>JAWZYT010000696.1:0-122646 GCA_034508575.1 Petrolisthes manimaculis | reverse complement strand
GCCCATCTTACTTTTGGACAAGCGATCGTCGGGACCCTGTTCAGCTTCGTGTGGAGGAGGTGAGGAAGAAGAGAGAAGGAAGGGGGATAAGGCAGGGAAGGGAGGGGGAAGAGGCAGGGAAGGGAAGGGGAAGAGGCAGGGAAGGAGGGAAGGAATCAATAACAATACATAGGGTGATATTATTAAACTTCTTGAAGGAAATGGATCTTCGTCGCTCAGTTCGTATTGCAAATAATTACGAACTGAGCTACGAAGATGCTTTTCCTTGAAGAAGTTGATTAATAATACTACCTATACAGAGTCTCTTATTTCCATCCCACTACTGCACCAGATTTGTCAACAAAGGGAGAATACAGCGTGTTGTAAATACATGTACTGTACTTGTAGTGGCAACTGAGAATTTACTAAGAGATTGAATGCGTGTTCATATACTCTGACTTCACTGTCCACTATATTCTGTCTCTGTTGTCTTTTTGCATCTTATTTCTCTCTCATTATCCTGTTCACTCCCACTCTTTAATTTCTTTAAATAGAAATTGATGTCTTGATGATGATGTTTT
Organism: Petrolisthes manimaculis; assembly: GCA_034508575.1. Lineage (NCBI taxonomy): Eukaryota > Metazoa > Arthropoda > Malacostraca > Decapoda > Porcellanidae > Petrolisthes > Petrolisthes manimaculis. Next base: position 122,086 of record JAWZYT010000696.1, on the reverse strand, counting down.
TATGATGTTGATGGCACTGTGTCTTAATTACCAGGATACCAGATGTTGTCGGGTGTGTGTGTGGAGCGAGGGAGTGGGAGGCGTGTGGCGGAAGATAACTGCGACCGTGCCCTCAGACCCACGCCCGTCATCCTCACCTGTAACGACCACGCTTGCCCCACCAGGTATGTTGGGACTCACAGGTCACAGGAGGATTAGGAGTGCTGGAAATGACTGCTTGGTATATGAGTGGGTTGAGAAATGTAATGTGATGTAAATGTAATGTTAGCATGGAAAACCTAACCCACCCAACCCAACCTAACCTACCTAACCTAACCTAACCTAACCTACCTAACCTAACCTAACCTAACAACCAAACCAAACCAAACCAAACCAACCTAACCTATTCAAACCAAACCAAACTCAACAAACCAAACCAAACCAAACCTAACCTAACCTAACCAAACGTAACCTTTACACTTTGCAGTTGGGAGACTGGTGATTGGGGTACGTGCTCTGTGTCGTGTGGGTCAGGAGGCTACCAACTAAGAGAGGTGTATTGTGCTGAGCCTCGCAGCGATAACGACACCACCAGACCAGGAGTGAGAGTGGCTGACCATAACTGTGACCCACCACGACCTGAGCACCGACAGTCGTGTAACAAACATGAGTGTCGCGATGGTACGACGGCATCTGGTCACAGGTACGAAAATGTTACAACTATGATACGATAAAGTGCTCTTGAATAGTGATTATATTATTTATTGGCCAATCATTTAGAAAAGAATTAACTGGCTTAGTGGTCAAAAAGCCTCACCAGGACTAAGGCTTATTTGATATGATAGAGACTGAAAAAAGATCACAACCCAAGCCAGTTTTTTTCCCTTTCTTCTTAACGTCTGCTGTCTGTCTGTTTCTATGTAACTGTTTTTTTTTATGTGTGTGTGTGTGTGTGTGTGTGTTGCAGTGTTCAACGACGTGTGGTGACGGGGTACAGACGAGGGTAGTGCTGTGCCGTGATGCTGAGAGTCGCTCCTCCCGTCTCTGTGACCCTGCCCTGCGACCCCCTGACACACGCCCCTGTCGCACCGGAATCCCCTGCCCCCTACCCTCCACCCTCGCCCACCCCAGACACCAACCATACACACGTGAGTACTACCACAGTCCTCTTTGATCTTTATACCATTGTCGTTGTTGTTGTTTAATATTACAAAGGCATGACTCTCAAATGTCGTTTAACCTTTGATCTGTCTTGGTTGGTAAAATACGTATCAATGGAGTTCGATACTTTTTCCCACGGCTGTGACTTGGATAGTGGCCGTAGTGTTTTAAGAAACTACCAAAGTCCATTTTATTTAACCTGTCGATAATGCAGTGACTATTATGACCTCAGATACACACTTCGCCTATACCTTCCAGTGTTTTGTTTTGTTGTGTAAAACTTGTATGTGTAATATACGTGGACTGCATATATACGTTTACCGAAAAAGCCAAGGAACTTAATAATGCGGGAATAGGTACACATATTCTCCTCGAAAAGAAAGTACAAAAAAAAAAAAAAAAAAAAAAAAAAAAAAAATTGATAGTCGATAAAATAATAAATGGAGTGTACTTAACCACTACCTTTTCTTTCCATGTGTGTGTGTGTGTGTGTGTGTGTAGCTGCCTGGTGGGGTGAGGAGCAGGATGCCTTGGCTAGTGAGGAGGGAGGAGGGGCACCACTACTCCCCCGTCCTGAGGCCATCCATGGAGACCAAAAGGTGCCTTCGGAACCCACGTGAGTAATGAATGGGACACACGGTTTATGGATTTATTCATTCATTTTAATATTTTTTTTTTTTTTTTTTTTTGATATCTTCATTTATTTATTTATTTTGATATCTTTATTTATATACACACACACACACACACACACACACACACACACACACACACACACACACACACACACACACACACACACACAACACGCACACACACACGCACACACACACACACACACACACACACACACACACACACACACACACACACACACACACACACATACACACATACACACACATTCTCTCTCTCTCTCTCTCTCTCTCTCTCTCTCTCTCTCTCTCTCTCTCTCTCTCTCTCTCTCTCTCTCTCTCTCTCTCTCTCTCTCTCTCTCTCTCGTCTAATCCCTTTACCGAAGAAGGAAAAATACTGGTACACCGGAATGAGGTTAAGGACCCAACTAACTTTAAAGGGTTTCGTGTTTTGGCCGCCTCGTCACGGCTGCTTTTCATTTTATATTTATTTATATTTCACATCATTCTGTCTCTTCTCTTTTGGAACTGTATGTATATTGTGTGTGTGTGTGTGTGTGTGTGTGTGTGTGTGTGTGTGCTGTGTATGTATGACTGTCTTTCTTTTATCTTTTGGAACTGTAAATATTTTTTTTTTTTTTTTTTTTTTTTGTGTGTGTGTGTGTGTATGACTGTCTTTCTTTTATCTTTTGGAACTGTAATAAGTATTTTATGTGTGTGTGTGTGTGTGTGTGTGTATTATATTTCCTTGGCATTTTATTTAGTTTCCACCAAAACACTACAGTTTATTTATTTAATGCAGTAATTTTGTTTATGCATGTAATTATACTTTGGAGGAATGAAGGCGCTGTAAATGTATAATTATATGTACAGACGGCAGCATAAATTCACGTCCATCTCATGAACTTAACATTGATAATATAACCAGATAGTTGAATTTTGAACCAGTTTTTATTCCAACAACAACAACAACATGTGTAATTAACCATATGAGAACTATATATCTGTCATCTCTGTATTAAAAAGAGTATACAACTTCACTACAGCTAATACATACGTACAAAGTTGGAAATGAGGCGAACTTATGCTGCCGACTGTACCAAAAATATACTATCACCTTAATTTGCATATAATTATAGGGTAATTATTGTTGTTTGTGGAGAGGTCATACAATTTTTTTTTTTTTTTTTTTTTTTTTTTTTTGAACTTGTAAATTGTAATCCACCTCATAATATTATGTTTATCTTACATGCAAGTATTTTGTAATGATGCATAACTGGATTTGGTTGTTAATCCTGTTATTGCATTTGCTAATTGGTGGCTTGTCAACAACGTTAAGTCAAGGTCACACACACACACACACACACACACACACACACACACACACACACACACACACACACACACACACACACACACACACACACACACACACACACACACACACACACTAAGCCATAGCCAGACACAACTATATAGATTGGGAATGTTCCGGGGATTATTCGCTCTGGATTACAGCGGTGATGATGAAACACACACACACACACACACACACACACACACACACACACACACACACACACACACACAGAAAAAAAAAGAGAGAGAGAGAGAGAATAACATGATGGAGAGATAGGGAAGAGAGAGAAATTGGATAATATAAATGGAAAGGAAACAAGGAACGGAACAAGCAAAGATCCAAAAGAGAGAGAGAGAGAGAGAGGAGAGAGAGAGAGAGAGAGAGAGAGAGAGAGAGAGAGAGAGAGAGAGAGAGAGAGAGAGAGGGGGGAAGGAAAACGGTGACCCGATTTTAGAGAAGGATATTGTCCCAAGTGAGCAAAAGGGTCGTACATCTTGTGGAGTTGTTGTGGAGAGAGAGAGAGAGAGAGAGAGAGAGAGAGAGAGAGAGAGAGAGAGAGAGAGAGAGGAAAGGGAGGGGTGTTGGAGGGATGGAGAGAAAAGAGGGGTAGCCTAGTAGGGTAATGGGAAGGGAAGGAAGGGGTGTTGGAGGGGTGGAGAGAAGAGGGGAGGAGGGATAGTGGAGATGAAGGGAGGGAGGGGGGAGGGAGGGAGGGGATAGAAGAAGAATATACAGAGAATTGGAGGAGTTTATGTGAGGTTGGAAGGGTGTAGAGAAGAGGAGGGATAGTAAAGGGGAAGGGGGATAGATGGAAAGGGGAGATGGAAGAATGTAGTAAAGAGGAACTGGGAGAGATGGAAGAATGTAGTAAAAAGGAAATGAGAGATGGAAGGTGTAGTAAAGAGGGAAAGGGAGAGATGGAAGAATGATGTGAAGAGGGAAAGAGAAATGGAAGAATGGTAGTGAAGAGGAAAATGGGAGATATGGAAGGTGTAGGAAAGAGGAAAATGGAGAGATGGAAAGTGTAGTAAAGAGGGAAGGGAGAATGGAAGAATGGTAGTGAGGAGGAAAGGGAGAATGGAAGAATGGTAGTGAAGAGGAAAATGGGAGAGATGGAAGGTGTAGGAAAGAGGAAATGGGAGATATGGAAGGTGTAGGAAAGAGGAAAAGAGAGATGGAAGAATGGTAGTGAAGAGGGAAAGGGAGATATGGAAGGTGTAGTAAAGAGGGAAAGGGAAGATGGAAGAATGATGTGAAGAGGGAAATGGGAGAGATGGAAGGTGTAGGAAAGAGGAAATGGGAGATGGAAATGTAGAAGAAATTGGAGATGGAAATGTAGAAGGAATTGGAGGGGAAATGATCAAGGTGGAGGGGGGAGGGAGGAAGGGAGAGGGGGGAGGGAGGGAGGGAGAGGGGGGAGGGAGGGAGGAAGGAGATGGCGCCAGCGAAGGAGGGAGAAAACGGGATGGGAAAGTGGCGCCAGAGAGAGAGAGAGAGAGAGAGAGAGAGAGAGAGAGAGAGAGAGAGAGAGAGAGAGGGAGGGAGGGGAAGATGAAGAAGAGGAGTGGCGCCAAAATAGAAGAAGAAGAGGAGGAGGGAGAAGAAGAGAATGGGACGAAGGAGGGTACCAAAGAAATGAATAGGGAAGAGGGAGGGAGAGAATGGATAGGGAAGAGGGAGGGAGAAAATAAATAGGGAATTGAAAGGGAGAGGATGGATAGTGAAGGGGGAGGGGAGAGGATGGATAGTGAAGGGGGAGGGGAGAGGAAGATAGATTGAAAGAAGGGGGAGGGGAGGGAAAGATAGATTGAGAGGAGGGGGAGGAATAGATAGAGAGGAGGGGGAGGAGGGGGGAAGATAAATTGAGAGGAGGGGGAGGGGAGGGGAGGAATGGATAGAGAGGAAAGGGAGGAGGGAGGGTGGGTGGTGGCGCCAGGGAGGGAGGGGGATGTTGGGTGTTGGGGGTTAGAGGGGCAGGTTACCATGGCAACTCGGCTTTTGGGATGCACCATTTCCTGCGGCCTCTTGGCGCCAGCCTGACTCCCCCATCCCCCTTCCCCCTTCCCTCCCTTCCTTCCCCTCCTCCCCCCTTCCTCCCCCCTTCCCTTCCTTCCCTTCCTTCACCACTCTCTGCTTTACTATGATTCTCTGTGACCCGTAACATCTCCCTCCCTCCTCTTATTATTAACTTTTCATTTTCTTTATTTGCTTCCATCCCTCCATGACTCTTTTCTTATTTTCTCCTTCCTTCCCTTCACAACTTTTCCCTCTCTCCCTTCACAACTTCTCCCTCTCTCCCTTTTTAACTTCTCCCTCTCTCCCTTTTTAACTTTTCCCTCTCTCCCTTTTTAACTTTTCCCTCCCTCCCTTTTTAACTTCTCCTTCCCTCCCTTCACAACTTCTCCTTCCCTCCCTTTTTAACTTCTCCCTTCTTCCTCCCTTCTTCTGGTTCCTTGTGACCATAGCATCTCCCTCCCTCTTATTAATTATACTTTCTTCCCTCCCTTTCTCCTTCCTTCCTTTTATTTTCTATACATTCTTCCCTCCCTCTCTCCTTCCTTCCTCTTATTAACTTCTCCCTTATTTTACTTCCTTTCTTCCCTCCCTCCCTCTCTCCTTCCTTCCTTTACTTCCTTCCCTCCCTCACCCCCTATCTCCTTCCTTCCTTCCCTCCCTCACCCCCTCCTTCACCCCTCCCTCCTTCCTTCTCTTGGCCAGGAGGAGTAACGTTTCAGACAATCTCTCTCCTTCATATTTTTCTTATCGTTCTCCCTGACTCATCACGTTTGTCCTCCCCTCCCCCCTTCCTGTCTCCACTTTTTTTTTTTCTTTCCCTCTTCCCTTCATCTTCCCCCTTTCCTTTTCCCATTCTTTTATTTTTTCCTCCTTTCTTTTCCTCTTCTATTTTCTTTTTTCCCCTCTTCTCTCCATCTCCCCTTCTCTTTTCTCTGTCTTTTCCTCTTCCCTTTTCTTGGACTGTGTAATGTTCTCCCCTTTTTGCTTCCTCCCTTTCCTTTCCCTTCTCTTCTCTTCTCTTCTCTTCTCTTCTAAAGAGGGAAAGGAGGAAAGAATTAAGGTAAGGAGGTGAGGAAGGGAATAAGGTAGGTAGGTAGGAAGGTAAGGAAGGAAGATGAAGGAAATAAGGTAGGTAGGGAAGGAAGAAGGTAATAATTAAGATAAGGAGGTGAGGAAGGGAATAAGGAAGGTAGGTAGGTAAGGAAGGAAGATGAAGGAAATAAGGTAGGTAGAGAAGGAAGGAGGTGAGGTGTGAGGAAGGTGGATATAATACTGGCGCCATGAGAAGAGACTGTCTGGGAGCCCTGCCAAAACCTGACTCGCCTTACCATTCCTACGTCACGACCCCTGTCCTTCCTTACTCTGTGTCTTATCCTATCCTGTCCTGTCCTGCCCTGTCCTTCACTCTGCCTGTCTTTCCTTTACTCTGTCTCATCCTGTCATATCCTCCTTCAATATTTTCCCCTTGAGGTTGTTTGTTTCTCGATATACTTTAGTTTGGAAGAATAGTAACATTTAGCTTTTTTTAGTATGTAATTTAGTCATGTATTGTGTGTTTTAATAGTCAGAGTAATCTTTTTTGTGTGTGATTTAGTTAAGTGCTGTGTGCGTGAATAATATATACCGGTATTTTTTTTTTTTTTGTGAGTGTACTTTAGTAATGTGTGTACGTGAAAAGTAACATTAGAATTATTTTTATATATAATTTAGTTGTATATTGTGTGTCAATTATAATATTAATCTTCTTTTTGTGTGTGTGATGCAGTTATATGAAAGGTAACTGGAGTGGATGTAGTGTGACGTGCGGTGAGGGAGTCAGGACACGATCTGTCAACTGCAAGATCTTCCTAGAGTTTTCACGCACCGTGTTTGAGTTACCAGACAACCAATGCCCCGGTGTGAAGCCCAGTCAAACCCAGCGTTGTATCCTGCCACCATGCCCTCACTCCATGACCAGGTAGTCTGTCCTAGTCTACTACTGATACTCTAGTACTCTTAGGGACGGACATATAGTAAAAAATAAAAATAAATGTCGGATAACTTAGCACTCTTGGCCATAGAAGTAGATTGGCTTGTAAGGTCTTAATATTTATTAACAAACTCGCAGTGATATGTGACCACAGTGATACACTCCACCAAACAAATGTTCCTGTAAAACGGATTTATATGAATAGTTTCTTGGATTGTGATAATCTGCTCTAATGGATATTATGGCTTTCATAGGTAATTTTTAGCTTTTATTTCTTATAATGATGATAGTAACACTGTTTACTAACATGACATCTGGGGAACAACTAACATGACAAGTGTATCTTAGTTTGGCTTGGTATTCTTTATGTACCTGTTCTGTACGTTTATATAAATTGTATTGATTATTTGGTTTCTTCCTAGACACAAGCCTCCAGATGGTGAGGTGAGTGATGCTGCACAGGCTCCTTCCCTCATCACCTTGGAAGATGCAGATGAGGAGGACAACCAGAGATCCATTCAGGACCATCGCATCCCGGAGTCTCCTTTCCTCCCGGGCAGCGTTATTCAGAGCTCTGGCCTTAACAATGTCAGGAAACCCGGTCACTCCAGGCAAGGCTCATCAAAACCTGATTTGTCCATCCCGCCACAAGCCCAGGCTTACAATGACCCAAACCCTGGACTTCACTCCTATGAAACTCACGGTGGGGATCAGAAGACAAGAGGTGACCCGGTGTTACTCTACCCTGGGGAGTACACATCACACGACCTGTTTGAATCATATGAAATTCCTTCTGCTAAATCACAGTCCACGTCACACCACAGTGGCATGAATTCAATTGAAGTGGATTTAGGTGGTGAAGGTGGATCAGCAGAAGAATACCCAGGCTACTACCAAATCACTGATGATTCCAATGTACCCAATACATACAAGTGGATTACCTTAGGGTTTGGGCCATGTAGTGCATCATGTTTAGGTAAGATATCATACTATATTGTATTTTGGGTAAAACTTATCATTCCAAGTGGGTTCTTATGTTTTGCTATATGTTTCAAGTAACACCTGGTGATGTGGCTGAACTATTGTATCTAAATCTTATACTGTATTGATAAGAGATAATAAATGTAGTCAGCAAGGTTGTTAAATGTATACTGTAAGTACTAAAAGTTGTACATTACTGATATCATAATTTAAATTGTATACCTTTAAAAGCTCTATACTGTATACTCACTTTTCCTATATTTACAACTCACACGACACCATTATTTGCACAGGAGGTGTTCAAGAGTCAGTGGTAAAATGTATTAGGGAAGGGGACAAGAAGATAGTGAAACCTCAACTGTGTGAAGGACAGATGAGGCCAGATGTTATCACTCGCACTTGTCATGACCAGCCTTGCCCACCACGCTGGAATATCTCCGAGTTCACCGAGTGTAGCAAGTCCTGTGGGGGTGGCATTCAGGTGAAGTATTGTCTGTGATGTCATATAGATTGTTGTGTGTTAAGGATATGGTAGAATAAAACAACAGTTACTTTACATGTATTGTACTGTACAGCTTATTTTCTGCTTTGGCTTTGTTGTCCTTCAATGACTAGTGGTACAGTTGCCTCCAAAAAATTTTGAGACACTACCTGGTAGAGTATATAGCAGGTAGTGTCTCAAAATTTTTGGATGCAACTGTACAAACACCTTGAAATGTTACTAACTAAACCTTTCTAAGTATTATTAATCCTTGATTGAGACTACATTATTGTATTGTTTCTCTTGTTTATTATTTATTAGAGGAGGGACGTGCGTTGTATCCATGAAGTGACCCGAGGAGGTACTAACACAGTGGAGGTGCCAGATAGTCTTTGTCCACAACCACCTCAACGGGCCATACAACATTGTAACTTTGTTGACTGTGATGCTGAATGGGTCACAGGATTTTGGTCTAAGGTATTAGATACACAGATTTTTGTTTTATTATTTTGTGTTGTCTTCACACATTACTTACTGTGTTTACATCAAGTTTGTTTGTTTGTTTATTTATTTTTTAAGGAAGTATGGCTGTAGGAATTATGACTGAAGAAAGAATGTATGGGAAGGAAAATTAACTTATTGAATATAAACTTTAATGGGAGTGTTATTAGTACAGTACTGTATCTCATTGTGTTGTGTGTACAGTACTGTATGTTGTTTATGTACTGTACTGCATTGTATGTGAGATGAGTGAGGTATCAACAGTTGCGGACTAAAGTTCCTACGACCTACTCATTTCTAAACTCGTATACAGTATTTTCAGACAGATTTTGATGCTATGAGTATTTTTGTGGTGGCATGTACAGTATGTGTATACTGTACATATATACATGCATGCCACTACAAAACTACAGCATCAAAAAATCTGTTCAATAATGAAATGAGTAGGTGGTAAGGAACTTTTGTCCACAACTGTACATCTCAAGTGTAACCATCTTTTGTAAGACTTGTAACTGACCAGTATCAAAGGTAAATATTGAAAGAATTACCGTTATTGCGAACGTTTTTTTTACCGTCATTACCCACTTATTTAGACAAGACTAAGACTATTTTCCTATATGGCATTTCCTCCAGAAATGCCCCATTTTGAAATTAGCCTGACCTTACCTAACATAACCTAGACCACATCAGACTACCAGGATCTAACCTGGGTAGACTACCGGGAAATAATCTGGGCAGATTACTGGGAAATAACCGTGATAAAGTACAGGAAATGACCATGGCAAAAACTGGGACCTAGCCGGATCTGGCAACACTACTACAAACCAATAATTCTTTCAATTAATACCGTATCTAATCCTAATGATGGTGATATTGTTTTGGCAGTGTTCCGCCTCATGTGGAGGAGGAGTGAAGAAACGTGATGTAAAGTGTATCCAGACTAAAGCCCAGGGTGACCGTGAAGAGCGACCTCCCAGTGACTGTGCCTCTAACCAACCCCGGTCTGCCCGGAGATGCAACCAGCGGGCGTGTGAGGCCAGATTGGATCATGTACGCAATGCGGTCATCAAGGCACAGCAGAACCAGAATTATGTCCAGAGCAAGTTTATGAAGATGTTGACTCTCAAGGTGAACCTTCTATGGATACTCAAACTGTATAATATTCATAATAGAGTTTATTATTTTGCAGTATACTCTTAGGTACAGTTGTTCTGAGCCAATAACTGCATGTTTTTTAAGGAACTCTACTATACTGTACAGTAACAATATCATTCCACTGTTCCTTTTATGAACTTACCACATATTTCAATACCTTTCTGTACCACACTGTTGTAGTACAATACTGTACCTTACCCTTGGTGCCTTCCTCAACACTATATAGTCATAATTATAGTATATTTGTGTCTCAAACTTCACAGGTTGGAGGAAGAGCCACAGTGTTCCGAGGAGTCAAGGTGAAGGTCAAGTGTCCAGTGAGGCGCTTTGACCGTTCCCGCATTACTTGGTGGCACAATGGAAAGAAAGTTGGACATCGAGGCCCGGTACGAACCACTTCCAGGGGTGTCCTCAAGATCAGGGAAATGAAGTACCCCAATGCTGGAGTGTATATCTGTCGAGGTGAGTTGCTTCAAAGATGATGGTAGTGCCTTTTATGAATTGCAATGATTGGGCATAAATGTAATACAGTGTCATGTTTATTATGACACTAATAAGTGTGATGTAATTCAGAGCTACGGGGGCAAAACTGTTAGATGAATGAGCAGAAGAATGTGTGTGTGTACTTTGTGTTTAATTATTATATAGTTAGCTAAATTGTATGGAATTAATATTTCCAAGATAAACCTTATTTCATTATTAAGGATAATAGTAGATAAAAGGCAGATGATAATGTTTGAATAATAATATGTGATGCACAAAGCATTTCTGCAAAATTATGCTTTTTTTTAATAACTTAAAATATATTACAGTATTATTGAATTTTGGGATGATGTCTGGCACTGATCATACTTAAATATTTCCTGACAGTGTAAGAGGCATTTATGTAGCCTACCATAATGTTTGTATGAGGTAATGTACTCAGATACAAAATTCATGTTGTATGTCCCTTGACCTTTACACCATCATTCCCCCTTTTTCTGTGTGTGTGGCAACGGCCTACGAAAATCAGAGAATTTGCTCCCCATTAAGGCCTCCCTTCACACGATGTGGTCAGGGTGTCATGCAGTACTTACATTATACAATGTTGATGAACTTTGTAGAGGTGGTGAGTTAGCTTCTAAACTTAACATTCTGCCTCTTGGCTCACCCTTGCTTGTACTGTATTTTAATACCTGTACTATACAGTACTACATATATTTACACTGTATTGATGGAGTAGACACACAGTAAGGCAGATAATTTGTGTGTGAAAATTTTAAGCTCTCCCTTCCTGGAAAATATACAGTATGCCATATATATTACCAGCATGCATTTATATGTGAAATTTTTACTGTCCAGTACAGCTACTATAATGTTCATACATTTATATATACTGTTCCAAGATAATTGAAATATTAATAGATTAAGACATGGCTATACTGTACATGTATACAATACTATATTGTAGTACCATACAGTTCCCTCCCTATCCCATTGGTCATAGTATATCACTAAGCCAGACTGGACTTGGAAAGGAAAATGTTTGACTCGATAAATTTTGTGATGCATCTTACTATTTTGGAGGTCTCCTGTAATAATTTTGTATCTGTACTGAAGTCTAACCTTGCTAGGTTTTGTGAATGTGGGGAAGACTGAAGTGTGGTCAACTTATCCCAAGTTTGAAATAACACCAAAGAACACATGTATAGTACTGTATTCAGTTTAATGCATTTTGTTGTGTCTGTAGTTCCCTTCCCTGCCCACAACAAGACGACTCTACTTTAAAAATAATACCCATATATATTTTCTGTACAGATTTAAGCCAGTTGATTTCCTGGTTTCTCTTTTAGGCCAAATTGTATGTTTTGTATTTATCTTGAGGGATAAATATCTGTGTATGTTTATAGGTGTACAGTACAGTACTTTGGTCAAGATTTGTTTCACTATAGAAAATCTACAGGTCAGACAATTGTTAGCCCCAGATATATCATTCATTTAGGAAAAATGTATACCTATACACAATAGAAATTTCTTTTCAGTAATGTGTATAATATTTTAGCATAACCATCAATACTATGACTAATGATATATCTGCCTATCACCTTCATCACTCCCCTAAACAACAGCCAATGACTCTGAAGCCAACATAACCTTAGAAGTGAAACCACTGCCAGCCCACAACAGATCAGAGTCTGGTCACCACAGTGTTTATGGCAATGAAGTCAGTTTGCATCGTCCTGAAGGAAACACTGATATTCTTCGTAGGCCAGGTGAGCTGACATTTTTAATATCTGTTCTGTCTAGGTACATGTGTTACTTTTTCATTTTATTATTTCAAGAAGTTTGTAGAAGCCATTATTAAAAAATATGACCATGATGGAGAGATCAGAGAGAGAGAGAAAAGTACTTGATTGACAGATTGCTGGGAAGAATTTAGAGTTGTACAGTAATCCAGTGATAAGCCTCTCCCAACATTCCTTTTTTTATATTTCTCTTAGACTGGATGGGAAGCAAAGGCAGGGGGCGAGGGCGTAGAAGGAAGGGCCGACGGAGAGGCAAACCAATGAAGGGGAAAGGTGTCCTTTCTCAACGTGGCAAGGGGAAGGGGATGAGTGGAAAGGACAGTACAACAGAAGGTACCACACCAAATACCCACCAGGTGTCTGAGCCTCACATGACTACTCCAGAACTTGGCACACTGGGGGAGGGACCCTTCAAGGTGAGTCTCTCAATGTGTTGTTGTTTCTGTTTGTTATATGGTAAGGAGGAATAAGTTACAGGAGAAACAATAGGGCCTTTGCAATATCATTAGGATTGGATAAAGTAGAGAAAACACCACATATCACATATATCACCACATATTTACAGTTGTTGTGTGCAGTATAATTTTCTCAAAACTATTGCCAGTATGCATTGCATATTTTTTACATCAAATATAAACTAAGGTAGGAATTGCCAGTCATAGGTGGCAACGGTTGGTGTACCTGTCATAACCTGGAATATAAGTTATCCTAAGGCCCGTAGTGTTTTGTATGAGTACACATGACACAGATGTAACACAATATAATATGGGTCTATAGTTTGGTGTTTTGATGGAGATCGGGGTAGCCTCTACTTCTCTGGCATTTCCTGCCTTTTAAACTAGTGCTGACCATTACTAACTCACTCTTTCCTCCCCTCCCTCTCTCACTTTCATTCCCACACTCTCATCTTCCTTCCCTTACTCCTTTCACTTTCCTTCTGACATTCACATTCCTCCCCTTCCTCATCTAACCTTCCTCATTACCTTGCACTAACCCCTCACCAGGCATCCAGTAAAAACATGCACACTGTAGAGGTGAGTAGCTCTGAGGCCACTAACACCTTTGAGCCAACATTTTGGCCTTCCAATCCTTATGCCCGGAAACCCAAGCAGGACTACGTGTATGGGACTGTGGAGGAGACCAGCTGGGATGGAGGGAAGAGCCCTAACTCAGAAGGAGCAGCAACAGGAAATGATTGGGACCATGACACACAATTGAGTAACAACAGGGATAGGGAGCATGTGTATGGTACCATCACAACACATCACAACAACCATGGGTGTGTATTGTTTATGTGTGCAGTTGATTTGGTAGGCATCCGGCAGGAGATATAGTTTTGGGGCAGAACTTCAATGCTCACCTTTTAATGCAGTTAACCATGCAACCCCCTTCAGGCATCATAGGCTGCACAAATAACTGATATTGATATAGCTGTAAGGATGATAGCACTCAATAACTTCATAAACTCAAGTTTTCACTGAGCTGGTGTAAAGTACAGAATTTATCTTTTTTATGGAAAATATTGAAAGATCCCACAAAGCACAAACTGTAGAAGTACAGTACAGTACAGCATTTCAGAAATTTAAATTTTAGTCATGAATTTTTTTTTATGATGTTCATATTATATCATGTCAACCAAATGACATTAACAGTTACTGAATATCCAGCGACAGCACCAGAATAACCAGCGAGGAATCCCACGTGTATGGCACCGTTCGACACACACACTTGCCAGAGAGAGCCCCAGATGAGGTGGACACAGGTGGAAGTCAATGGTCTAATGTGCCCAGTGGCGAGTATTTGCCAGAAAGGAATCCAGTATTTGAGGTGAGATTTCTTAGTGATGGTGAATAGGAGGGCTGCTAATTCCTGTAAACAGATTCCTTATTTGTAGCATTAAGGTTGTCTGTTTCATGAATATGCAAGAATCATCAGCCTTCTAATTCATCAATAAGAGAGCTCTCCCTTAAAAGAGGAGAGGTCTACTTGAATACAGTATATAATTGCTGATGTAATTAATGACAAGATGGGACTTTGAAATTTGATTTTTATGAAAAGTGAAACCAGTATGGCAGTTAATATTATATATACTATACTGTACTTATCAGGGAAGTGATAATATGATAGAAGATGAACTGAGTGGTTTGGTAGGAGAGCCTGACTATCCCCCAGACTCCAGCAGCAGCTCTGAGACTGAGGTAAGTGGTGAAGGTGGAGGGAAACAGCATGACAGTAGGATAGAGAGGATACCACAATGGAGGATGACTGGCATGGTAGAGTTGATGTAGTGGGATTATTATTATGTCCATGAAAAAGAGTCTGTATAGGGTAATAGAAAAGTAGAATTTATGGACATTCAAATTTTGATTTTATTACACTGCACAGTTTCTGCTTTCTCATACCATATCTTCTCTGTATTACCATAAGGATTTGCAGTATATTTTATTCCTTGTAACAAAATGTGGTACATAATTGCACTATACAGTACTGTACTTAGAAAAGGCTGCTTCATGTTACCACTCTGGATAACAGTTATCATAATATATAATATAATACATTGAAGCACACTACTGTAGAGTATAAGTTTATTGAATTTTTCGTATGTGACTGATGGGTGTTAATTAATCATAAATTACTCCATCTACTGTAATGGTCATTTCGTAAAGATGAAAAAAGTTAGACATTTCCTCCTACTTTATGCTGTACGTACAGAGATATCTTACCCTGAGATTATTATACAATATGGTGTTCTTCAAACTCTTCACAATTATTCTTTGCTAATGTGTTGAGTGTAAGCTTAATCATCCATTCGTCTTTTAGTTCATACAGATGCTTCTAGGTGTTTTGTCCCATCTGTCATAATTTGCTTACTTGTGTGGGTTCATTCTTTGGCTTGTAGTTATTGAAAATTTGATGTAAATTATTAGCTGGATAATTTACACAGCAATTATGTATTTCTCCATAAGCCGTGTTGACACCCTTTTGGTCCTGAGTCCATAACTTTCAGCTCTTCAACTGTTTCTCTTTTCCTTCTTTTTCATTTGTGCTTGCTGTCCCACCACTCTTTCCCCTCCTCTCTCTGTTGCAATCATTATCCATCCTCCATCTTTATGAGGGCTCAGGCTCAGTAGGCTGTAACTATAACGTTGTATAATTCATTCCATAATCTGTGCAGTGTTGTCACTTGGTTCAGTAAAGTATGAGAAGGGAAACAATACACCTGTAGTCAGTTATATCTCTAAGACTAGTTTAGATAAATAAACTAACCTGATGTAAGATACTGAATGCACTATTGAACAAGAAGTTTATGTTACCCAAACCCATATTACAGTAGGATGGACTTTATATATTATGGATTTACATATAAGGTAGCGAGTATGAGAGATGCAGCAAAAACTGTACTTACGGTCTTACGCTAAGATAAACTATGCTAATATTATAATAGTAGATTGTGACAGTACTGACAACAGTAGATGCAGTAGAGTTAGCAATGCAGGGTTTAAAGATGGTAAGATTATATTTGTGAACTGGAGGTTGCTGATTCCACTAAATTGAAATAAAGAGACAAACTGTTTCATTGTCAATGGTGGTCTTGTGTTGTGGTGCAGTTAGCAGTATTCAGTAACCTTCACTTCACTGACACTTTCTTACTTTCTGCAAGTGTAGAAGAGTACTGTAGTGAGTAGAAAGTGTCTTCTTTGAACCTAATATATACATTGTAGGTCCACATGTTGAAATTTTCCCTATTTATGCTCATGTGTTACCACCCATAATATTGCATTTCTAAATATTGCCTATCTCACTGAAATAGATGGTTTAGTACAGGTACAGTATTTTCCTCATGTTCATATGGCTTAAGATATTCTGTGTTGTACAAAGTGAAAGTAATTGTATTTTTATAAGGGTTCTATTAAAAATGTCACACAGTAATTGAAGTATTGTACATACACTGGAAGTCTGGTCTTTCAGTGTAGTGCTTATTTTATTCTTTACTTAAAATTTCCTTGATCAGACTGGATAAGAATAATGATTATTCATGAAATTTGAATAATAAACTTATATTGTTTTATTTCTCCATGTTGATTATATACAGTAGTGGCACATAATCCTTGACCAGACTTCCCCTTACACCCTGCTCAAGGACTATGTGCCGTGACTGCACTTTCAAATTTGATACAGCCCTTATCATAATATTTGTACAGCACAGTTTTCACAAAATTTTTACCCTTGAACTAGTTTTACCCAATCTTCCATATGCCTCAGCTTTGTAATGCATCGTGTCATTCACTTCCTTCTTTGACAGTCTTTCAAAAATCTTATCATATATATACCTAAATTGTATGTACATTTTTATACTGTATATTCCTTACTGTTCATGTTTAGTGTAGCAAACTTTGCCAAGACTCATACCTGTTCACCACCGCACACAGCTTCATGCACATCAATGTACCGTACTTTCCCCAATCTTTTTCTATTATTGTTGTGACCCCAAACCCTACCCCTCCTCCTCTGCCTATCCCCCCCACAACAGCACCATCACAACCACCCTTCCGGCACCTCCTACTGGTCCCCCCACCACCCATCCCCCGTGCCCACCAGCAGCAGCTCCGGTGGTGCCCGGTCAGTGCCCTACTTCCAGTGGCTCCTGTCCAACATGCAGGTGAGGCCCGGGAGGACACAACACACCTCACCAACCAAACAAACAACCTGCTGCCTCACCTCCTCTCATCCTCAGTGAAAATTTCACCCTCATCCTTCAGCTTCATTCTCAGACTAATCCTTCATCTTCATTATCAGCTTCACCCTCCAGCCTTGTTCTCAGCCTTATCCTTCAGCCTCTTTCTCAACCTCATTTTTCAGCTTTGTTCTTCAGCCTTGTTCTCAGCCTTACCCTTCAACTTCATTCTCAGCCTCATCCCTCAGCTTTTGGTATACTGTATAACTCCTGGCACTTGGATTTTCATATTAACTGGGGTTTAATTACAGTATGTAACTCTGGAATTTCCTCATGTCCAAGGTCTTTTTCCTGTAATTCAACTTCTATTCTCTTCCTTATAATTCCTAAAATATTGTGCTGTTTATTCCCCTTCCAGTACTCACATAACATGCATCAAAATAAATGGCATGAAATATAATCACCAGGTTAGTTATTGCATGACACATTTGCACTGTACAGTATGCAGAAAAACTTGTGGGTTGGAATATGTCCATTGATCTATATGATGGCTCCTGCATTAACATGGGTATATTTCCTGGTTGATCCTGTTACAGTTACAGTATTTGATAATTTTGCTTTTGGTATGCCATAACGATAAGGAAGTACTGTACTGTACTGTACTAGTTGTTGTATACGTATTAGTTCCTGAAAGCCATTATTTTTCCTTTATAATTACAGATTAATTTTGTTTATTATTCTTACATTAGTGTCGACAAGCAGCATTATAAAATTATGCTGGAAAACATGTTGCGGAATAATATTTTATGTTGTACTTCTTTTGTGATAAGTTAAGGCCTGTTCACACCATCAGGCAGTGCCCATGGCTGAGCTTTTTCTCTTGTTTCTTTAGCAATGTTACCACATAGAGCATATACCGACGGGTTGAGGGTATTAATGGAAAGGTTACTTCTGTTGGCCACTGTTGTTCTGTAGATGGGATATAGATGGGATAGACAGGTTATTCCACTGGTTGCTTGTGGTTTTCACGCTTATGATGACATCTCAGCTTCTACCTGCTAATCACCTACCAAACCTCTCTATTGCACTGGGTTTTGGTAACAGTGTGTGACTGTCAGATATTGCCCAATATGTAGTGTGGACAGGCCATTAGAATGGTCTCTGTGAAATTCATCCAATATGAAAAATGTAATGTATCCACTGCTTCTTATTTTTTCTAAATCTTTTATTATAGTGTTTATTCTTTATTATACAGTACGTACACTGTACAATATTGGAGGGTGATTATGTTAGTACTGCACTGTAGTCTGATATGAATATAACTTTTATGTACAGTAATTTATTAAGAGAACATTCATGGATATGAATGTTATCTCCAACAGTAATATTACAGAGGTGTGGCAACTCTTAGATTTTTGTTCTCCATCTGCATTTATCTGGAAATAAAATAAAAACCTCGATACTGTAATTAAGTAATTCATTCCTCACTCGTCAAGGGACTGTTTTTCCTGTCTTTGGACAGCTAATCTTGGGTATGAATGTGCCTTTCAAGTATTATTAGTGTCTGTGCACCAAATGTGTTTACCTTTCACTCGTCTTTAGTCCTTACATCACTATGTAGTGCTCCTCTTTCATGTGTCTTTGCATTTTAAAAGCTAATTTTTCGGTTTTACTTTCAGAATATGACAGTAAGACAACTTTCCCTCCAGCGACAAACTCCTTCACTCCACAAATTATGTGTGAGGGGCAAAAGCCAATTCATTATACAGGGAGGCAATACAGTATATTTATATTATATGAGAACAAAACAAAACCCAAGCTTTAGGTGGGAATTACAATAGATCAAGGGGTATAAACAGCTACCTGAGTTCACTAATGGGGACACAGAGCCTCCTATTACCATCCTTTCTGCAGCGGATGGGAGCCAATTCAAGGGGCGGTCGGCATGCAGCATCCCATTATGGCTTTGTGAGGGATGATACCACCACCACTACTGATCCTCATGGCAGGGGAGAAATCTTGGGCAAAGGTGACTGGAGGTTTGGGGATTAATGCTTCTTTGAAAAATATCAAAATACTGTACAGTATCTAAAATGTGTATTACAACTGTTTATGTCTGTTCCTATTAAATAATGAAGAACCAAGTGGTTGGACATTATTTTCAAAAATTATATACCGGTAATCGCAGTCCAGTACATGTACAATATTCTAATTAGCTCCAATGTTTGTTTTTTTGCCAGGCACTCGTGATTCACTGGAGTTTGAGTGGCAGATGACGAGTTGGTCTGAATGCTCCCAGACGTGTGGCTTCACCAGCTCATCAAGTGGTTATCAGGTTCAGTAAACATTTGATTTGCTTCACATGTTCTTTTAGGACTTATATCACGGATTAAACGTTTTTGTCTTATGTATTTTCATTCCTGTAGTTTTGTGAGTTCATAGTGTGGAAGTTACCAGATAATGGTGATTACAGTAGAACTTTTTTCAGACTCATGATGTAAGAAGATATAAATTCACAAAATTCAGGAAAACATGTAACACTCGCCAAGCTCCTCAGTTTCACCCCTGTTCTGTCCAACTCCATAGTGCAAGAGTTAGTTGGTACAGTCGGCAGCATAAGTTTGCTTCATATCCACCTGGGTGTGTATTAACTATAGGGATGTTGTAATGGAATTTTAATGCAGAGATGACTGATATACAGTACTGTAGTTCTCATTTGGCAAATTACATATGATGTTGGAAAAAAAACTGGTTCAGAATGCAACTATCTGGTCATTTTAGCAATATTAAGTACATGAGATGGACAAGAATTTATGCTGCCGTCTGTACACTCCACCCTGATGCATGAGTTGACAGATCTCCTTCATCTCGCTTATCCACAGATGGTTAACTCTCAAACACTACTATTTTCTTTCTCATGTTTTAACTTATACTCTATAAACTGTAATGTGTCTAGGCATCTCAAATTAAATTGGACATGATATATAAACCTCATACTGATTTTTCTCATCAGGTGCGATCAATACAATGTCTGGCCAAAGTGAACAACTCCACCTCACCAGTAGATGGAGTGCTGTGTACAGATGCTGGACTGGAGGCCCCTGTCACCATTCAGAAGTGTGGGCTGACAGAGTGTCCAAAGTGGCATGTTGGAGAGTGGTCAGAGTGCGAGTCATCCCGCTGCTACACTTTACATCGTGGTACAGAGTTAATGCAGTTGTAGTACTTGACACATTCTTTTCCTTCTCTCACTCTGCTGGAGGTTGCCAGTTTGCATAGCCTACCTTTGTGGTTCATGTAATCACTGACCATAAATAATTGCACTTAACCCAATATTGGAAAAGAAGAAAATAAATTTATATATTTTTTTTATGCATTTACAGCCTACCAGCGACGTGAGGTGGTGTGTCAGATACACAATGGAACACTGGTGAGCAACAGCCAGTGTGATGAGCGCTCACGACCTCGCCACCGCCAGGACTGCTACAGCCATCGATGCACTGGAGTCTGGCGAGTTGGAGAGTGGTCGGAGGTAAATAAATACACTACTGTACTGTCCATATATTACTGTACTTAACTTGCCATTTGAGTTCCAGAAAATTTGTGGCAAATACTGTAGAGACATGGTTAATCTTTTCCCTTGGGTCCCATACTTAATTAAACCCTTGAAAGTATAAGCCAGATATCTCCAAAGAGGCGTGCTATACTTTCTTTAATACTGTACACACACAAATAAAAAAAGTATAAGTACAGTATAATACATCATCCTGGCCACATCCCTACTGAAACAACTAGTGTACAAATTCTGGATGTTACTCCTTGAGTTGAAAATACTGTAGTGTTAAAAAAAATACTCTTTGTTTTAACACTTAGTATAGTTATATGGCTGTTGAGTAAAACAAAATATTGGGTCAGATTATTTAAATTCTGAACCTACTTAAGTATACAGTATAATTATGTGTGGTACTGTACAGTATATTGCTTCATTGTCAACGACAGCACATGTCCTCAGTGCAGTAGGCTAATTATATGCTAAATGATTGCCACTTTGCCTTCAGTGCACAGCGCCTTGTGGTGGACAAGGGTACCGGACACGCCTGCTTCAGTGTGTGTGGCATGGCACCAAGAAAGCAGCTGGTAATGCCTGCCAGGGGATGATAAGGCCAGAGGTGGTACGCTGGTGCACCGGTGAATCCTGCCCTGCCATCAGTATGTAAATGAGGTCATCCTCTTCTTCCCCACCCCATTGTGAGGTCATGAGGGGTCAGCAGGTAGAGTGTTACTATCCCTGGACGGTGCATGGTTGACATGTTACTTATACTTTGGCTGGTGGGCAGACAGACACAGGCATTAACTGGAGAAATTTTTATATTCCTATTATATAAGAGGAGAATCTCTTGTTGGGGAATTGGAAAGCTACTAATTCTCTTTTTCAAGACATTCTTTAGAGGAATCAGTAGCCTACCAATATGCTTGCAAGATATTGCCAACAAAATGGAGGCTAATGATTCTTCTAAAGTGTTACAGAAAAAGCTATCTTTGCTGAGGTAGCCTGCTTATCATTACAGTTTTGAGGTGGTTGTTGCCTCCACTTTAGCAATAATAGTTTGGTGTTCATTAAGGGAATCAATGTGGATGCCTGATGGTTTTTTACTTTCACAGAGGGGTGCAGTTTTTAAATGATACTATTTTACTTCTACACTTGATATCAGTCATTAACACACATTTATTTCTAAGAAATATTGGTTTGACAGTTATTTTATATTCTGATCAGTAACTTAAAATGATAAAGCTTTTATTATTTTGTAATACATTATCAGTTTTAATTGTTCATTATATGGAGGCTAACTTTTTGTTCGTAAATTTTCCATCATTGCTATAGATATTCATGCATTAATTGTACAGTATTAGGAAGTTTCTACATAATTATTTTAATATGATGTAGGATTTATGAAGTTAAACAAAATTTAGTGACAGACCTTGTGCCACCACTGACAGTGTCAGAAAATTGATGCAATATGAAATTTCTGAAGATGTTATATAGTTTCTAAAGATCCTTAATATAATCCACCATAGACTTGGTATAGGACAATAGAATAATTAATACCATGCAAGACATAGTTCATTCAACCCCTCACTTTTATATACTTTATGCAATTCATTGTACAGTTAATCGTTATACAATTTGCTTACATCAACGTAAATTCCATACTGTATATTATGTCCAGTTTTAATACTTTGGCTAAATTTGTGATGTCTAGTAGCATCAGTAACAACCAGTTCAGATTGTAGTATCACAGCTTCCCTGGTCAGAGGACTGTACTGAACTATTGTACGAAATGAAACTTAAAAAAATTAGGACATCACCTATTTGGCTGTACCTAGTACACTATACACATTATAACCTGTTATGAACTTATGCACCAACTTAGTCATAGAGTGGACACTAGCGGCCTGCCTAGCTTGCCTGCACCCTGGGACAGTAAGGTAGCCGTGGCACCACACAGGCTGAGGTGCTGTGGGGAAGTGTGCTGCCTGCCGCCGAGTCTGAACCAGGACAAGTCACTAACTAACTAGCCTATAGTAACCATGCCCGCTCCTTGGTGGTAGCATGTGCTGGCCTCTTCGCACACACTAACAGCCATTATTTAAGTATCTGAATACGTACTTTTAGGACAAGATACTTCAGTGAATTGGTGGTATCTAAATTCTAAATTAACTCTTCAAAAAAGTATATAAATGCTTGAGATTTTCTCTTGGCTTGCTTTCTTGAATATTTAAATAATGGCTGTATATAAACTCAATTAATATATTACATCTCATATTTGATAAAACCTGCTAATCCAGACTTGTTTTATGCAGCAATCCACTTAATATTGACTGGTTAACCACTGCAAACTGCTGTATACCCACATAGTCTGGAGTAAATTAGTAGTATGCAGATGTAGTCAGATGAATTCTGTCAGAGAAGCATACTTTACATTACAGTATACAGTAGTTGGGCAATTTAGAGATACTGTACAGGGTTTGGTAAACAATGGCCTAAGATAGTAAAAAAGGCAGCTCCGATATTCGGAGCTGCCTTTGTAAGTCAATGATTAATGGACAGGTTTTTTATGCCAAGTCATTAAAACAATGTTAGTGTGATTACCCTAACATTTTCTATGACTTTTCTCTAAAGCATCCAAATCAATATTGGCACCAACTTCACTAATCATCAACCTACAAAGGCAGCTCCTAGCATCAAGCAAACTGACTTTTGATTTTAACTAAGGCCATTAGAGTTGCCACCCCACAATGCTAAATTATGCATTATGTGCTTCGTTTACAAAACAAACATTACAGAAATATTTTTTGTGAAATTTACTGTAGTGTGTGGAAAGATCATCAATATAGCAGCTATGTACACACCATAATACAAATTGAGACATGCACATAGCTAAGGCAAGGCTTGGGGAGGAAGGCATGGGTGGCTAGCATTGGGTGACCTGGACTGTTGCTGCTTAATCCAGTTATAACGAGGTTATTATTAGTCTTTGTCCAAAACCCTGTTTATCCAGAATATCAGCTAATATGGACTGATTTTCCCTTCAGTTAATCTGGATTAAGTGGGCTTTACTGTACTGGATTTGTTGAGGAAATAATTTTTGAAGTCATACTGTAGTTCTATTTTGAAAAGTTCAACTTGTTTGTCAATCCGATCAGTGACAGATTTACAGAGATGATAAGGTAAAAGTAGCATACAGTATGCTAAAGACCCTTCACTTTCAGTTCATCAGTTTAAAGCAAGTTTCTTTCTTTCTTTTTAACAGTGGTGTAAAACACCTGAATCTCATAATCTGAATACTTGGGGTCAATCTTAGGTTCAAAATGAAATTTACTTTCCATATTATCAATATATGCGTGTCTTTATGAATAAAGGGCTCCATTGTAATATGCAATAGGCTGTAGACTCTTCATCTAGCACTGCATCTGATTGGTTGATTTGTTCAGCTTTTTTCAGTATTTAGTACTGTATCATAAAATATGTAAAGTAGATATGCACTTTGAATATACCACATCTTAGATTTTGCATGTGAATTTAATATTGCATGATAATTTGACAAATACTGTACAGTAATCAGTAACAGCTGACCTGCCTCGTAGTTACCAACAGATAAACCATCACTCTTGGATGGTATTGGCTCATGTAGTTGTGCTGAGAGAAAATATGATCGATCATTTAATATACTATATTGTACAGGCATGAGTCATAATTTTTGGACCCTTAAAATGGAAGAATAGAATTACAGTACATTTATAATGACCAATTTTTGTATTGTGGCTTATTAGTGCTGTTCACAATGTAGCAAGCACACAATAGACCTCATTGCTCATTATGTAAACAACACAGTAAGCCCTTGTCCAAACAGCCAGATTGCCTTACCTCCTCTTGCCTGTCCCTTATAGGAAGATATTACAGCTGGTGACTCGGTAATCTTTACTGTTCCAAGATAACAATACTTGCTTAACTACAACTCCTCATAATACTGTAATCACATATGTAATTACAATTTCCTTACACAAGTTTAATTCTCTTGACCCTTGAGTCTATGTGTACTGAATGTACCTGTACAGTATATAATAATTTTCTGCACAATTAACCAGTTGTATATTATTTAGTATGGAACGGGAAATCCTTATCTTCATTTTAACAAATGAAACCTGGAAATGGTACAACTACTAATTGAGTTTATTAACATTGATGCCTGCTTATTGATATGTCTAGATGTAAGAAGTTAACTTTAATGATAGACACAGTTTCTGACATTCATGATAATACTGTAATAATAATTCAGTAATGGTTATTACAGATAGTTTAACTACAGTAAGTACTGTATTAATTTTTCTTACTTTCTCTTGAATTCTTAAAGATGGCTGAATTACTGTTATATAGGAATGTAAATATAAGGGGAGGGTAAGAGGGAATGTTACAACAGGGAAAGATTTAGACTCTTCTGCCATGGCCATCCCCTTGAAGGGAGATTCTGAAGGACACAAGGCATCAGAGATAAACATAAATAGATATATAAGAAAACTAAAATTGTTGTCATCAGTACATTACAGTGTATATGATATTAGAGGATTAAACATGAAATTAATTTACACTCATACAGTATGCAATAATAACTGCAGGTGGTGCAGTTTATCAAAATATAAAGAGAAACAATATACTGTACTGTAAATAGTAATACAGTAATCAGTAGAAAATTAACTAAGTCCTTCCCACTTTGTGAATAGTGTGCACCAATCTTGTGTTGTTCCAGTGAAGTACTGTTTTGGAGTACTGTACAGTACTATATTGGAGAACAAATTACTGTAGTGTAATGTTAAATGATTAAATGGGATATAGTATTAATTATTAATCTATAACATCATTGATAATCAAGGCCATTTTTCCAACTTTCTTTTGCCAATTTATGTAGTAAAATGGCAATATAACTCAAAATTGGTCCCAGGATTGCCTGCTTTAAGTAGACTTCACCATATATTAATGTGTTGTTTGTATAAAATGGCAGGTGAGACTGAAGGGCGCACACAGAAGGGTTGCAGAGACAGGAGCAAATACTGCAACATAGTCAAGCGGATGAACATGTGTCGTATCCAGAGTTATAGACAGCAGTGTTGTCGTTCCTGTCCTTAGCTTCTTCACCTTCATGTTGTAGTCCAAAACAAAACACTCACCACTACAGTACCCCAACCCTAACTTCAGAATCCACCCAGCCTACTTCGTAATCCACCCTGTCATCCCCTGTACTTTATGATATACCATTCCCGTTGCAAGGTAAGAAGTGTCGCCAGGCAACATAATTATATTTGATGTATTAATGAATTTTTGCATCTTGTGTGAATTTTCCAACATCTGAACTTTTCTGCTGGAATCAGAAGCTGATTTAATACATCTAAAATGTATTGAGCAATGAAAAGTTATATGAAAGACATGCTGTTTACAATTAGTTTGCCTGGAGGTCATGCATATAACTTCCACATGAGTGTAAAATGGAGTTACCAGAAGCCTATGCCAGAAGTGCTTTGTTTGTAGAGATGACAAGATAGTCTGAATGTTCTAATAAGACAGCTACTGAGCCATACCTGCAGTCAGTAACCACTAAATCTCTTGATACTATGAATGATTGTAGTGGACATGATTGGTAAAACATCTTTATATAGTAGGTACAGTACTTTAGGTCAGTGTTTAATTGCACAATGTATGTTTACCTTCATGATCATACAGTATTTAATTCCCGCCCAAGTAATAGATGTTGATGACACACCTTAACCTACTCATGATTACCATGTGTAAACAGTTGTTGGTTGGTGACAGAGAATAAATAATTAAAATACTGTAATGGTTTGAGCTGACTGAGGATATGCCTGATCAGTGTTGCTCTGAAGTTAATGACGATGGTTCTGTTATGGCAGGTTAGTTTTTATACTTTGTTAGTAAAGAATATGTAGTATCAGTAGTGCTCTTAAATAATGGAAGTTACTTAAGGATCACAGTAGATATTTATTTTGCACCCCTGATAGATATATAAGCGAATAAGGTAAAAATAGGAATACATGTACAGTGTAATCATATAATGTCATGTGAGGCATAATGTTATTGGTGCTGACACTTTCAGGAGTATAAATTACAAAGTATTTAGTCACTGTCCAAAATGTTGTACAGCTGTGTATGTGTATAATGCTTAATATGGAAAAAATCTGCCAATATATTAGGTGTTCCTCCTTGGTTAGTGTATTTGTTGTTCTATCAAGCATTACTTAGTGGAGGTAGACTTTTATGTACAGTAACTGGTATTGATACTTGTAAATCTGTTGGCTTGTAGTAGATGCAATTGATCATACTCCTTGTTACATAAAGCCTATATTCATAAAGTAATACTTTGTAAAAGGATCATTACTTTACTGTACTCCATTTTTTCCCCTGACAAAAGTGTACCAGATCCTTGATTAAATTTCTTTCTTTGGGAGGAAGGGAAGGGATGTAATTCAGTCTCAGACAAATTCAAACAACAATTTCCACTTGGTATGGTACTAATCTACACTGTATAATTACTGGCATGTATACAAAATATGTCTCTATCGTCATATTACTTAGAGGGGAATCAAACATTCTTGCCAGATTAAATAATAATGGAGTACAGTACTGTACTGGTATAGAACCAAGGTGGACCAGGTGGAACTTTGGGCCATATGTATGAATATTCATGGTGTTGATGATGGTTTGGTACCATTATGATGACTCCCTAGACACAATAAAGAGCCATTGTACCAGGTACCATACCAATGCCACCACCATGAATGATCTCACATATGTTCCTCCGTCATGCTGTATATCTCACCTTCTGCCAGTATCGGACCACAGAATTGAGCACTTATATAATAGTGTTGTGTATGTGTGTGTGTGTGTGTGTGTGTGAGGGTTTGCCAAAGGATCTCATATTAAAAAAAGACAGCCTTAATTCTGCTGTTAACAAATGGTGACCAAGTGGTGACTCAGCTTATGGCTAGACAAGAAAATTTTATGAGAAAATCAGAAGATATATATCTATTGGATCCCTATGTTGATTGTATCTCTGTTTCTGAATGGTACCTTAATAAAGAGAACTTTATGTTGCTATACAGTATAAAAGCTTTACATTGTGGCCTTGAGAATGAAACCATAATGTGCTGCACTTTTGGGTGTGACTCTTTATCACATTAGCCTCCACTGTACTAGTCTGACAGGTTAGTTTTTTTTATATAATCTCGATGAGAAATGAAGATACTCCTGCCAATGCACAAACTTGTTGGTCACTTTTGAGATAATTTATGACTTGACATCCCAGAGAAAACTTGATTAACCATTGTATAAATGACCTTGGTATCAGTCGACAGCCTTCTTGTGTCAGAGAGCAATAATAATATTGTACCCTAATGGTAAATGTACAGTAGCTCTTATTATCCATTACATTTTAAGGTAACTTATATAGTAATATATTTAAAGTCAGCCTATAGGATGCAGTGACCAATAAACCTGCTGTAGTATGTATAATTGTTCATATATTTTTTCTATATTATCCCTTTATTTTCATTTTGATCTTGTGGTTTTGCATGCAATTATTGAGATGACTGTTAACATAATAACAATATCTCCTCAGTGTTTTGCCTTTAAATGATTACACCAACTGCTGTGTATGAGGAACAGATCCATATTCCCTCCCTGCTTTTGGAAGATATATGTGAATATGAATAGCAGAAATGTAAGACAGTTGAAGATTTATGACACCCACTTAAATGGCTAATTGTAAATATAACTGCACCAAGCTGTTCTGTGTTGTGTGGGTATATACTGTATGTAGATTTTGCAGTCTAACACTGTACAGTCCTATACAGTAAACTACAATGCATTGCATGTGTTCAATTATCAGCATTATATAAGTAGTTCCTTAGTACTGTCTAATGAATTACATGTAGCTTCATACCACAAGATCAAAGCTAATGTTCAGATTCTACCTCAGTTTTTATTGTGCATGGCAAGAGTTTTGGGAATTGTAAAAATTTTAGGCAGAGTAAGGTGTAAATTTTTAGATAAAAATAGCAGACACTAGGATCAAGAGGAGGACAACTGATGTGGAGAGTATCAGGACAAGTTGAACTCTCTGGCAGCAAATTAATCATCTGGTGACAGAATAGAAGCTTGAGTGAAGGGGTTTCAAAACTTTGAAATGACTGGCACCAGGTATATACTGTACCCAATTAATATACAGTGCTGGGTTTGAAGTCCTGGATGAGTGCTTGTAACATTTAATTAATTTACCCAAGTGTAATCCATAGAAGTTGAAGAGATTGTATGTGAAGTCATATCCCTTAATATTGTATTTCAAGTACTTTTGATGTGCAACAGCAAAATGGTGTAATATAATGAACCAGTACATATTCTGTGAAAACAGTAGCAAGTTTAATTCTAATAATTATACATAGAAATTTTGATCATACAAATACCTGTGTCCATTTTATTCCATACTAATTACTGTACTTCAGTAATGTAACTGAAACAGGAATGCAGTGTATCCATCATACTGTCATGAGGCAGTGTATACTTTTAGTGTACAGTAGTAGTAGTCATGTACAGTACTGTACCTCCCAAAAGTATTGTTAAAATAATATGCTGTACAATCTACCACACCAGATGATGTTATATGACACGTGTTGTGTGAGGTGGCAAGAAGTTTTGTTCATTTCGCCATCGTTCGTACCACTCGTTAATGATAGTTTTGGGAACTACAGTACAATATAACATTCCTGGTGGTGTGTTGTCTCCTACTGCCCATGTTACCACTTGATACTAATTTCCAGTCACCTGTCTCTACCAAACTCCATAATTATTATACAGTACTTCCCCCATCCCCCTCTTATCCACTACTAAATGAAAATATCTCTGCTTAAAGTATTCATTCAGTGTTGTGAAAATAATACAAATTGAAAATATCGGAGGTAAAACAGTGCTGATCACATGGGTACAACTAAATCATCTCAGTATATAACATGAGGCTGAACAAAAAGCCACTTTATAAAGTAATCTTTCAAAGTAAAAACTGAGAATGACTTACAGTATTCTTTCAATAGATGTTGTAACATAAGTTATGCCCAACTATACTGTATATCCAAGCTGGCCAGATTGATCCTTTCTTATGTCAGTTCTTTAATTTAAGGGTAACAGTAGAACTCAAATTATAATAGGGATACTAATTTGTCTGGTATTTTTAATAAACATACATTAGAAACATTTCTGTTCACTATAATTCTACTGCCATATAACTAAGGCCATATGACATTTATTAGAAACAGAGAGGATGCATATTGATACTTAGTTGTGCTGTATTATGAGAGAGTACTGAAGTACTTTAATACATTGTCAGTGCATTGATTAAATTAGGAGCTTTTCAGGAAAGAAATGAGTGGGTCTCTCATTAGTTGATGTTAACTCTTAACAGTAAGCAATATGTAACACTTTCAGTTCCCTAGCATAATAGGAATTGTAGAAATACTTTACTAAGTCCTAGAGGGAGAAACAGACTTTCTAAACCCTATAATGTTAGTATAGAAGCCTGTCTTTATGTACAGTGTTTTAGATGGTTTTGTGTATTATTATTATCATTCCATGTTCCTGTTTTTGTTTATTTGTCCTGTACTATCTTGGTACCAAATGCCCTATATGGCCTGGTACTAGTTTGATTTCTTCACATTTAATAAACTACCATTGAAATATTTTCATATAGTACCTGTTGGTGGATTAAAGTACAGTACAGTAAACAGATGTATGAGGCAAGCCTGCCTTGTTATTTAAAAATTATATATATATATATATATATATATAAAAGGAATCTCAAATTGTTTATACTGTATGTGCAGTATTCTGAATTACATAATTTTCTCAACAAAAGAAATAATCCTGTAAGGAAAGCAAGTCAAGTACAAAGGAGAGAGCTCCAGCGATTGAAATTTATGGGGAGAATCTTTTGTTGGTAAAGTGGAGGCCTACGGATTCATCCAAACTGTGGTACAAAACAGACCATATAAACTGTTGCTTCAGCTGAGGCAGTCTGTTTCATAGCAAAGTTTGGGGAGTTTAGTTACCCCAAACAATAGTATCTTTTTATCCCAATACATGACTGTTAATATTATCTTTACAGTCAATTATGGACTCCAGTTAAGTTTGTATCCAAGTGTTTCAGTATTAAGAAAGAGTGTTTGGCAGGACTGATAAACAGTACTTTCTTGTTAAATTTACTGATATTGTTTATCCTGGTGAAATTAAAAAGACAACTTTCTGCTGTATTAACACTAAGAGATTATGTCAGAAGATAGAGACAGTACAGTACTGATTTGTTTATGGTATGGTATTGTATGGTATGTATGATGTTTTGCCTAATTCTTCAACCTACAACTGTTAGAAGAGGGAAAACTTTGATGTAAGTGTGATCATTTTAATCTTTTGTATGAGTAATGTTAGATCTAGATCTAGAATACCACCCATGAAAAAAGAAGAAATACTGGTATACATTTACCTTATAGGAAAATTATATTATGAGGAAAGCTGTTATTGTTCAGCTTTAACAGTGCATATACTGTAGAAGGTCTTGCCTTGGCAAATGCACAAATGCATCTTAAGGAGATTATGACTGCTTATGTATGAGTATGTTTAACTTTACCCGTGCCGATAAATTATTGATTCTCGGGTTAGTTGATTCATTCATTTAGAAATACAGTATTTGTTAATCAGTCATTGTTTAAACTGTATATTTCTGAGTCATTATTACAGGTTTTGCTTGACTGGAATTAAGGAATCTCTATCGTTAATTAATTAATGCAGTAAAGCATTACTATATAAGAGGTCCATCTGACAGCATATAGGGTTGCAATTGACTATATTAGTGTAGCATGACTACAATTCAGTTATGTTATTATTACTGTATGTTCAAACTGTAATTCACTGCTGCTGATATAGGTTGCTGTTGTTTTTCAGATTAAATATGGGATGTAATTACAGCACCTAAGTTGCCAACAACTTAGAGGATATTAAGAAAACAATGCAATATTTTCTTAAATGATTTAGATGCTGTACCAAGTGTATACTCATAGTAATGTGACTGTTTACTGTATATAATTAGTGCAGTTACACAAACTTCCCTTTGAGGGCATGTTGTAGAACTGATTGCAAATGCAGTACTTTTTTTTTCTTATTTATGTACTTTTTTTAGTAAGTTTTTGTAAGTGACTTTTGTAAACTCTTCTGTATATAATTTCTAGGTACTATATACATAGACATTGTCACCTCAGGATCAATAGTTTCCCTATCAATGCCCACACACTACTCAGTGACAACCACACATATGTGTCTGAGTTCTAAAATGTGACGATTAAGGGGATAAACACATTTGGAGTGCCTTGATTCCTCCAAATTATATCAGTGAATAAATATAATAGTATCCTGTTGCTTAGAATAGTTTGAAGGAATCAGTTACTCCAGATTTATTACCTTCAACACTGTACAGTACTACTGTATAATTATACCCCCTTTAATAAAGTTATTTAGATTTGGTTTATTCCTTTCCTTACGTCTCGCTGCTCATTCCCATTATAGGCCTACACACAAGGTTGTTTTTCAGTTTCTGCAATTTAATTTCATATTCCAACACCATAATTTCAGAAATGTTCTATTGTATCTAGTTCATAATGATGAATAGAAGTGTTAAGGTATCCTGTACAATACTGTACATGGTACAGTATGTCATTCTATGTTGTCTACTGGTGTAAATTTATTAATTATAGAGAGAATACCAGACAGCATTATAAACTCATATAATAGTGTTTTATTAGTTCAAATGTAGAGTACAGTATTTTGATATTCAGTTGTGAAGGTCATAATCTCCTTATATACATAAGAAACATACACCATTAGTACAGTATATGGTATTCATTTTCACTTGAATTTTTTACTCATCCATTCTATAAATTTATTATTACTTTGTCTACCCATATGTAGAAAACTAACTGTATATATTGAAACTACTGCTGTAAGCGCATTGTACAAATAAAGCAATATATGATACTGTATTATATTTTGCCTTTGATATTTTTCATTTCTGGGAAACTAAAATAAACTATTGATAACAAATTTTGTATTTCAGTACAGTAGCCTAATCCTTTACTGTACCATTGACCCCTTCTTCACAGTCTTGCTGTCCTTATTTCATTTACCAATATTTCCATCAATACAGATTTTAGTGTCCCACCTCCACTACCTGCTGGGCCTCAGTACCGGGCTCCAAATATCTAATGTATAGTGGAAGTGTTTCCAATATAATACCCTCATTTATAATTAGACAGGGTTGGCCACCCATCCCTTAAATAACCAGGCCATCAGGCCCTTGTGCCCCTGAGTGGTAAAATAATTAATGGGACATGGATGTTGCCTTTTGCCCTCTATCCAACTCCAGACTAACACGTGATAAAATGACTGTACTGTACGTTACAGTATCTCCCCATTTCATAACTCCTTAAATGTAAAAGTTCATCGGTAATCTTGGTCTTCCATAATAATTATACACAACTGTTCAACTCTGGAACACTACCTCCATCCATCTTTCCACCTTACTACAACTTACGTTCCTTCAAACACAATTTAATAAAAAAACAAATTTAACTAAATTTACAAGGATGTATACAGTATGTAGCCTAATGAGCACACCACCTTGCCAAGTGCCACTGCGCTGCGATTACCACACAGTACTGTACAGTACAAACAAATTAGAGCTGTCACACCCTGTACCATCCCAGCAACACAGTTTTATGTAGTGTATTTGGTCACACTGTCCGACCATGCCCCTTTGGTACTGTTAGTTCACTTGTTTTTGTACTCACCAATTCCAGTTTACTGTCTCTTCTTGCTTATATTGTCAAGTCTTAATTCATTGTCCGTCACACCAGCCGTCACTAGGCCTACCTATGACGTCACTCCCAGTGACTCCCTCCCTCACTCACTCGTTATGCTACCCAACGAGTTTTACTGTTTCACTGTTTCAGTTCCTTATATACGAACTCACTTCCGTAATTTATATCCCACAACCATTATAAACTACACCTATAGTTTATTTAATATTAACAGGTACTACTACTTTAAATTTACTACAGTAATTACTGTACCATAATTGACATGGATTTATTAACTCAAAGAAAAGCCAAGAAAATCTTTTGTATCTTTTTTTTCCCACTTATTATATAGTAATTTGTCATGCACTTATATATTGATACAAATTGTGCTAAACTCACTGCTAAATACCGCACGCCGCACAATGTGACAGGTACAGGATTTGCGGCTCCGACGCTATGGTGAGGCCGCAGCGGCGAAGCCGCATAACGGTAAAAAAGTCCATTCACACATCCGTGCCGTGTCATCAGTGTCCGCTCAGTGCAAAAAAAATGTTGATACTTTGAAACTGTCCGAGGTACTGACACACGTCCGGTGCCAGTACTGTGTTTTGACTCTCGATCCGTGTTGACAAATTGAATGTCGTCGCCATTGATATTTCTTATAAAAGGCGGGCTTCTCATCACCAGCCCGTTTGGACGGTGGACGTTCACGTTGATGATGTCACGAACGTCC
The DNA here is from genome assembly GCA_034508575.1 of Petrolisthes manimaculis. Lineage (NCBI taxonomy): Eukaryota > Metazoa > Arthropoda > Malacostraca > Decapoda > Porcellanidae > Petrolisthes > Petrolisthes manimaculis. The sequence continues at coordinate 87,694 of JAWZYT010000696.1, read as the reverse complement.
TGGAAGCTGACGGCTGACGTCCAACGTTGGGTAGCGACGTTGGCTTTGTTGACCGCTTATTAATTACAATTTTGCTGGCTCCTCAACATATGAAAATAATATGAATTAAAGTTATTTGTTCGCAAAAGTATATGATTTTATTTAAATAAAACAATAATCATAATATATCTGTGTATAGTTCGTCAATTTATGTACAGTTAATAAAGAATGTACATTGGAACTGGAGGCTTGGCAGAACCGCATTCTGCTGGTGCTGGGTAAACAAAGCACACGTGTCCACTGTTCACAGAGTCCAGCAGTGTCACTCCAGTCCAGTCTGATAGTCTCCCCTCCCTCCACTCCAGTCTCCAGGCAGCATAGCAGCATACAGGAGAAGCAGCAGACAGTGGTTTAACAACAGTACTCTTCAATCTTCATTATTATCTTCAATAACGTCTTCTATATCAGGTACGATATGCTTTGCGTGTACAGTATACAGTAACGTTATATGCTAATAATGCGTGTACAGTATATCAAATAATTATAGTTGTATATTCTATATTTATTTTTTCAATTAAACAATAATTACAGACCATATTTCTTTTGGCCAGAATGGAGTACGATGAAGCTTTAATTAACCTTGTGGCCAGCTATCCTTGTCTCTACGATTATGCCCACGAGAAATACAAGGATGTCATCATGAAAAGAAATTTGTGGAAGCAGATAGCACAGCAGCTAAACATGACTGGTATGAGTATAACTATTCTGTGTATGATAATAATCATAAGTTTAAGCTAACGTCAGCTAGGCTAGCCTATTTGCTAAATTTGTAAGTGTAGTGGTTCCATTTATATTTATAGCAATAATGAGTAATGTGTTGATTCCAATAAAATCCAGCCAGTTTGTATACATTACAGTCAATGTTGTAGACTATTTAAGCTGATACTTTAATATCTTAGGCAAGAAAATTCGGTAAAATACGAGGATTTGCTCTGTTCCAATTTTTTATATATTTATTCCTAGATCACTATATAGCTGTTTTATAGTATTTAGAGTTTTTTTAGATGGGGGAAATCACTTGTTCTGCCCATATCCCTCACCCAACAATCTTGGGGGAGGCATTGGGAACCGGGGGTTTTGGATGGGGAAAAAACGCGTAATCCAAGCCAACTTAAAAAAATTACCCTAACCTGACCTGACCTAACCTAACCTAGACTGGGGCAGACTACCGGGACCTAACCGGGGCAGACTACTGGGACCTAACCGGGGCAGACTACCGGGACCTAACCAGGGCAGATAGAAAATCCCAGCCAACTTTAAAAAATTAACCTAACCTGACCTAGTCTACCCCCGGTTCCCAACGCCTCCCCCAAGATTGTTGAGTAAGGGATATGGGCATAACAAGTGATTTCCCCCATCTAAAAACAACTCTAAATGCTATGAAACAGCTATATAAAGTGATCTAGGAAAAAATATATAATAATTGGAACAGCGAATCCTCATACTATACCGAAAATTCTGGCATGTGGAAAGTGTTAATTAATATGGTACAGAAAACAATCCCTGTTGGTACCTGATCTGAGGATATCCTTCAGGACAGAAGTAAAAATATTATTCTTTGATATTGGAATTAAAAATTATAGAAATTGTGGTAACCAAATAGGGCAAAGTGTAATATAAAAATTATTTTCATAATTTTAATTAATCAATCCATCCATAGCCAACAGTAACCTAACCTAATATTCTGGAGGGGAGATGGAGATTTGAAGTCTTAAATCAGGAAGAAATGAAATATGGAAATGTATTCTTTTGGCTAACCAAAACACTGTAAATATAACTAATTTGGTTATTTCTTCAGAGGAGCAATGCAGGAAGAGGTGGATATACCTGAGAGACCGGTATGTGAGGATGAGGAGGGTTCTTGAAAAGGGCATTCCAAGTGGCTCAGAGTCTGACTTAATACCCAAAATGAAATGGGATTTGTACCCACTACTTGATGCTTTGCTTCATTATTGCAAAGAACATCGCACGTAAGTTGTACTACTTTACAGTATATGTCTGTGGACATGTAGAATTAGGTAAACAACATTGAATGAATCATGAGCAAGGAATGGGGGAGAAAGTGGAAATTTCAAGTTTCAGGGTTAAATTATATAAGTGAGTCTTAAGGTGAAGGAATCAATATGTCATAAACAGATCTGTTGTTTCATTCTACTGATGTCTCTTTCAGACGGGGCAACAGTTTCCAGCTGGGATCATGGAGCAGCCAGCCAGATTCAGAGTCATCCTCTAATGAAGCTGATACGATTTCACCAGACAACAGTGATGTCTCAGATATGTGAGTATATCATGTTCTTTTTTTGTTATTTAATTAATATTTATTAATTATTATTTAATTATTTAATTATTGTTTATCATTGTCTTGCCTCATCACTGATAAGTTTCACAGATATATCCTTATAATTATAATGTAAAGTTATAAGCAGTGACAGTTACAGAAATATTCACTTGAGTGTAAATGTCTTTCATATCTTGCATATGTTACAAATTTCTACACCCATTAAGTTATTACCTTGGCTAATAACTATTGAAATGTTCATATATTTTCAAAGAAAGACTGCACCTCTTACTATCTAGCCCTTATGTTTGTCTGTCTGTCTACTGTATCCCACAAAGCATTAGGAATCAATCTATTCATGCCAACGGAAACATTGATCATTGCAAAAAATATCAAAGCAAGGGGTCCTGTATGTTCTAGTGTTTAGATACAGCATTTTTCCTACAATTTATCTGCAGCATTAGATATAGAATTATATGAAGTAGGCTATTGCTGATGAAAGCATTCTGTATTCCTGTACAGTTTCTATTTTATAATTTGTTTTCAGATACATCAGCAATGATGATGACACACCTCAAGTGGCTGCAGCTGGACCAGCACCTGCAACCAATACTCCAAAGAGAAAAAGGGCAGCAACAGATTCTGTCACACCCGGAAAAAAGGCCAAGTTGGAGGGAGTGAATTGGCAGGCCTCATTAGCACAGTGGTTCACAGCCCACCAGTCAAAAAGAACGCCTATGTGTCCAGCAGTTGCAGCTGCTGAATACATAAAAGCACGATTATTAAGAGTTGAAGACGAGGTACAACAAAGTGATTTAATTAAAAAAATGTTTGATATCATCCATGATTCTATATAACATTTGTAATGTAAATGCATATATTTAGGTTGTAATTAAAAGTATTAGAAAACTTACGCATTTTTAATGATATATATCTTAAAGCAACACTTCAGTTTTTAATTTTGCATGCATAAGCCACATGTTTGTATAAGTTCTATATTATGGATGAGAGAGGATGAACCCATGGAGTGGCACAAATCAGGGAATGTATTTGGATGATGTTGTGAAACTACAAGTAGACTTATTTACTGTACAGTATATTGTTACTGATGAAGGGGCTGATATGGTATCTGGTTTATTGGTTATTATTTTATGGCTTAGTTTGAATATTGTCTTGCTGCCTAAACACCATCACCCAACAATCGTGACCAATATTCCATGTGGAAACACATGTATAATACATTACAGTACCTCAGTTTGCAATATTTCCATAGTATAGTTGTATAATTCTTGGTCAAGCCTCTAAATGATGGCAATCATTTCCATGCAAATTTCTTTTTGCTTTATGTGATTTCACAGATCACTGTTCTCCTATGGGAAAATCACTATTTAATACTTTTTATTACAACTTATGTAAGAATAAACCCAATGAAAGTTAATGCAATTTTTGTGGGATAACTGGAAGTAGAGTTCTGTAAAACCCAAAGAAATTTTCATTTGTTTTTTCAGACACATGGTACTGTGAATAATGTTATAAATGAACCCTAAAGTTATAAAGTTATTATTTTCATAACATACAAAAAAAAAATGCCAATATTGAAATGGGAGGTTGCCCTGTGGAGAGCTGAAATAATCCGTAAAGGATACCCAGACACGTTCTGCAACTGGGGAATACATGTTGGCTCCCAACATACCAGCTACATTTCCCAAAACATTTTCTGGTTCCACATCAATGCTATTGTTTAACCTCTCTTTCTCCCTCATAAAATTATGCAACACACACATTGCCTTCACCAGCTTGTCAGCCGTTTCTGGTTTTGCAATTATCGGTTGATGGAGAATGCGCCATTTGGTGACCATTATCCCGAAAGCACTCTCAACAACCCTCCGAGCACGGCTCAGTCTATAATTATAAATCGCTTTCTTTTCTGTTAAATTGCTTCCAGGATAAGGCTGCATGAGTTCTGGCTTTAAAGGGAATGCCTCGTCACCAATAAAAACATGGCTAATCCAAGGTACTGTATAGAGAGTTTCAAGACTGGAATCTAAAAACTGTGAAGGAGGTTGTCTTGGCTTGTTCTTGTATAGGTGTTGATAAATAACTCCTGATTAAAAGGACAACCATCATACACTGAACTTGAAGGGGATGAGTCACGAGACTATGAGCATAGACATATTTCGGTCACATACTATACTATAATTTTAGAGTATGATGTATTGTAGCTATAGGTGTACTATATATATCGAAAATGCGGTGTTTGCAACGGAAATCCCATAGAAGAAAAGTAACTCTCACATGATCTTTAGCTTAAATCGGTAGCTTAAATTCTCCGGCACCATTATATTATTGTATTGAAAAATTATAACAAAGGGAAATTAGAATAAGTTTACTGGTGATTTTAGTTTTCGAATACTTCCAATATCAGCTCAATTTATACCAGACAATTATTTTCACTTAATAGAAAGCATTCCATCTGATTCATGACTACAGTATTTATAAGAAAACATCCCAACAGGTTGACCATCTCCCCAAATTTATAATTTATAATGTTTAGTGCAGTAGGATAGACTGTGTGTTCACTTTTTTGGCAACAAAAAGGAAATTAAAGAAGAATCATATTTATAATAATGATTTCAGTTCAGTCCTGCTATTTAGAAGTCGGTCCAACTCCAACACATTAAAGTTAAATTGGATAAACCAGTTCACCAACAGTGACACAAGTTGTCCTATGTATGGAGAAACAGTAGAAACAATAGAACATTTCTTACTGCAATGTATAGCATTAGAAAATGTTAGGAAAAGATATAATTCATATAATGGAATAAAAGGAAGAAGAGAAGAAATATTTAAGTGTAAAGGAAGACAAAAACGACTTTATCCAGCGCCGTTGCAAAGGCAAAGCAGGAACCTTGAACCTTGTGTAAAGTTGTGTTGTTCTAATTTTTATCGGTGTTACATTTCCATACTGAGCTTACATCATTACGTGTGACATTATTATATTTATTTAAGCACAACATTCAATACTATTATGACTTCCGCTGCAGGTACAGTACCAAACTAAATTTGTTGAGAGTATTGGCTAATCGTCTTATAATTATATAATACTAATTTTCAATTGAACTGTCATTTACCAAGCAAATCGGATACATACTAACGTTAATGCATTGGTAAATTTTCCGAGTTACACATGTGCGAGATTTTCAGACAAAACATAGTTTTTCTTATAATTGTCATGTGATTCGTTCGATTTTAACATCTATTTGTTGTGCAAATATCCTGTTTTAAAGTTAGCCATGCCCCATCACCCAACTTTTACTCAATAATTGATTATTTCTAAATTTAAGTCTTGCCTACTTTGTGGTTCATGTCTATTATAGTGATACAATTAAAATTACAAGTTAACCATAAAAGTATTTCATTATAAGTGAAATATGTATAAATACAGTTACTTCCGGTATGCAGGGCCTGGCAGGATTATACCGGTATTTCTTAAAAGCTCAGGGATCTAGCATATATAGTTCTAAGAGCTTCTGAAATACCTCCTACTGCCTCTGGTGTTAGGTTAGGTCAGGTTAAAATTTCATGCAAGATTATAAAAAAATATATAGAAATAGAAATAAATATTCATATTATTGAAAACTTTGGTGTGGAAATGTTCTTCAGAAATTCCCAAACGTTCTGTAAAACCACCTTGTTATCTACCAGAAGAAGGGCTGGCTTCACAAAATAGGAATGTAAGGAATGTAAGTAAGATGCATGAGGAAAGAAGGGAGGGAATGGGGCTCTAAATGATTGGATAACTAGGAGAGAAAATAACAGTGTGATTGGTAGGAACCAGACAATGTGAGTAAAGTTGCTGTGGAAACAAATCACACAGTATAATACTTGGAGCTATTGCCGGTAGTTCATGATAGAAAAAGAGATATTTCTTCACCATGTGGCTAACAGGGGTTTAACTATAATGGTAAAGTTATTGGTGTCTGTTATAACTTTGAAGCAACAATAAACTTCACTTAAAAATTAAATTTACAGGACCAAATGCTACCATACTGGAAGGAGTTGGGCAGACAGTGCTGGTGTTGTCTGGGAAGGGTGGTGTGGGTAAGAGCACAGTAACAGTGCAGTTGGCATCAGCATTGAGAGCAGCAGGCCACTCTGTGGGAGTACTGGACATTGACCTCTGCGGGCCTTCCATACCACGCATGTTAGGGCTGGAAGGAAGGGATGTTCTCACCACACCTCAAGGGTAAGGTTAAGGGCAAGAGGAGTAGAGAGTGATTTAATAGAGTTGTTGATGTATGATTAATGAGACGAGATGACAAAAACTGACATAAACAGTGTCTCGGTATAGGAATTGGGAACCTTCAGTTTATTGATGCTGTATCTTGCCTCTTTAGTCATTATGGATGTTAAAATATTCACTCCCATTGTGGCGGTATGGTAGAGAAGTAGTTACATCTTATAAAATGAATTTGTAAAGATATCATTACAGTATGTTAGGAAAGTTATGATTACATATTATTTACAGAAAGTGGGTTCCAGTGTATGTTGATGAGGACCAGCGTTTCAGTGTGATATCTTTGGCTTTCTTCTTAGATTCAAAAAGTGATGCTGTGATATGGAGAGGACCAAAGAAAAATGGCAAGTACCTGTACTGTATGATTGTATTTCTGTCCTGGGGAAGGGTACATCAGTGAGGTGCTTTTCTCCCCTATTAACTAAAACCTCAGCTGTTGTACTGTACTTTTAAATCTCATTGGTTGCCTATGCACAAAACCAGATTGCAGTAACCATACAAATGTACTTATGACTGACCTGTGAAAAAATTGGCCCTAGCTATTAACTGTTGCTTGTGTTCCTACAGCCATGATCAAGCAACTGTTGACAAGTATCATGTGGAATGTTGACTATCTCATCATTGACACTCCTCCGGGTACATCAGATGAACACATCTCTGTCATGGAAAATTTAAGGTTGGTGTCTTGCTTTCTTTTGGGTCAATATTGTATGCCCTGTAACATACACATTCTCCATGTTTGTGTGTGCAATTTGAGTAAATAATTCTGATGTCACCTGAATCTGATTATACATCTACAGTACATCATAAATAACTTTTAGTGTGAGCATACCAGTCAACTTTTATCCAATGTTATAACAATACCACTTAACTTAGATTGTCTTCTCCTTTGTGCTCCATCAGTAACTCATTACTTTATTTGATCAATGTACCCATGTTTCAAGATAACTTTGTTATATCCCACTCAGTTGAGTGTTCTATCTCACTTTCAGACCATGTGTTGCTTCATATACCACATTTAACTTTTATAAACATTCAGGCCTGTGATTTCCAGTACTATATTCACATTGTGTACCCAGTTGTTCTTTGGTTTCCCCCTTTTATATTTTTTCCCCAAACTTCTAACATATGCAATTGCTTGAACCAATCTTGCTCTATTCATCCTACATTTTTGTCCATAAAATTTAATAATCAGTGTTCTGTTTTCACACAGACTGCTTACCCTTTTGTTATGTACTGTATACTTTACCTCTTACACTGCCGATGCTTATTACCTTAATTTATTTTTATTTTTTTACTTTATATTTTAGGGCCAGTCCTCAGCATTGTCTAATACTTGACAACACTTTAAATTCACTCACATATATGCATGTACAGTCGGCAAAAAAAGTTTCGTTACTATCCCTTTAACAGCGTGATGCAATGTTTGTACACCTGATGAGACGAGAGTGTCTTATATACCTCCGTCAGCCTCCATGTCTCTCATTGCTTCATGGACAAGCAAGCTGAGATGACGTTGTTTCACCCAGTGCTGTTTTTTTCTGGGTATTTCAAGGTTATTCTTGTTCTAAAATATTCAAATGTATTTCCTGATAATTATTATGAATAGTTAAATAGTAAGAGTTCTTGAACACTCAAAATTTAATTTAAAATCAACTAAACTTTTTATACAAAAAAAAATTGTCACTGCGCGACCTGAGTATTATCGGCTCGGATGACACGAGGCACCAGTTGCCCAGTACTTACCGATGTTAAAATTAACGTAGGGGTGGTAATGAAATATTTTTGCCGACTGTACACAAAGTAAAAAATTCATATACTGTACCTACAGATTAGGTTGACGAAAATGAACAAACACTTCTACTTTACTAATAACAGAACAGCATGAAGTGAGGTCAACAATACACCTATGAGTTTAGGTCAATTTATGACATTTCACTCAACCTTTATGATGAGCCATTAGAGCTATTTGAAAGTATTTCTGATCATTTGACTACTTTGTAGCCAAACCATGTCTAAAGTCCCTATTTCCTCAGGAGTGCAGCAGTTCTGGGTGCAGTGTTGGTGACGACTCCACAGATGATGGCCGTGGGTGACGTGGCAAGAGAGCTGACCTTCTGCCGTCGAACTGGCATCAATATTCTGGGTGTCCTTGAAAATATGGCTGGATTCGTTTGTCCCAACTGCTCAGTGAGTTTTGTGTAATCATTCACTTTGTTTCTTATCTTTTAATAGTGTATTGCTTTTGTTATACAGTTACTTACCTTGCAACCTGGCTAAAAAGTGCTCTACTTTTCAGGAAATTGGACTTTATTCTTGACCACTTTTATCCTTTTATTTTACAGGAAGGGGCATTAAGTGGGCTTTTGGCTTAATTCCTGACAATTCTAAGTGTAGAAAAAATATATATACAGTATATTAACTAAAGTAAAAAACTCATTTTAACTTAAATAGAGCAGGATGTATTGTAGAGAAGCATCTTACTAACTCAAAAGTATTGATATATGAATTAATTTTTGTACTACCACCAGGAATGCAGCAACATACTAGCTACCGGTGGTGGGGAGCAGCTTGCAGTGAAAGCAGGAGTTCCATTTTTGGGTCGGGTTCCTATTGACCCTATGCTTGCCCTTTGCTCTGAGAAAGGTGAAAATTATTTAGTAAAATGTTCCTCGTCCCCTGCTGCTGCCACCTTCAAGGCTCTAGTCACTACACTTACACCACAGTCTGATAATCAAATGGAAGTGGAGAAATAACATGTGAGTGAGAAGCTCTATAAATCTTGGGTGTAATAATGGAGTGTTGCATTATTGCAGACATGATATAGAATCAACAATTCATTATATTGTATTTTCCAGGTTTATGATTACTACACACAAATTATTGCCATGTGATGTCTTGTACAGGTATATGCTGGTTATAAGGAAATTCCTAAAATAAAATTGATCACAAGATCCACAAGGATAACCATATATTAAAAGTACTGCCATGGCTGATAGAGCTGGATCAGGGTCCAAAGAGTGTTGGAGAGCAACTGAACAGAGTTCGAAAAAATTAGTCTTCTAAACCTCTCTCAATGTTGAGAATGGTTTGAAAAATTCACTTGTTGGAACTGTGTTCAGTTGCTCTCCAACACTCCTTGAACCCTGGTCCAGCACTATCAGTCATGGCTGTACTTACCCATAAGGCATCACAGTCTGAGTTAGTACTAGTGTATACTATACATAGCATTCAACTTTTGCTTAAGGTATACTCTTTCTCAGCATGCAATCACCTATCATAAAATTTAATGTAAAAATAATTCTGAGTAAACTATGATATTTTAAAACTAGAGAGAATATATTAGTACAAGAACATAAATAACTTTCAGTCAAGAGGCTAATAGATAACAGCAGAGTGTAGAGTTCAGTACACACATTCCACTTGGGACATTATATGCTCTAAACCAAACATAACATAAGCTAACAGTTAAAAATTAAAATACATTAAAATCTGATGATGTAGGGCTACTAAGGCATTGATTGATAAAACTATTTGAACTTCCTGATGAAAACCTGAGACAGGTTCAGTGCAGTCAACAAGTCTGAGATAGGAAACATTATACATCACCAATCTTTACAATTAATTTGCTCAGGAAAATTCAATTAAACTTGCAACTTTGATATGCAGCAAGAGTGTAGAGATAAATTTTGATACCAATAAAATTTTAAAAATATACACCCTTAACTCCACATGTAGGATAGGGCCCAGCTGATACCAGCTGCCATAATAATGTATAATATATGATGGAGTAGTTGAGGAACTTTTTACAATTATAGTATGCTATTTTTTTAAATATACACCCTTAAATCCACATATTGGTTGGTCAATCTGATACCAGCTACCATATTCATGTCTACTAGACTGTGAATCACTGCACCAAGTGTCAGAAAGAGAAAAGTTACCTAACTGAGTCGACAATATCTTGCTGGGTGTACCACAAAGATGGTTTTCATAGGTAATAAAAGGAACAGTTGGGGTTTCTGACATAGTCATATCCTTACCACTAGAGTTTTTAGGAGTTTCAATTGTTGACCTTTTTTGTACCCTTGTTGGGGCTTCCAACACATAAATATCCCTGTCATTTGAGTTTTTGGGAGCCTCCAGAGCTGACCTTTGTACTTTAAGTTTGTGTTTGCATATGTATGGAGTATCATACTGGCAGAGTTTTGCTTGTTTTTGTTCCCTGTTTGAAGAGAAAGAGACACTCTGAACATATGATTCAAACCTATCACTGCCATCGTCCATGGGATATTGGGAACTATCACAGTCTCTTTTATAACATACATCTTTAGGTTGGTGATGCTTGTCTGCAGCAGAAAGTTCAATGCAAAGGTTCCTCTTACTGCCATTTTTCCCACAAGAATGAGTGGTGCCTATATGTGTAATTCCTGCCCCAACACTAGGAGTAAGTTCCATTGATATTTCACGGGACAGCGGGTGCTGAATATTAATTTGCACTACTCGAGCACGAATGCTTGGGGTGTATTCAGGACGCAGAATGAGGAGCGACGAAGGGGAGCAGACATCTTGCGGTGATGAGGTGACCGTTTGTGATGCTGTTGAAGTCAAGCAAGGTGAAGGTAAAATTGTGGGACACTTGAGCTTCAGGATCATCACCCATACTCGTTGAACTCTGCACCGACGACTCATAATATTAACCAGTTCCTCGTGTACCACCAGTTCTCTGAAAGAAATGTTAAGTATATGATATTTTTTTTTACATTACATATACCAATATCAGTTCCAGTATCAGTAAAACATAGCTCATGTTCAGGTATACAGTATATTAGTACACTCTTGAGCCCTTATGATAATTATTATACAGAAATTGGATATAATATTTTGTTGTACAGTACATGTACCGGTACTGGAATTAAAAACATTCATGAAATTATAAGGATAAAAAATACTGATTCTAGAATAAAAATCACTGTTTTCTGTGGAATCACTTCCTTGTATAACTGCATGTGCCTTTCATGCTTTCTCACCTTTTCCTACATCAGCCCATACACCCATTCCATATTTCCATTTATTACACACATACCAGTACCCTTCAGCTCTATCAGTCTCATACCATTTTCTCATCCTCTTAGCCCTTCAATCTCTCTATTTTCTGCTTCGTTATTTATGTCCTACCCTTCTCATATGGCCACAGTACATGAAAATAATTATAACAACAGTACAGTACTGGTACCTGAAAATTGTCATAAAAAAATATGTTTTATGTACAGTAATAATAATGTGTTTTACCTAAATAGTTGTATGAGGGAGTGGTGGCCATTCAACTGGGTGTTATTGGTATAATGGTCAGGAAGGATGATGGAATATACTTCCCTACTGGTGAGTACTGAGCCACCCAGCACCAAGTTGACCGCTTTCACTTGACCTTCTTCAAATTCATGACGTAAAACCTGTAACACAATAACTCTGTCTGAAGAAATAGGCATAGGCTACCTGCCATTATATGTCTACTAACAATATAGGTGTTAAATAAATACTGAATATAAATAATTATAAATTAAAATAATACTGAATTGGCAACAGAACAAATATTATTAGGCTACATTACATGTTCATTTTAAAATACAATATATACAATAGAATATTACCTCTATAACATTTCTGAAGCTCTCCAAAAGATGTTTTACTTTTATTAACCATCGTTTTCTTTTTGTATTAAATAGACGCTTTTTTCTCTCTTCTTTCCTGTTATGAATCTGAAAAAAGAAAGATATTTCTTAAGATTATATTTGTCTAGACTTATTTTCTTCTATAGTATTTCCTCTGCAAATATTCAAATGGGGCATTTTGAAATTAGTCTGACATTACTGAACCTAACCTAGACTACTGGGCAAACTACCGGGAAATAACCGTGGTAATGTACAAGAAACAACCGGGGCAAAATACTGGGACCTAGCCGGATCTGGCAACACTGCTACAAAACGGCAATTCCTTCAATAAATACCGTAGCTTTTACCTGACACCTGGGGAGTAGATTCAGTACTGATGTAGGCCCAAAAAGAATACTGTATCAATATTTTAAATCCAGAAGTCAGAGAAAAATAATGTGTCCTACTCTGATTTGCCCAAGACCGTCTCAATAATGGTGTATGGATAAATACATAATCAAAGTACTGTACTTCATCAATGCTGCTAAAACATAATTAGTAACTATATAGATTGTGTGTGTTTTACTTGTAACCTTAGTTTCCCCGGATTTTAAACCTCAGTGAATAAAATAAAGGAAGATGGCTTCCTTTATTTTCCATTATAATATTACCGTGGTGGTTTGATCTTGGGTTATATTGGAGTGTTCATCATCATCATCATCACAGCCTGTTTCCTTGGCCACCTCCCGAGTCAACACATCAAATTGAACTGGAATCTGTTGTCTTTGGTACAATATATATTTCAAAATGTCTCCTACTATCTTTACACAGCTAGAGGTATTTATTCCTGAGTTAAGTTTGACACTGATTTTGATAGGTTCTTTGAGTTTTCTTCCTTCACCGAAACGAACACCTTTTTCTGTCCTTCCCTCCATGTTTGTTTACAATGACTGAGTGACTCCGTGACGTCACTCAGTACGACTATGATTTCTCCGTCTTCTAATGTTACTTCTCTAACGGCACGCTGTATAAAGTTTCATATAAAGCAGCAGTATTTGTTATGCTGCTGGATTTCAAAACTTCCCATCAAGCTGTGTGATGTGTGGCGATGAAATGGAAAATTTACCCCACTTTCTTCTCCATTGCCCAGTCTACAGCGAAGAAAAGAAAAAATCTAAATAGTGCTACAGCAACCGTATGGACAGGACGAAGACAGTCTAGACTGGGTGTTATAGGCAGTCTTATAAATTCTAGAAAATATGAGAGAATATTTTTTTTTTTTTTAGTGTAACAGATAAATTAAAACAAGACCCAGACTACAAGAAACTTTATAATAGTGAACACTTCAGGAAGTGCCGATCAAAAGGCATAACTTCCGCCAACTAACTGTCAGTGCCACCTGTTGAGTGCTGAACCTGAACCTGGACTGCTTGTAGACGACACTGGGACAAGACACTGACAGACGCTTTACAACTAACTTCATTAAGACACATAAGACAAGACATAAGTCCTCACTGGTGGACCTACTCCCCCAGCAGAGCAGGGCCCCCGACACGGCCATGACCAGGCTTTTAGAATTGGCCACTCAACACTAAACGCCCATCTTCAAATTCTTCACCGCCTGGGGATGACACCAGCCTGCAGAGTGTGCAGACCGTGACTGGTGACAGTTCCCAACTTGTCAGACCCCAGTGACCCAGTCTGATGAGAGTCTGTGAGATTATTATATAGGCATAGCCACTGATGGGGACGATGTGGACAATGATGGGTGAGTGTGTGATTTGTTTGTTTGCTGATAAATATGTGCTTGTATAATGTGTATATACCATGTGTATGTATGTATATACTGTATATACTGTATATGTATATATATATGGTAAATTTACTGAAGAACTGGGTTCACTATATTGTATAATAATAATTATATTAGTATCATTATCCACTATTTTGGACCATTCTAACACACTTCATCTATGGTGTTTCTCAACATAATTTTGAAACTAGTCTGACCTGACCTACCCTAACCTAAACCACAACAGACTACCGGGACCTAACCTGGGCAAACTACTGGGTATAACCAGTGTAAACTATCATAAAGTGACTGGGGCAAATTCCCAGGACCTAGTTAGCCAAATATGGTAACACTGCGCAATCCTAGCCAAAAACCCAGTTATTCTGTAATAATACCATATACAGTACTGTATATATATATATACAGTGCTGGCGGTTAGAAATGTCACGGTGATGTAAACAACCTGTTCTCACTGATGAGGGGAAAATGGTCTGTGTGAAAATAGTTTTAATGAGGATACTCACCTAAATTAGTAACTGATAGGGTACCCTTGATTCTTTTTTAACTTGTTGAGTCGTTTGGGAAGGGAGTCAGCCAAATTATGAAGGTACAGTATTCCAAGTTAATATTGTCCCAGATATCTTGTATGGCTGCTTGAAGGTGTGGAAGTGAAGATGTGTCACCATCCTTTAGTTGCCGTTTAATATACGCCCATAAGTTTTCGATTGGGTTTAAGTCTGGTGAATTTGCTGGCCAAGGTTTTAGGAGAGTAACACCACAGAATTCAAACCAATTGGTAATTAAATGAGAGGTATGGAAAGGAGCACCATCTTGCATAAAATAATCAGAGTTGAACTTCTCCATACACTCGTCTAGCTCATCAAGTATGAGTTCAAGGTACAGTAATTATCTTTATTCATACGAACATTCTTAGGTAAATATACCAACTTTCCCACACCATAGTATGAAAAACAGCATCAATGAATCAGGATGTTTTACTGTGTGGTTAAGATATCTGGGATCATGGGAATCACTACCACGTCGGCGGTACACTCCACTTTTTTGGTTATCTGTAACTTCAAAAGTGAATTCATCCGACCACAACACCTTTTGCCAGTCATCAATACCCCAGTCATGATATTGAGATGCATATACAGTACATATACAGTATATATATACCGGTATGTATATATACAGGGTGTCCGGAATTTTTTACCCGAAAATTTGGCATATACATGCTTTATTAATTCTGAAAAGAAAATACTCTATTGATGTGATTTTTTTTTTCTTAGTTTAGCGGTAATTGAGACATTTAATTAAGGGGGGGTGGGAGTAGGGGACAGGCTTCGGGGGGGGGGGGGGGTGCGGGAATATGGGGACAGGCTTGGGGTGGGTAGAAAGCCTGTCCCCCTATTCCTGCACCCCCCTAACCCCCCAAGCCTGCCCCCCTACTCCTGCAACCCCCAAAACAAAAAAACCCCAAACCTGTCCCCCTATTCCTACACCCCTTTAAATGTGTGACATTTGAACGGGGGGGGGTTCGGGGTTGCAGGAGTAGGGGGACAGGCTTGGGGGATTATGGGGGTGCAGGAATAGGGGGACAGACTTTCTACCCACCCCAAGCCTGTCCCCATATTCCCGCACCCCCCCCAAGCCTGTCCCCTACCCCCCCCCCCCTTAATTAAATGTCTCAATTACCGCTAAACTAAGAAAAAAAAAGATCACATCAATAGAGTATTTTCTTTTCAGAATTAATAAAGCATGCATATGCCAAATTTTCGGGTAAAAAATTCCGGACACCCTGTATATATACATACCGGTATATATATACTGTATATGTACCGACACTGGACACAGGCTTAATCAAGCCCGTTACCATGAGCCAGGTCAACTGCTGCTCACACACACACATCACAACTTTCGAACTGGTACCCAGCCACAGAGGGAAGGAAGTGAGGGTTGTTCCCAAATACTGCCGCTTTGATGGTACCAGTAAGGGTGTTTTATGACGTTCGGTGGCCTTACTGTATAGTTAGTGCCTGAAACTCAAATCGGAAGAGTACCGTAAATATTCTCAGGCCCTCACCTGAGAGGATCGATCTCCCGACCTCTAGGTTATGAATCCAGATCAATAACCACTCTGCCACCTCCCCTCAGGAGTTGGGTTGGCTTGAAACAAAAGGCCATCACATTCAGCTTCCTCCCTCACTTCCTGTATATGTGCGTCAATCATCTAGGAGTGGGTAGTACGACGAGGTTGGAGGTGTGGCAGGGAGACATATATATAGCCTGTTGTAAGTCATGAGTGGCAGATACAAGATCGTTGTGTTACTGGTCAGGTGAAGAAAAGTAAAAAGTAGAGAACACATGGGCCATAAAAGGGATGTCCAGTCACGATCCAAATGACTAAAATTATTCATAACCTACAATTGCTTGAAAGATGCAGGGTGAGAGGTGATATTTAAATATTTAAATGGATGAAAGGATTTAACTTAGGAGACTTAAGCATGGTATAAAGAGTAGGTGGCCTAGCCAAGATAGAACATGTTCAAATGGATTCAAACTAGAGAAGTACTATTTTAGGCACATAATGGGAAAACTTTGGTTTGAGAATAGAGTAGTGAAACAAACTTCCAAGAGAAGTAATAATGCAAAAACACAGAATGGCTTTAAAAATAAGTTGGACAGATACATGTACTCAAAGGGATGGGTTTAAATCAGGAGCTGCCAAGAACTGGGCCAACAGGCCTTCTGCAGTGTCCTAAATTCCTATGCTCAGTCCCAATCAGGTTAAGGGAAAACGCTACCTCGGTCTCTCGGAGTATCTCTAAATATCAACACAGGAATCTTTATTGTCTTGTCTAGTCCACTATATGGGTCATATGGTGTAACTGTTAAGGGAAGATTTTCTTAAATGTTGATAAATTGGAGGGAATTATTTCCGAATAACATTGTTGTAATCGCCAGTAGAACTCCAGTTTGACTGTAAGTACTAAGAGAGAGAGGCATGAGTATGAAACAATGTTTATAACACTATATTTTCTACCCTTTCCAGAGCCTGGCCAGGTGGGAGAAGAGGGTTTACAGGAGACACACAACTCCAGTTTTCTCCCATCTCCCACAATCACAAAAGGTAAGTTAACTTCATTTAGTCAATCTTGCTGTACAGTACTTACTGGTTGTAATATTATACAGTATTGTATTGCATTCAGCAATTAAAATCAACAGTGGAGAAATATATTGGGAAGAGTAGGAAGTTGTATGCTGCCTTCATGAACTTGGAGAAGGCATATAATAGGGTCGATAGGAGAGCTATGACAGGTGTGTTGAGGATTTATGGTGTTGGGGGATCTTTGCTGAAAGGCATCAAGGCCTTTTATGCAGATGCACAAGCATTTGTACGGGTAGAGGGTGATCTAAGTGAGAGTTTTAATATTAGTGTAGGGCCGAGACAGCAGTGTGTTCTGTCACCATGGCTGTTCAATATATATACAATATATGGATGGTTGTATTTGTAGGAGAGATATGAAAGACAAAGTGAACTGACAAGGTGGGATGGAGAAAGTAATGAGAGTGTGTATAAGAGATGTGGTATGAGTGAGAAGGCAATTGGTATTGAGTGTGGAGTGGTTGAGAGAGTGAAGCGTAATACTCTGAGGTGGTTTGGACATGTAGAGAGAATGCAAGGTGAGGAGTTTGTAAAGAAGGTGTATGGAAGTGAAGTTGTGGGCTGTGGTGTGAAAGGCAGAACAGAGTGGAAGAGTATATAAAGGAGAGAAACATGAGGGGGAGGGGAGGGCTGGACCGAGTGAGGAGGGAGTGTTTGAACAGGGAAGACTGGAGACTTTTCTGCCGTGGCCACCCCCTTTGGGGGAGTTCCCGGAGGGAACGAGGCGTCAGAGCTATAGATAGATAGTGAATGGTTTGGGGGTGAAGTTGAGGCTGAATGAAGTAAATTGGTCCTTGGTGGCAAGGATGACATGTTGATGGCCAAGAGTGAAAGGGAGTTTCAGTCCATATGCAAACGAAGGAAACTGAAGGTAAAAGTAAGGTGATGGTATTTGAGAGGGCAGAAACTGAAGTGATTGACTTTGCCACACATTACAGAGTGGGAGTACTAACTAGGACAAAATGTGATATAACTCTAGGGGGTGAAAGGATGGAGGAAGTTAAGTTTAAGTACAGTTCCGTGTAAACATGGAAGGAGAAATTAGGGAGAGAGCAATGAGGGGTAGACAGGTCATTGGATCACTGGGGAGGATTATGAAGGGTAGAAGTGTGAGTATGGAAGTGAAAAGGGGACTAAGAAATAATATAATCCTGCCAACACTGACATATGCATCAGAGACATGGGCTCATCAGTCTAGAATAGATGCAGTGGAAATTTGTTGAGTAATGAGTGTGTATGAGTGAGAAGGAATTTGGCATTAAGTGTGGAGTGGTTAAAATTGAGGTGGTTTGGACATGTGGAGAGAATGAAAGTTGTGAGGCGAACTAAAGCTGGAAACACTTCTGCAGTGGGGGGAGTGGGAATGAGGCATCAGAGCTATAGATAGATTGCATTCAGAAATTGTCTAAATTGATTAGTGCACACTGCAATTGCATTCAAAGGAAAGGAAAATTAAAGTATAAAAATATTTCAGAAGGTATAATTTGGTCCCAAGAAAAAAAACATCTTATGCCTAGATGCACCTATTGTAACAGAACAACCCTGTATATCAAAATATAAAATAACTTTCAAAATACATGTGGTGAGTATAAAATCTAGAAGTTTATATATCTGCAGAAATACTAGCCATTTGTGTCATTGATAAAAAGATTAGATTAAAAAGAATTAAAATCTTGCTTACAAGAAAGAAAACCTACTGAATCTGGAAAAAGAAATGTTGTACCATACTGGAGCCTGAATTTTTTTGAATAAAAATTGTTCAACACAAAGGGAGATTCTGTTGTTGGTGAATTTGAAGGTCTCTGATTCCTTGAAACATCCCCAATCAGTAGTCCCACTGAGGGTGTTTGTTTTCTGGCATAGCGAGGAATTGGTAGCCTTCCAATTTGCCAACAAGACAGTCTTCTTATAACATGAAAATGTCTATAATACAATATTGTGTCACAGCTTGGCTCTAGTGTTGCTCAGGACTGGAGTTTTATCAGAATTCATTAGTCAAGTTGAAACTTTCTTCCCCAGGTTTTCTGCCAGTTTGTCCATGAACTCGAAGGTGCTGAGGTAGTCACTGCGGGTCACGCTGCATAAGGAAGAAAAAAAAATTAATCAAAGTGATGGTAATTCTGCACTATTTTGTATAATATGGGTTTTGAACATTAGAAGATTCATTATCTACTGGGGTGGTATTGGCTACTGAATCAACCAATGAAGTTACAAGTAGCATCTTTATTGATGGGATAATAATGTCTTATTCTGTGCCTAAAATATATAAAATAAGTGTAAAAATAAATACTTCCACAAGGGTCTATTTTCTGCTTTAAAAAAACATGTCACTACACTATACAGCAGAACATACACACATGCCAAGGGATTTCAAAACAACATTCAGCCCTCTATATACTAAATATCCTCCTCTCCAAACCAGTTTTCAGAAGCAAACCCATACTAATATCACTCTTCCATTCACTCCAGCACAACACTCGGCTGCTACCACCTTCCAGGGTCTACCTGGCCAGACACCACCCAGCCCTTCTGACCTACCACAAAAGGCCGGATGGAGCCATCCTCGATACCTGTCCAGTATAGGACATCACCTCACACAATTACAACAAAAGATAGTCACTATCATTCCTACAAAAACAGTCAATCATCACCAATACCAAAGATTAAACAAATGTTTTGTAAAGTATGGGCTTGTTCCAACTGAGAGTGGAAATGGGAATAATTCTTGTAGTAAAGGTGGGTGTGTGACTCACTTGGCCATGCCCTTGATGCAGATGGCCAGGTCCTTGGTCATGGCACCGGACTCAATGGTCTCCACACACACTTCTTCCACGGCCACCGAGAATTTGGCCAATGGCTCATTATTGTCCAGCTTGGCCCGATGTGCCAGGCCACGTGTCCAGGCAAAGATGGAGGCTGGAAAGAGTACAGGTTTGGTTATAAGATGAGGCTTCAATTCCATTATAATATTGAGATTCACAAACAATTTGGGTGCCATTAAACAAATTTTCAAATATCTAACAAGGTTATGCTATTTCATACGAAGAGATCATCATGGAGAATTGAGGGCAGTGGATGTGGTACTAATGCATTACTGATTTCCTTCACTTGCTATGGGCTTGTAATGTACTCTCTATTAATAAGTAAAGTATGTGCACCATTTCAGTTAGACACATTATAAAACACTGACTATGAATAACGGGAAATGATACGGATATGTTGGCATACCAAAACTACCGTCTGAACCAGAGATGAATGTTTTGCATATTCTCAGAACCCAGGGTGTTGATATTTTAATTGATAGTACAAGGAAGGTTTACTGTACACAGATTCATCACAAGCAGTGCAAAACAAGGATGTGATAAGGAATGCATGGTGCAAAGAGGTATACAGTAACTCGGCCTCATATGCCCAGTGTCATCAGATCTCTATTATTGTCACTCCATATGTACATTATCTTTACTATACAGCATTAGGTCTGATTAGCTACAGATATTATACTTTGTTTGTGCATAATTTTCGGATGCATATGGACTTCCATAGTAAAGATATGTTAAGAAATGACCAAGTTTCAAAGACAAACACATTTTGTACTGTACTTGTAATACATTGGGTGCAATTTCTTTTCCTTAGAATATGTAGATGTTATGATAAATACTGACAATGGGATCAAACTTTACCACTCATTATACATTTAATCCCAATTATTTTGCATAGAACATGGAGAGGTATTATTAAACTACTATTTTGAGGAACTCAATGCTTTCTGTTGCTCAATAATAGGAACTGAGCAAAGTAGTAATTTCATGATAACCTCTCATATACTGACCAATGGGATTTGTAGATGTCTCTTTGCCTTGCTGGTGTTGGCGGTAGTGGCGAGTGACTGTACCATGAGCTGCCTCAGACTCCAGAGTCTTGCCATCAGGACACACCAGTACTGATGTCATCATTCCCAGTGAACCTGTGTGCCAAAAACAGTACTGTACTACTTTCAAATTGAGATGTACCGTAGTATGAAGATACGACCAAAATATTTTTGTTTCTTATTTTTCTTCATAATTTACATTTTGTAGCTATATTACTGTCTAATAGTAAACAAATTACTTACCAAATCCTTGAGCCACTGAGTCTGACTGTACATCACCATCGTAATTCTTGCAGGCCCACACAAACCCACCCTCACTTTTCATTGCCTGTGCCACCATGTCATCAATTAGTCTGTGTTCGTACCAGACTCCAGCAGCTTCATATTTTGACTTGTACTCACTGAAAAAATAATTGAAAATAAACTTCAATATTATCACCATTGCCTCATTACACCCTTTACTGAACTTATCAATTATTTCATGTCATCAATTAGTCTGTGTTCGTACCAGAATCCAGCAAGAACAATAAAATACACCAATTTAAATTAGTATTCATGTTCCTGTATCCAGTAGGCCTGTAAAATAGGAAGCCTGGGAAAAATATTTGGTGGTCTTCTATAAGGGCCTGAGCGTAAAATGACCAGGTATATGTATATATGACCAATGTATATCTAGGATCTACAGTACATGCTCCTTGTAAAGTCATGGTCTAATGTATTGCAACACCTTCCAATGAGATGGCTTCGAAAAATGATCCGAAACTATAGCTGTTGGTGTGTGCAATTTTGGTTCATAAAATTAACTCAAATAACTCCATTTTATTCACCAGGTTGCAGTACATTAGACCATGACTTTACCAACTATACTACAGATTAGTAGTCCAATCACAATGCACAACACTTTCTAGAATCTTTTGTGAAGGTGTATATAAATTAGATATACTGTACAGTACTGTTCTCTACCGTGAAAGTAGTTAGAACATACTAAGGATACAGTGGTATTGATGATGATGATTTCTATAATGGGGAGAAACTCATTTGGAGAGCTGGTGATTCCTCCAAATTATGTCTGAAACTATAGGGGATCTGTTCCATGACATAATTTGGTGGATTCATTAACCCTCCAATTTACCTTCACAAGTTCTCCAATACATATCCACACAGCAAAATATCAAGTGCGTATAAAATCTTCCTCACCCACCTGTCATACACCTCTTGGAAAATGTCCTTGAAGCGACCATCATACTTCTTTAGAATGGTGTTCTTGGTGGACATGTATAGGGGCATCTTGCGGTCCAGTGCGTACACCATTGATGCGTGTGCAAATCCTCTGTGAAAAAATATAGTTACTTAATCAAACACACCACCTGTAACTAGATTGGGTCAAGATATACAGTATAATGCAAACTAAGGCCCTCAATATAAGATAACAGCATTATCTATTTACACATGCTAAGTAAATCACTTAGTATGTATGGCTATGAATAACATGCCTGAGAAAAGATTTGGTAGTCTTCAATGAGGAACTATATGTAAATGAAGAGGTGGAAACGGGTAATAATTTATTGTATATTGATTGTTTACAGTACCGGTAGTTACATTAAATTTCTAGATATGCCTTGAGAGGGATATATGTAGTCAAACAGTTACTACCACCCATAAATGCAATAGTTGGGTATTTCACCATATACAGTATATAAATACTGTACAAGTTTCTAGCCACACCTTTAGTTTGACACCCATAATCTGTAATTTCCTAAAATAACATTAGGCTACTCGGTTAGAAAATTGCCAAGGAAATCTGCAAAGTATTTCCACATGAAAATCTTATATTGCTTAATGCTGAAATATGCACTGACAAGGTAAGTTGCCTAACTTGAGATTGAAAATAAAATAATTTGGAAAAGACCAGCAGCTTACTCCTGATCAGTGATGCCGGTAATTGGCCTATAAAAAACTAACTGGAAATTCAAAACATCAATCAGCCTCACAAAAGAAACAAATATAAATGCTAAATAACCATCTAATCTCTAGGCATCTACTGTACCTGATAGATTCATCAGTGTTGAACATGCCAAGAGCAACACCAGCTCCCTGGAAGTTGTTTATCACCTCCCTGATGGGCTGACCACTGCCAGAAGGTGTCCAACTGATCTCTAGCTTCCCAGCTCCAGGCACCACAAAGTCCACTGCCTTGTACTGTGGGATAAACACACTATAGTGACTCGTACCATAAGAAAAGAAAGTGTTGTTGTTGTTGTAGTTCCCTTGACTGTCTGGCCGAGCAGTCCCGAGTCTGGTTGACCGAAGCTGCGCAGATGCTCGGACCCCCAAATGGGAGTGAGGGAGATAGTGAGATCTGTTTCTTTGAAGGCAACAGACGAGGGGACTGCTGGTTCACGGGTATGTACCCAATAGCCAACATTCCCACTGTTTGTAGTCTTCCTTGTTGTGCCACCCAATCAGGCGATCTCATCAGCTACCCAGAAGGAATGAGAAATAACAAGAGAGACAGGCAGAACAGGTCAGGCTGTGGTAGAGAGGTGGAATAGCAAATACGAAGAAAAGAAAAGGAACGGAGGGATACTTGAAGAACTGAAAAGGATTGGCTGCAGCAATAATTTCTGTCTTATCTACAATCTTATACAACCATGACATGCAGGAGGATTTTATCTACATCATCCACCCATTTGTAATCATGGTAGCGTAATATTTGTAAATAAATATCGTTTCACTTCAACTCGTATTTATTCGTATAATTTTTAATGATAATTTTTTCACGATAAAAGTAATCCTCTATCATTATTCTGTCAGGTTACCAAAGTGCTAAGTAGATATTAAGCGAAATAAGTGAGGCACCAAGAAAAAAAAAAAAAAATGTACCTCGGAAAAATGCAATGTTTTGGTATGGGAAGGTAAGCGTGAACGGAGGTTGCCTGGAGATATTGACCAATCAGAGACGAGCATTAAAAATACAGCTAGGCTCCAATTGCAAGCTAGGATGGGATAGACTATAGCAGTATAGAGGAAAAACACTTTTCTGACAGCACAACCCATAGTGAGAGTGAAAAACAAATGATATACAGGTGTGTGATGTACAAAGAGGGTTTACTGTACAGATTCATTACAAACAGGGCAATTACACACCCACAATATCAGTGGAAAATCAATGAATTTTTGAGTGTGTAATGTATCAAGGTTTACTGTACACAGATTTATTACAAACAGTGGAAAGAAGGTATTACTGTATTATTGGTTGCCTTACCTGGTCAGCATGAGCGTGGCGACCGATAACAATGGGTTTCTGCCAGCCGGGAACCAAACGAGGGATGTTCTGACAGATGATGGCTTCACGGAACACTGTGCCACCCAGGATGTTACGGATGGTGCCGTTGGGGGACTTCCACATCTTTTTTAACTTGAACTCTGAAATGTGACATCAATCAATCATCTCTATATCTTCTGCCATGTGATTTTTCAATGAATCATTACTACATCTTTTTCAACCTGAATTCTGAACACACAATGAATAATTTGCAAATACTGTATTTGTTCCCTGAAGGAGTACTGAACGAAAATAAACAAAATATGCATATATAATATTATGGCATAGGCATATAAATACCGTTCAGATAACTACTGTACTGTACTTATTTTCAGTATAGTCCTTCCTTTTATCTGCTTTTAAAATTCATAATTGGACATCAACATGATTTTGGAATTTTCTTACTTTTTTTTTCTTTTTCTTACAGGTGAGGACAATAGGACAATGTGTGGGTTTTCAGCCATTAGTCCTCACCTTCTTTAATATAGAATTTTTTTAAAAATAATACCGTAGTAATATTAATAATAAACACCCATATACACCCTACCTTCGACTCTCTTTTCATCGGGTGTGATGGTGGCACATTTGATTCCAACGCTGTACTTCTTGATGGCATTGGCACAATCAATGGTCACTTTGTCATCAGTAGCATCACGGTTCTCCATGCCCAGGTCATAGGTGTGCAGCTCAATGTCAAGGAAGGGTAGGATGAGCTTCTGTTTGATGATATCCCAGATGATTCGGGTCATCTCATCACCCAGCACCTCCACCACTGGACCACCTGTAATAACCAAAACACAACATTTAAGTAAGGGGACAATATATTTTTGGTTCATTAGAGTGCCTGTAACCACCAGCCAACATTAAGGGAATAGTAGTATATTTTTGGTTGTTGATTAGAGCGTCTGTCACCACCACTCAACATTAATTAAAGGGAGAGTGGTATATTTTGGCTAATAAGAGTCCTATAATTCCTCCAAAATATGCCAAGAAATAGGACCTGATTATAATATTGTTGCTCCAGATATACCAACAAGATATGTAGTAATATACTTTTGGTGCATTGGAGGGCCTTGCCAGGAAAAAGGACCAGATTAACATCAACAGCCTAATGGTGGCCTGTTGCCTGGAATAGTTTGGAGGAATCAATTACTCCAGATTTACCACCAACACCGTACTTTAACCATAAACTGAACAATGAAGACTCAAACACAGAATGTAATCAATTTCATTACCCTTTCAATTATACAGTATAAGTATTAATGAGCAGTCATAAGCCTTATCTGTATTGTTAGTTTTGATACACATACGGTAAACATTATAAGTAATTTTGACGCTAAGGGTGGTATACATATATTATGAAACTATTTCTTTGAGGAAAATTGATTGATTGATGGATATTAGGCGCCGCAACATCGAGGTCCTATAGCGCCAGAAAAAGGTGATAGAGAGGTGTGACAGCAAGCAGGAAGGAAATAAAATGAAAAGAGGGCTAGTTAAAGAACTGAAAGATGGAAACTATTTAGTCTGGTCTCTCACTGGCGACCTTCCTAGCATGGGAAGCCCTCTCTCCCCGATATTGGGGCAGAGCAGGGGCCGGAGCCCCCTCTAGTCTAGCTCGCCAGGTCTGAGTCACACAAGCCCCCCCCACCTCGACAAGGCGGTTCCCGTTAGGGTGGTCTTTGAGGAAAAGGTTTCTTCTCACTCAACTTCTGTTATTTTGCTATACAAACTAAGCGTTGAAGAAGATTAATAATACCATATCGCCTTGCCTCTTTCAGGCTAGCCTTAAGTGTAATTACTAATTATTTTTCAACAAGGTAGGTCTCATAGGCACTTAAATTACATCCCAGAGGTCAAGTCAGGTTGGTTCATTTGGCAACAAGAAATCATTACAAAACTGTACCTCCCTTTCATATTACTAAACATTGGTACATACAGCAATGTCATTACAGTCCTATAGAAAAATCAAATCAATATAAAACTGCAGGTGGAACTCTCGTAATAATCTTCATATTAAGCATATACTGTATAATGGTACGTACTGTAAATCCCATACTTTCAGATATATTTCTATGTCAGTTGCCATAATACAGCTTCTAAACTCCTATCTGTTATGGTAGCTAACTAGCTTTTATCTCAACCAATGCCTACTACAATATGCATCATAAGTATTAATTTACTATTCTTGAGCTTTACCTACTTCAACTAGCTCTATTGATACTAACATCATGTACAGTCGGCCTCAAGAATTTGTATACCGTACTGTACAACACTGTGACATCAAAGGGTCTTAGCAACTAAAATATTTACTATATAATTTTCCTAACACCAAACTTTTCTAGTAATTTTATATGGCTCATAAAGTACTTAATCAGTCAGCAGATCAATGCTTACAGTAAGTGCAGAATTAAGACCCCCTTTAACCAAGGCCCTGTGTATGAATTCCTGAGACAGACTGTACGATACCATACTGTAATCAGTCTGCTACCTCTGAAGTAATCTCTAGTTCTTCACTTGTGTTATAGATGTGTATTGCATTGTTTGTAATGAATACAAGTAAAGAAAACCCTTTTTGTACAGTACACATCCATAAATCCTTTGTTTACCACTGGTGTTATGGGTGTGTATGGCAGTATTTGTAATTAATACACCCTCTATTGAGGGCTTACTGTACAGGGATACATAGATAACAATATAATACCCAGCCATAACAACAGAGCATAGCGAGGGATTACTGTACTGTCCCAGGGTTACATCGTTATCAGTCAAACAGGGTAATGGACTCATGAATAGATCAACAGTTCTCTCCATTATCTTATCTTGACTAGGTGTGTGTAAAGTCCACTCATAGTGACCTCACAGTTACTTTCATACACAGTATACAAATTTGGAGTCACGTATGTATTTTCTTTTCTCTTTCTTTTTGCTCTGACAAAGGATGCTAATATTATTTCTAATACATTACTGAAAATAAAGTTAGTTTTTTATATACAACTTTTGAGTCTCACCTACAAGTTTTTTTTTTTATCCTTTTTTTTTTTGTTGGTGAAGGGTGCTCATATTATTTTATACATTACTGAAAAAAGGTGAGGTCTAAAGGCAAGATGACCCTTTCAGGACCGTGATCGTGTACAAAAACTGGAA
Source organism: Petrolisthes manimaculis (assembly GCA_034508575.1). Classification (NCBI taxonomy): domain Eukaryota; kingdom Metazoa; phylum Arthropoda; class Malacostraca; order Decapoda; family Porcellanidae; genus Petrolisthes; species Petrolisthes manimaculis. Next base: position 60,128 of record JAWZYT010000696.1, on the reverse strand, counting down.
GGTAGCGAGTCCTCAAAAACATTGCCGTGAAACACCAAAGACATTGAAGGAGATTGTTGTGTGGTATAGTCAGGTGGAATCAGTAGTGAGAGGTCCAAAATAATGTTGTGAAGATGTTGACTACAGTAAGGTACCGGTAATCCTTCATTTTGCAATGTTGCTATGGGTGTGTATTGCACTGTTGGTAATGAATCTACTGTATATACAAACTAAACCCACTTTGTACATTACATACCCACTATGCCATAAATAATGGCATAATACACACCCATAACATAAATACAAAATGAGATATTACAGTACTGGTGGAAGCAATATCCTTCCCTAATAGTGTAGTAGGAATAGATGTAAAGAGATATTACAAGAGGGTTCTACATATTTCCTGAGATCCCAATACCCAAAGAAAGAACACCTTAGAATAATTACCACACCATAATAAAATCACCATTATTTTTTTTTTTATACTAATTATTAATATACAGTACTTAACCGGTATATTTGTATATTACCATTATAGAGGAGCTCTAGTATGGAATGCCTAGTATCATGTTGCTTCAAAATGGCGGGAATAAAAAAACACACCAGTGCAGTACAGTATTGGTATTATAGTAACTTATTATGAGAAATTAAATGGCCACCAATTCCTCCAACTATGCCAGGAGACAGAACCCCTCTGTATGAAATTATACAGGAAATGTGTTTCATAGCTGAGTTTGGAGTCAATGTTGGCCTCCAAACTCAGCTATATAACACATCCCCTATATAATTTTATATGGAGGGGTTTTGTTTCCTGACATAGTTAGAAGAAATCAGTAGCCTTCCTTCCGATTTCCCATAATAAGCTACTTCCCTAAACAATACACTTTTGGTACATAGGAATACCTTGATTCCTCCAAAGTATGCCAGTAAACAGGACCAGAATAGCAAAAATAATTATTTTCTGTTGCTAGGAATACAGTAGTTTGGAGGAGTAATTTGCTCCAGATTTATCAAAGTAATTAGGGTTATGTAATGTCTGATAGTTAAAGTTAAACCCCAGTGAGACTGAGAAAATGTCCATAGTGATTACATGAACCTGAATATGGCAACAACATCAGTCTACTATCCTTGAGGTGTCCTTTGATTTAATGCAATGTCATTTATGTAAACAAAATCCACCACCACCACTAACCTAACCTACTCTTACCTGAGTATAGCAACAACACCTATCCTTATGGTATTCTTTGATAAATATAATGTAATTTATTAGTGGGTAATGAAGGTAGAAAAACCATATGCAATAACGGTAATTTATTCAATATTTACGCCCTACCCTAACCACCACTACTACTACCTTACCCTAACCACCACCACTACTACCCTACCCTAACCACCACCACTACTACCCTACCCTAACCACCACCACTACTACCTTACCCTAACCACCACCACTACTACCTTACCCTAACCACCACCACTACTACTACCCTAACCTAACCACCACCACTACTACCCTACCCTAACCACCACCACTACTACCCTACCCTAACCACTACTACTACCCTAACCACCACCACTACTACCTTACCCTAACCACCACCACTACTACCTTACCCTAACCACCACCACTACTACTACCCTAACCTAACCACCACCACTACTACCCTACCCTACCCACCACCATTACTACCCTACCCTAACCACCACTACTATCCAACCCTACCCTAACCACCACCATTACTACCCTACCCTAACCAGCACCACTACTACCCTACCCTAACCACCACCACCACCACTACTATCCAACCCTACCCTAACCACTACTAACCTGACCTATTAAGTTACGTAACCTAAAGAGAAAGCACCATTACCTATTAGTACTAACCAACAACATAATAATAATAATGGCTTTAGGTGATATATAGGCCAGTATGCAAGAACGTATATGGTCTTGATGATGGCGTGGTACCGGTACGAAGGCTCCTTAAATTAATAAACAAACAACTGTCATCGTTCCGGTACCATGCCATCGTTAACACTACCAATATTCTTGTGTAAGGCGGCACATTATCTCAATATACATAATATGGTCTTAATATAGGAGCAACTAAGGGCCATATTCAAGAACATTTGTGGTGTATACGATGGTGTTGTACCGGTACGATGGCTCCCTAGAAACCGAAAAAAAAATCGAGCAAGCCATCGCAATAGATCGTATCGGTACCACACGACACCATCGTATGCACGACGAATGGTCTTGATATAGTTGTAACTAAACCACACTCACATGTAATTTTTGTCATTGCAGCGGGATAGTATCAACAACAACACAAAGTAAGAAATTAGTGAACCGATGTGGGTGTGTGTGACTCCAGCTGATGATGACAAGAGAGTGATGATTTATGATGCTGCTGCTCCAGTGTTGCCAGGTCTGATTCACCAACAAATATTCCCATCTTCAACGTCAGAATTTTCCTTTGTACCTCAAAAATGTCCTGTTTACTCTTGAAGTTAACAGTATTTACAATCTCTTGAGCAATCTTTATATAATTTCCCCATTGGTATCTCTAACTCCCCATGACTAAAGACAAATCTTAATATCTTGGCACCAATGGATGCAGTTGCTCGATCCCCAAATAAGCCTCGCAATATCTTTGTGGCTTGAGTTGTCGTATTTTATAATGTTTTCATTATACGAGTTTTTATTAGTGTTATTATTGATAACTAAACTACTTCTTCGAGGAAATTATATATGTAATTTTTTCAGTATACGAGTCTTTTATACGAGACTTTGTTGCATGGTAATATTATTACTTAAACTACTTCTTCGAGGAAATTATGCCACTTTTCAATATATTATATATTATGTCGGGCAGCAGGACAGATAATTAATTTATAATATATGATTTCCCGACGTCACGAACTTAAGAAAAACTGCCACTTTTCACTAGATAAAATAATTGTTAACAACAAAGTTGTGAAGTTCTCGGTCGGTGATCTCTTTCCCGCATGATTTCGGCCTCATAAAAATGTATAATTAGAGGTGAAAAACTTTTCTGATTGCTCTCATGATTTTGAACATATGGAATTGTTCTTTCAGACACATAGTGTTTTTTTGTTTTAAGCCAAAGGTGCAGGTATGAACTAATATAAATGTTATTAGTTCTGCCAACCCCTGTACTATTTTATGCTTGTAATTGCTGTTTTACTGTATGTTGCACACCAATTCTTATCTATGATGTTAATATAATTACTGAATAATAACATCTTAAAGTGCAGACGTACGATATATCAGTAATTATCGCGGGGAAGATTTTACAAAATCCATCTAACTAGGCCAACACTCAGTTCCCCAACTTCCATATTAAAACCGCTGGCGATCACACGCAACCCTTCAGTTAGTGACCCCGGGAAATTGGATAACCTTTTAAAAGTGAGCCACAGAAATGGGAAAACACAATTTTTCTCATCTTTCTACCTTTACAGTCGGCAGCCTCTCACTCAGCTTCTTGTATTGTATGTTCACACATACTGTATATATAATCAATAATTATCGAACAATCACATTTACCTTACAACATTTCACTATCCAAGGGAAAATTAATTTACATTGTTTTTCTAGTTTACGAGCCTGTGAAGCTTATATTTCCATATTAGCCTACTCATGCAATGATTTGGCAGGTGTGGTGACAAGAATTTTGCTACACCGGCTGTACACGTCACACGAAGCGGATAGGCCTAACATTCAGCTGATAGGATGATTTAAATAAATGATGACTCACGTTGTGACTTAAATCTATTGAAAATGTTATAAAACTCATATGCTGAATGACTTCCTATTTACAGGAAGCACCTGGGACTCGGGGGAATAACTATATAGTAAATCCTATTAGGAGGAATAAGATCCCCAAGGCACAATTAACCTACCAAATTGAAATACCAATCCATTATCCTGGGGGAGGTGGTAGGGCAGTGGGAGTTCAGCAGGAGGCAGTAAACAACCCTCTATGGGTCTATAAAATGGTTGTTTTCATTCCACAGCATCTCCTATTATAATATAATAATAATATGTCGTGTTTTTGTTGTCCAAGCGACACGAAGCTCGCTTGCTTTTCACCAAGCGAGCTTGCTCTGTACTGTTTTTGTTGGACGTTTGATACCAAGCGGAAGCAAGCAGTCTTCGAATCCAAATCAACCTTGCTCGGGAGCAATATACTTGCCTCGCTTTTGGTCACATGACAACAACAATATGGCCGACAGGTAATTAAAATTTGCTAATGAATTAATATTAATTTATTAAATGATTATTGCATGTAGCTTGTAATTAGGGCTAGATAAACCAAAATAATAATGTAATAAGATGTATTATTATTTAACGAAGTATAGGCTGCTTTGGATAGTTATACATTACAGGTAAGACAAAGAAAAGGATTATTTATTATTTATATAATTATTTATGTAATCAAACTTGCAGTATTTTACCTTCGGCAAGCCAGTTGTTCGGGTCCACGTAATCTGATGGTCTGTTTTTGTTGTCAGATACGGCTTGCTCCAAGCCCGCTTGGTACCCCAAGCCGACGCTTGGACAACAAAAATACGACATTTTTTTTACTACTGTATGCATTTATAATCGTCCGACATAGTACAGTACTGTACTGTACATACTCGCTTCAAGATAAAGAAAATATTGTTACAATGATCGAGAGTGGTGCAAGGAACATTGAAATTGCGAGTAAGTTGAACTGTCCTGAATCTACAGTACGTAATATAAAGAGAAACTTAGTGGAAATCAAGAAGAATATTTAATTGGCTAAGAAATACTTCGGTAGTGATGGAAACGCTGAGCGAGCTATGAAAGATAAAGGTGATAGAAACAGATTGTTAGTGATTACAGAACACCCCTTTACCCCTTTACCCACAGTCTCTGCCTCCACTTCTCCACCTGGCATAGTATAGAACCCCTCAGCCGTAATGACAATTACTGCATTCTGGAAGAAATTTAACATTCGGCAGGCAGTAAATTTCCTCGTCAACGCCTGGAATAATACAACACTGGCAACTGTTAGGCATGGTTGGTCGGCAGTCTCGGCACTGCTACCACACCTCAAGTCAGCTGAGACAGAGAGAAGGCAGACAGCAGACTTGATGAATGAAGTATTGAAAGCTGTCCGTAATATCCCAGCTGCAGGATTTGAAGAGGTAAATATGGAAGAAATGTTAAGAGATGGTGATGCTACTGGTAGTGTTGATGATATCCTGGATGAAGAAGATAGTGATGATGGTGGTGATGCGGTGAGTGAAGCAGAGGAGCATGAGCAGAGAAAAGTGACAACACAGAAGCTGTCACACATACTGGGTGTCTGTACCAGCCTTCATGATATGATTCAAGACATTGGAGAGAGTGAAAAGGCGAAAGGGAAAAAATGATTGGATTTGTAAATCAGATTTCCAGAAATTACCAGAAGCATTACAATGACCAAATGAATGACCACCAACAGTCACTCATCACTCGCTTTCTTTCACAATGCCGGCCAGCCCAAGAGCAAGAGATAGGGATGGAAGAGGATGAAGAAATTGATGATATCGGAGAATTGCCTGACGATTTTTATTTCACCGGGTTTGAGGATGTGTCGACGAAAGTGCGTGAGCCAGACACGAGCAAGAGTGAGGACTGAGGAGGGCGCTGGCGACGGCATACAAATGCCACAGTAGCATGACCTCCATACACGGAACAATCATCACACCAAGCAACTTTTTAACTTTTTTAATGTGATTATTAATTACGTTTGACAATCTGATAATTACCAGTAGTGATAGGAGAGCCTCAAATGGGAAAATGGGTCAAAGTCCTGGGGTGGCGGCACCAATTAACCCTATATACTGTGTACATGTATTTCAATGTCACGCAAAAAACGTTTTCGCAAATAAAGGTGTTTTTCAGGCACTAATTAGGCGTTATTGGTGTGATTCTACTGTATATGTTATTGGCACTTTTTCATGGCTGATTACTAATTAATAATAACCACATAATAATAATTATAGTAAATAGATGGTTAAGCCATCTGCTTCATTTTGTGTGGTCACATATATACAATTTATGGTTGCTTTTGAGCCATATAATTTATCATGCATCATACACTTACAAAGTGTTACAATAAATCTGTATTTTGTTCTCTAAGAACAGTAACATACAGTTATCATTACTGATACACTATATATCTATAAAAGTACATTTGCAGGTTACCCAATTTGGCATTAAAGTTTATGAATAAAAATTTAATATTAAAACCAAGCCAGAATGCATTCCAGCTCCACTCCACATCAACTTTAACTTGGTTGCTGGTTATATTTCTTTTGTCCATCCAATGTCTCTCAACGTAGCATAATTATTACACCACTACACATATCCCATATACATGTATGTAGTAAAGCTGCTCCTCTTCTACCTTGGCCAACCCTTAGTGGGAGTTTTTGTGAGGGAACTGTTAACAATAACTGTCTTAATTATGCTACAATGATTCTATGAACATTTTACCCTCACGCAGCTGCTGTCTTTGTACAAGGGTCTCATCAGCCCCTGTATAGAGTACATGGCTCCCATGTGTGGTGTGTGGCTCAGCCTGCACAACCTGGATATAATGGAATCAAGGGCATTAATCTCATCAATTTCCCTCTCTTACTGATTCATTACAGCCTCTTTCTTATATCCGTAAAGATGTATAACTCATCTCTCTTCTATTGCAATTACACTAGACATTGCTCTTCTGAACTTTCTTAGTGTATGTTTCATCCCCTTAGAAGAGAATGACACACTTGACAAGCTATTCAGTTTCATTCTTTTATGGTTCAACACTCTAATGAAAGAGTTAGCCAGTACTCTCAGCCATGCATATACACAACTACTGTAGTTACCTTTGGAACACCCTACTTACATCCATCTTTTCCCTATAAGACAACTTGTACTCTTTGAAGCACAATGTATGTAGGCATCCAGAATGAAAATGGACATGATTCTTTACCTCTCACTCTTTTTACTTCACAGATGGGGACAATAAGCAGGCTGTTGCCTTTACAGTAGTCCATGACTTACCTTATATAGGATAAAAATTCATACAGTATATACATATACTGAAAAAGATTGTTTGTTTTATCACAACAAACTTTGAGGTCTGAGTCAATAGTAAACCTATTGTAAAAGGAAGAGAAATTGTGATAGGTCTGAATAATACTATCTGTGACCTAAGTCATATCCACTTCTTACATATCTGATGTGGAAGGCTTGTCTGAGTTCCACCCTCTTGGAATGAACTACATATTACATTGCTGGATATGAAGGTCCATATAAAACATTTCTGCATATACTGCGTACAAAAACTTACCTTAAAATTAATTCTATGATGACTTCAGAGGGACTTAACACAAGGATTTTTCATTCACTCAGAAACATTTTACAATGGAGACAGATGTGGAGTCAGCCAGTGCTAAAACATTGATAGTATTAATAATGCAACATGCATGCATGTGACATAATATCTTGCAGAACATTCACACAGAGACTTCTACTATTTACATATGATAATTATACAGTTTAGAGAATACAATACATACAAAAACTACAGCTAAACAAAAGCTTCCTTATTGTGACATATATCAATTTAAAAATTTGTGCTATAGTAAAATAATCAATAATATCTCTGAGATTATACCACTAGGAATGAATTTGTGCTTTGAAATATACAATAAATGAATGAAACCCTAAACTTACATAAATAGGAATGAATTTGTGCTCTACTTGTATGCATAATAACACAGGTCCCAAGTAGTTCAAAGTCCTTTAAAGATTGGAAAACATGAGTCTGTAGGATACTGTATAGCCTATCTGGAAGATTAGAGAGAATCAGTCATACTCCTGTTATCTGATCCAAAACTGGCCTTACCGTTCATCACTCTCTCACTGTCACTGCTACCTTCATCATTATCATTTGCACTACACATACCACCACCACCACCACCACCACCACTATTGGCACCATTACCACTTCTAATATCACAAACAGCACCACCACTTACATTAATACCACCATCTGCACCGCTAGCTCCAATTATTCCACCATTATCACAGTCTGGGTCATCAATCATGCCGATATCACTGCCGTCATCATCAATGCTGCGTGCATCAACCCCATTTACCAGGACTAGTGAGGGGGCACCATTCCTCCCCCTCCCTGACCTTGCCATACCACCACTATCACTGTCACCATTTGGTACAGTGTCAGTGGTGTTCACCCAACTTTCTCCATTACCATATGTAGTAAAAGCTTCGTTGGCACCAGAGGTGTTACTACTGATGGCTGATACACTGTTACTAACAGCAGCAGTAGCAGTAACACTCCTGCCTACCTCACTCTCCTGAGTACCAAGAGACTCACCAAGGGTTGCCTCAGCACTGGCCACACTGTCTGCACTAATTAAGTATACACTGACAGCATCATCATTACTAATAAGTCCATCAGCACTTAGCACTGCAAGCCTCATCACTCCACCTTCTGTCTCCTGGGATTCTGCTCTGCTAGCAGATACCATCACAACTCCCTCCAAAGAATCTAAGCTCACAATATCAATGGCGTCTTGTCTGACCAAAGGGGGTCGCTGAAGCTGCCAATGCCTGTGTCCTTCCAGACACAGTCGTCTCTCCTCTCCGGACCACTGATGTGTTTGAATTCGTTGTTGTTCCTGCTGGTGAATTGGTTGTCCTTCGGTGATGACTTCAACTTCCCCTGAAAATATGCAACTGCTATCAATGTTGCAATAAAAATATTCTCACATATAGGTATCTTACTTCTGAAAATATTTATGAACCAACTATTGTTTGAAGAATCCTCCAGCAGAGGACACTCAGTGTTATCATATCCCATTCCTAAAGATGTGAACACCATTATAGCATATCAACTTCTGGTAGTTCCAGTGCTTGTATGATTCTTTTATACGTACAGTACATCTAATTCAATGCACATAATGAATACATGTACTACTGAACAATAAAAAATTTACCCATAATTTGTCTGTAAAGTTGCAAGATATATAATTTAATGTGCACACTCCTTTCACAGACCATGAGGTGGGCACAATTAATATCAATTGTCTTTTCTTCAACCTATTTGGTATGATACTGACATTTGTTAGTGTTTTTTATAATAATATGAGTGATAGGCTATATGTATGTGAACATTACTATGCATCTTAATTCCCTCCAAAAAGCTTATGGTATGAGGTACTATAAAGTTGGTAAGAATGCAAGTGGGTTATCACGATCATATCATATTCCATTGTCCTCTGGTTTAAATAAGGTCTCATCTGTTCTTCATCTTCTTTTCAGAGCATTGGGGAATGTTAGTGATTCTCTTTAGACCCAATCTTTCCTGGGATTGAAGGATGGAGGAAGTATGATGATGAAAAATACAGTAAGTGCTTGTATGACCTGACTAACCTATGGTGGGTGTGTGTGGCTGGCGTGAAGGTGGAGGGTGAGGAGGGTAAGCCAGGAGGGCAACACAGGTAAATACATTCCAGGCACTGTACACCCCCAACAACAGTCCGCTTGTGTTCTCTATCTCCAGGTTGCCAAAGATGTCTTCCCAGATCCACATTCCATCATGAAGCTGTAGGAATAGACCAACTATTTGAGAAGCATATACAGGTGTGTATGTGCAAAGGTGTCCTAAAAATAAAATAAAAAAAATGGTCCTAGTTTCAATTTATTAATTCTAATTATATTTGTGTTCAAAATTGTGTCTATTAAAGTTCTTAAATAAAATTATTATTTTTCTAACAAATTAAAGCATACCAGGTACTACTGACAGAGTTTCATCCATAAAGTGCTAAGAACTTTGCCAAGTACTGTACTGAAATATAATATTTCTGGAAATTGTAAACAACATTTCAATCAGAAGTCTGTATACAAGAACAATGAAGCTGTTTGACAATTTATTATATGCGTGTCTTTAGCTTCAGAGTCACAACACAGTGGTAACAGCTGTGTATATTCTTATTGAGGGTCCAGTTTTGATACACACGAAGGCAAATGAAACTGAATTCTAAAAATGGATTTAATTTCCTCGTTTGAAATTCTTTAAGCTGCTTGCCACTGACACACACTGAAAGCTACTACATATCAGTAAATTCTTTATAGGATTCATATTCAGCTTACTACTACAAAAAGCTATGTCTTTAGAATTTAATTTGAAATAACTATGTACTGTACAGTATATGGAAATAACAATACTGTATCACTACAGTACACTGTACTATTTTAGATTCAAAGTTGAATTAGGTTCACTTATTATGGCACCACTAACCCTTTTGATGATGAACTCAGTGGCAGTGAGAAGGACACAGACCCAAGACACCAACAGAACGCCACCCTCCCGCCACCAACCCTGTCCAGGCCTCTTGTCATCTACCAGTTCACACCAGGCTCCTCCATTCTTCACCTCCCACTGTGGCCTGTTTACGGTGGTTCCTCTTAGTGGGATCTTCTCTGTGTCTTTATTGAACCCTTTTTCTTGGCCTCTAAGTGCCATCTCTGGGTATGTTGGTGGCATAGTCATGGTTTCTCTTAGTGAACCTGTTTCTATGTCTCTTTGTGGCTCTTTTTCTTTATCTCTTGGTGGCATCTTCTTTGAGTCTGTTGTTTGTAAGTGCTTCAGGGGTATCTTTTCAGAAACACTTGGTTGTTCCTTCTGTTCTGTTTGTTCCTTTACTGAATCCTTCTCTTCTGACCTCTGACCTGAAATCCCAGCAAACTCCTGGTCACTTTCCATCCCTGTGTCCCTCTGACTAGCCTTGGAAAGATTCCACGATACTTGATGCAAGTCTCGCTTCATCCTCCCAGCTCTCCTCCTCAGAACTTTCATTGCCTGTGGTGGAAAAATTCACAACACTTTCACTTCTACTGCAAGAAGTCATAGACAATAAGGCAAAATATAAAATCCACATAAAAAGGAGAAAAGTTGAAAACTATAAATCTGAGATATGAAGAAATAAAAGGGGTTGAAAGTTTCAAGTATTGTACAGGTAGGCTGACTGGGAGCTGTACTATGCAAGGCCCCGAGATTATTGAGTGACGCTACCAGATGTTAGCTGTGTGTTTCACATGTGTCACACAAAATGGAGGCAGTGGATCTTCAGTGTTGGTTACTTTTTTCTGGCCCAATAAATGACCAAACTTTATATACTGTACAGATCATGAAGCAGATAGCATGGCAAAACCTACCAACTGAGGGTTCTTTCACCACCACCACCAATAACATACTTTCTGATGTTTATGAGCACTTTCTGGAAGAACTATGTACTGTACAGTACAGTACTGTATTTGATATAGCAGTGATGGCTTCTGAAACATTCACATAAATCATGCTAAAATAAAAGTTAAAAAACAAATTGAATAAAAAAAGCAAAGTGAGTGACAGCAAGACTCACAGCATAGACCCTGATGGTGATATAGGCAAGGTATGCAATGACCAGGAGGATGGTAATGGTGGCCAGGCCAAGGTGAAGTGACTCCCAGGATGCAGGCAGTGGGTTGTGGAGCAGAAGCCAGTGTTCTGTACACTCAACCAGTAGCAGAGCCCCTGCATACCCCCCGATGACACGAGCCATTGCTGTCCGCACCTTGGGGCACCGGTTCACCGGCTTAGAGGGAAAGGAGAATTTTGGTGAACAAAGATGTCATGTGTATATTTTTTAAGGATCCGGTGATTGTGTATGAGAATTGGAGGCTTCTGATTCCTCCTGATTGAGCCACAAAAAAAAAACTTTCAATATACAGTATAAAGTCTCACATCTCGCCACTAATAGGGACCAAAATATCATGGCGAGATTTGAATACAACTTCTTATGGGGAAAAATACAATCAAAACCTTGACTCGCCAATTAAGCACTATCAAACATTTCACGCACAAATTTAGTCATTATATTTGCAAGATAATGGCTGTATAGAGGGCTTTCTGTGACGTCACGAGCGCTTCGTTTTTGTTTCAAGGGATATACTGGCTGCCATATTGGAGGGCAGTTCGAATGTAAACATTGATCATTGGACCTAACTTTGTATGCAATGAAAGGCCCTTCTTCATCCCGTGTTCTCAGTCAGTATGCAATAATGCTTGACAGTGAAGCTAAGGTCCGATTTATTGAAAAAATAAGTGCTTTTGGTGGCAATGACCCGTATATAACAAAGGAAAATGGTCGTCCTTTGGTGGAACTGTCCGCGAGTGAGCTACCAGACACTGCATACCATGATATTTACATATATTTTCTAACCTTTTTTCTGTCTACTGTAGGCCTAAGGATGGTTCTTAAGACTACCACTAGCCTTAGTATCCTGTACCCACTCCAACATCAATGGCAGTATATGTTCCTGAAAATCTGCAGGCAGGACATGTCCTCTTCACCCTCTAATATTATGCCTGCTCCCACTTACTCTATACTATATAAAATAAGTAATAACAATACAACTCTGTGTACTTAATGTGTTCATTTATTCATTAACAATATAAAAGATCTGTCTCTTCTCAAACGTTTCCATCGCCTGATGTCGCTTGTGATTTGGTGTGTGGTGGAAAATGGATGGTACAAAGTCCGGTGAGAGTGGATTGGAGTCTCTATTTTTAGTCTCTATATTTAGAGACAATCCTTTGCTAGAGCATATAAGTGTATGTAACATTTAATCGAGTCTGATATCCATTTGTGATGGAAATTACTTGTGTTCTGGGTCCCAGATCACTTTCCCCTACTCAAACCAGCACTAGGCCTAACCTAACCCAAGATATGCAGAATACTGCTTACAGTACTCTGCTCATGCTCACCCAATAAGTAAAACATTTTATGTGATTATATAAAAGTGATACTGCTAATGAGGTTTTATACCTTTACCTGCTGTCCTTGCTGCATAACTAGTTATTTATAACCATAACAAACAAACTTCATTCAAAGCACCAAATAATTTCTAAGTTTAACTTCCTAGTTTCTTACATTATTCACTCTAACATTACCTGACCTGATAATAGCCCCCTTCCAAAAATATATACACAGATTTTCCAACAAATATAAACACCAGGTGCATTCAAAGCACATCGTGTTCTATCAAAATATAATAAATGATCACTACAGAGGCGGGTGTAAGGAGTTGGTTGCCATCCATCTCTCTTCACAGCAGCTATCCATTTTTCTCGCTGTTCCTGGTTAGCTGGAAATTGATAAAATGACACAGAACCCTTCCCGGCCCTATTCTTGCAACCAACTGCACAATAGCTAAGCACCATGCTTGTTGAGAAGACGATAATAGAGTGGAGGTCCTTAAATATGAGCCCTCCATTGCCCTCCAATATGGCGGCCGCTAGCGGGTTTGTTTACTTTGATCAGCTGATAGCAGTTGCTGACGTCATGTGAAACTCCTCTATACGAAACCAACCGACACGTTCGTAGACACAACCGACAAACACACACGCAGGCGTCTAGTAAACTAGTGTTACTAGTGTACACGTGGGTCCTACAGGCTGCTTATATATGGTGTGACTTAGGCCTATCCCTGTCAAGTGAAATGAGGTGAGGTGAGGTAAAGTAAAGTGAGGTGAGATGAAGTAAGGTGAAGGGAGGTGAGATGAAGTAAGGTGAAGGGAGGTGAGGTGAGGTAAGGTGAGGCGATGTGACTGAGGAGTGGCCCTAATGTCATGGTGGTGGATTGAAATGCAAGAATATAAAATGAACAAACAAACTTCCTACAACTTCTCCTTTTAGTCCCTACTTTCGCGGGAACGTAGGTGGTAGAGCTATTGCCTCGGATTGGCTCAGTAACACTCGGCTATGGTCGATTTGTGCGGTTGATTCAAATGGTAGAACGGTGGCGAGATTAGGGACTCGATGGCGAGAGTTGCAATTTGGGGAGAGGTGGCGAGATGCGAAATGGCGAGATGAAAGTTGGCGAGATGTGGGACTTTACTGTAGGTGGTGTTTGAAGGACTAGCTAACTTCCAATTTTCTGACATGACAGGGTCCTCAAGGGGATAGTACAGTGTTAGTGGTAAATCTGGATCAAATGACTCTTCCAAACTATTCCAAGCAACATTTAACAGGCCACTATTATTTTTGTTAATCTGGTTCTATTTCCTGACATACTGTATAGTTCTTTATACCAAAAGTGTATTATTCTCTTAATGGATAGGGTACATGTGTGACATTTTGTACTGTACACTACTTCTTTAAGGAAAGCGTTTTTGCAAAATACGACAAACTGAGCAACGAAGAATATTTTCCTCGAAGAAGTACTGTAGTTTAATAATACCCCCTTTGCATCCATGAATTTTGGGGGCCTAATAATACTACTCATTGCATCCATACATGATTTTGGGTACCCACCTCAAGATACAGGTGTGTGAGGAAGTGAAGAAAGGTCATGAAGGAGGCATAGAAGAGGCCCAAACAGAGTTCCTGCAGGATGACCAGCCAAGGACAGTCCACCACCAGGGTCAGGTATGTCCAGGGACCTGCACCACAACAACAGTAAATTAACGTTAAAATTCAAGGTCATATATTGACCAATGAGTCTGATGTTAGCTCCTTGTGGTGGGGACCTCAACTGGCTTAATTATGAAAGTTTCCAGCTCATACAAGATAGATATATGTAGGTTATGCTGTACAGTATTAAGATTGTGCTTTTTGGTGCTCTTTCAAGGATTCAGGAACCATTCAAATCAGTCAACAACCTAAGGTCCATAACAAAAATCTAGGACAACCTACTATAGTCTATGCCATCCTAGCTTGCAATTGGAGCCTAGCTGTATTTTTAATGCTCATCTCTGATTGGTCAATATCTCCAGGCAACCTCCGTTCACGCTTACCTTCCCATACCAAAACATTGCATTTCTCCGAGGTACATTTTTTTTTTTTTCTTGGTGCCTCACTTATTTCGCTTAATATCTACTTAGCACTTTGGTAACCTGACAGAATAATGATAGAGGATTACTTTTATCGTGAAAAAAGTATCCATATCATTAAAAAATATACGATTAAATACGAGTTGAAGTGAAACGAGTAGCTAAAAATGTTTATACAACTTTTTTTATATGCCGATAATTATTTACAAATATTACGCTACCATGATTACAAATGGGTGGATGATTTAGATAAAATCCTCCTGCATGTCATGGTGGTATAAGATTGTAGATAAGACAGATATTATTGCTGCAAACGTAATTTTAATGCCAAGATGTCAATGACGCTTTAATGTGCATGACTGTGCACCCTGTTTTCCCGCGCTTGTGTGTCAGTGTTGCCATGTCTGCTTGACGAAATTTCCCTCAATTCAATATCAGAATTTTGCTTTTTACCTCAATTATTCCCTGTTTACTCCTGAACATTGATTGTCTTTTAGGTATTTCATCTGGTAAAAATTTCCCTGTTTACTCTTGAACGAACTGTATATTATTTCCCAGTGTGGACTTTTAAATTCCCTAAAACAGAGAAATTTCCATGCACCTGGCAACACTGGGTGCACATTAGAGCGTCGTTGACATCTTGGCATTAAAATTATGTTTGCAGCAATAATATCTGTCTAATCTACAATCTTATACCACCATGACATGCAGGAGGATTTTATCTACATCATCCACCCATTTGTAATCATGGTAGCGTAATATTTGTAAATAATTATCGGCATATAAAAAAAGTTGTATAAAAAATTTTAGCTACTCGTTTCACTTCAACTCGTATATTTTTAAATAATATTGATAATTTTTTCACGATAAAAGTAATCCTCTATCATTATTCTGTCAGGTTACCAAAGTGCTAAGTAGATATTAAGCGAAATAAGTGAGGCACCAAGAAAAAACAAAAAAAATGTACCTCGGAGAAATGCAATGTTTTGGTATGGGAAGGTAAGCGTGAACGGAGGTTGCCTGGAGATATTGACCAATCAGAGACGAGCATTAAAAATACAGCTAGGCTCCAATTGCAAGCTAGGATGGGATAGACTATAGGAGTATAAATGCCAGGGCTGTATGGAAGAACATTGATGGTGTTGACAATGGAATGATACAGGTATGATGACTCCCTACACAAACTACAGAGCTATCATATAAAAATTACGTCATTGTCAATACCACAGACATTCTTTCTTACGATGGTGTGGTACAGTACCAGCATGATGACACTCTAGACAAATTACAGAGCCATTACAGGTACCACACCAACATCGACATCATGGATATTCTTGCCCACGACCCCCAGACTCACAGTTGACCAGGAGAAGAGCTGAAGCGAGGAGCAACAGCATGATCTGGAAGTAGGTGAGGGTGGCAGGGGCACTAACAGGGGCTGGGGCTGGGGGTGTAGTGGCTGTGGTGGGAGATGTGGCTGGGGCTGTGGGAAGAAAATGAAGTTATGTGATTGGTTCAGCCTGTTTGTTTGTTTGTCATCCACCTAGTGTCTGTTAGCTAGGGTCATGCTGCTTTTTGTGATATTTTGACTGGCAAAAAGCAAATAAATTTTAGGAAAGATCTGGATCCAATACTACTTTTACCTAGCCATACAGTGCTGCAAATGAAGGTAAAATATTAGGTGGCTGTTTCATTAAGCTTTTACAACAATTGGGGGAGTGATAGACTTGAAAGAGGTTTGCAGAGCCTCTCTTTCACTCTCTTTCTCATCCAAAACTTACAAATCTATACGTTAAATATAGGAGGAAGGACACACCTGGAGATGTGGCAGTGAAGGCGATGATTCTTGGATTGGCAGTAGTGGTAGTTGTGACTGGATTTGTGGTGCTATTGGTTGTATTGGATGTTACTGTAGTTGTGTTGGTATCAGCAGCTGTAGAGGCATCAGGAGCGGTGACAGTGGTGACAGTGGTTGTGTTAGGAATGACCATGATGGCTGTGGTGGACGAAACACTATAGCGTATTGCTGTGGGGCCAGTATAAGGTATGGCTGTGGTGACTGTGGTGGCAGTGTGTGGTATAGCTGTGGTGACTGTGTTGGCAGTGTATGGTGTGGGTGTGGTGGGTGTGGGTGGAGGAGGCTGAAGGTGAGGTTGACGAAGGGCACTAAGGTACCACAGTAACAGGCAGGCCAGGGTCGGGAAAAAGAGTGTTTGCAGTGCCACCAGAACCCTTGTATACCGACCATCCTGGCTGATAAACTGAAAGGTAAACATAAGAGATATATTGTATATAAACTACAAATTGGAAACAAAAAGTTTTATGTGACATAATTACAGTGTATCATCTGGTAGTACAGTATTTCTGGTGTCTGATGTGTATTGCATTGTTTGTAATGAATCTGTGTACAATAAGCCCTTTTTGTACATTACACACCCATAAACTCAGAGGATAATATGGGTTTACTGTACACAATTTTATTACAAACAGTGCCATACACATCTGTAACAACAGTGGAAAACGAGGGATTACTGTATATCATTATCCAAGACATAAAATTATCTATATGGGGTAATGGAAATATCTTACAACTGTTTCCATTTAACAAGGAGAATCGCTTTGTGCTGTATTTGTCAAAAAAGTAAAATACGTCATTAGCTGTTATTTAGGGATTATTTGGCCTGGAAATGTTTTATATGGCAGGTGGCAACCAATGTCATCTTTATCAACTAGCTTACCAGACGCAATGAAATCAAATATCACAAACCGATACATAGAGATCCTGGATGTGTGTGAGACCATGATGTTCTCCCTCAAGTCTGATGTTAACCAGGTAGTGTGGATGATAGAGACTGTATAGCACTACCAGAGGCACCGGGGCACAGTGGTAGGTGGCACCCCCGAACTGGTGCTCCTGACGTGGGTTGCAGGACACATGGCGGGCCTGGACGGTGTGGGCAAGGAGGGCTGGAGGTGCCGTGGGCTGGTCGCTGTACCCAAGTCGTGTTTCCAGGCTCAGCTCTCCTCCTCCTGCTCCCCACCAACCTACAACATCATATTTTCACATGGTTATGAATATAAAAAAAATAATCAAGACTGGTCTCACTCACGTATGGTACCGTACATAGCTTTTTCTTTTCTGTACAGTATTTACTTTTCAGCTACTGTATACAGTAGCGTTAAACTTTTTCAATCATTTCACTTTTACTTTAGTATGCTGCGCCCAGGGACATATGTCCCCCCCAGCCCCCCCCTCGCGACGCCACTGGTTCCTAGCCTACTGTACTTACTCTTTGTAATTACTGATGAAGTTTCCCTGTGCAATCACCTCACAACAGAAAATATCTCTGTACTTGGTATCCCTGGTCACTGTACTTACCCTGGTGGTGTACGAGGCGCAGACGCAAGAGACCGGCCAGACGCTGCTGCCACCGTGATGCCCCTTGTGGCTGTCCAGGGAACTGATGGAGGGAAGGGAAGAAGGAATTAGATCTACTGTAAAATACATAAGGCTCCACTCTCACCTGGTTAGAGCCATTCACCATAAACTATCCTCTCTTTGTTAAGACTTAAGGAGATAGTCAAGTTAGTAAAATAATTCCGTACACCATTACAATCTTCTTCCTTTTCTCTGGCTTAGCTGTCTTTATTGGAGATGGTGGTTTTACAATTACACTCTACACTTGGGTGATGACAGTACTGTAGTGGTATAGAGAACAACTCAGAGCAACTCCTTCCTTGATGTAGATAGTTTTGCATTGATGGTGATAGGTGCATGTATGGTGCTAAGTCTTGTAGTGCTTGTTGATTCCATACAGTTGCCAGAATCTAGCCACGAGGCACCTCCATAGGTGGTCCAGGAATTTTCAATCCACTGGATACCACCCCAAAAAGAAATCTCTACTTGGCCCATCAGACCTCACTTTGCATAATAAATATCATAATAATGAAAATAATGGGGAGTCATCTATATATCTCACCTTTGTCATGTGTGATACTCTGCAGTGTGTTTTTTATCTTACCTGGAAAGCAAAAACAATGTTGTGGAGTGAGGTGTTGAGGAGCAGGGAGGCATTCTGTGAAGTAGTGGCCGGGAGGGCATGGAGGGAATTGTCGAGGGGTGTCGGGTACAGTGAGGGAGGAGCACTTAGCGTCGACGTGACAGGCAAGTGATGCTGGGAAGTTGTGTTGGAGTGTAAAAATGTCGTTCTGTTGGTGTGTACTGGAGTGGAGTTGGGGTAATGTGATTTTGTTTTGATGGAGGAGGGATGTAGTGATGCTTTGGGGTTTAGTGATGTGGTGTTGGAATTTAATGATGTGTTGCTGTAGTGCTGTAGTTGTGTTGTGGTGCCTGGGTGTAGAGATGCGACTTGAGGGTACTGTATAGTTTCCCTGGACATGGTGATGTTGTCTGTGGGTGACTGTGGGCTTGCGACCGGTGAGCTGTATGTGTCTTTGTGTGTTGGAGCATTTTCTATGTGCCTAGGAGTGTCTGTATGTGATGTAGTGTTGCTGTGTACCGGTATTGGCCTGTGCATGTTGCTATGTGTTTTGGTGTCTGGTAGCAAAGGTGTGTCAGTGTGAGCTGGCCTGTGTGTATCGGTGTGTGCTGGCCTGTGTTTATCGGTGTGTGCTGGCCTGTGTTTATCGGTGTGTGCTGGCCTGTGTTTATCGGTGTGTGCTGGCCTGTGTGTATTGGTGTGTGCTGGCCTGTGTTTATCGGTGTGTGCTGGCCTGTGTGTGTCAGTGTGTGTTGGCCTGTGTGCGTCGGTGTGTGCTGGCCTGTGTGTGTCTGTGTGTGCTGGCCTGTGTGTGTCGATGTGTGTTGGCCTGTGAGTGTTGGTGTGTGTTGGTGTGTGTGTATCGCTGTGTGTTGGTGTACGTGTATTGGTGTGTGTTACTGTTTCAGTGTCTGGTGGTGAAGATGTGTCAGTGTGTGTGAGGGAGTGACATCTAGTGGGCCCCTCAGGAAGGAACCACTCCTGCTGTGAGGCCC
This sequence comes from Petrolisthes manimaculis, assembly GCA_034508575.1. Classification (NCBI taxonomy): domain Eukaryota; kingdom Metazoa; phylum Arthropoda; class Malacostraca; order Decapoda; family Porcellanidae; genus Petrolisthes; species Petrolisthes manimaculis. The sequence continues at coordinate 40,223 of JAWZYT010000696.1, read as the reverse complement.
CTTCATCTGCCACACACTTGGTTCCTTTCACCGTGGTGTGAGTCCAGGGAGAGGGGGCTGTTGCAGAGGGAGAGACCAAAATTTGATTAGTTAATGTGATTTAATATGAAGATGATTTTTTTAGAATATTGCCCATAAGGAAGAGTCGGCTGTTGGGGAAAGAGAAATGGAAATTTGGTTGAAAAATGTGATTTGATTTTAGGATGAAAGAAGACCACTTTATGACTGGAAGACCCTGAATAATGAGGGAAAAGTGATAGAAAAGTGGAACTTGCTTGAGAGAAAGTACCTTTAAAACTTGGGCTTCACTTGTTGGGCTGAAGATGCACACACACACACCTCAAATAGTTAACCTACAAACTCCTTACCCCAGCCTGGCAACCCTTAACCCAGCCTGGCAACCCCTTATCCCAACCTACCAACCCCTTGCCTAGTTAGAGGAATATGATTGTCTAAGCTTAATACTATACATTTATTCTGTTTCATTTATACTCTAACATTTACAGTGTGTAGTTATGATTTCTTTATGGTACAGATTCTGCCATCATTGCTGTTAGTTCAATAAAGTTCTGAAGCAATTAGAAGAGTCTTATTTATTACCCTAACCTACGAACCCCTTACCCTGACTAATCAATCCCTTACCCCAATCTACCAGCAAGGCTTGCCATACCCCTTAAATCAAACTATCAATCCCTTATCCTAACCTACCAACCCCGTACCCAAACCAACCAACCCTTACCCTCAACTTACCAACCCCTTATCCCAATCCTATTGTCACACACACAACATAAGTACAAGTAGCATGTCAATACACACCCACACTATGGAGCCTATTGTCTCTCTCTCACACACACACACAACATAAGTTTAAGTAACATATCAATACACACCAACCATGGAGCCTATTGTCACACACACACAACATAAGTATAAGTAACAATTCAATACACACCCACTATGGAGCCTATTGTCACGCTGGCCACAATGACCACAACGGAGGCACCAACTACGATATTAAAGTCTCGTATAGTGATATAATGGAGACGCGTGTATGGGGGCATGGCGATAGGTAGAGCTGTGGGTGGAGGGATACTGTGGGCGTGGGTGGGTGGGCGGGGTGGCAAAGAGTAGAGCTGTGGGTGGAGGGATACTGTGAGCGTGGTGGCAAATAGTAGAGCTGTGGGTGGGCGGGGTGACAAAGAGTAGAGCTGTGGGTGGAGGGATACTGTGGGCGTGGGTGGGGTGAAAAAGAGTAGAGCTATGAGTGAAGAGATTCTGTGGGCGGTGGGTGGGGCGGGACGAGAAAGAAATTAAAGCCTTATAGTAAGTAGAGTAGAAATGTGGGTGGAGGATTTTGTGGGCGTGGGTGGGTGGGTTGGAGTGAGAAAGAAATGAAATAAAGCCTTCTAGTGGGTGGAGGGATTCTGTGGGCGGTGGGTGGGTTGGGGTGAGAAAGAAATTAAAGCCTTATAGTAAGTAGAGTAGAGCTGCTGGGCGGTGTTGTCTGTCTAGCCGAGTTTGTTTACTTTCTCGCTGGCAGCCATACTCAGTGTTGCCAGGTGTGCTGGACGAAATTTCCCCAACTTCAACATCAGAATTTCCATTTTTACCTCAACTTCAACATAAAAATCTCCCTTTTTACCTCAATTTCAACATTGGAATTTTCCTTTTTACCTCAACTTCAACATCAGAATATTCCTTTTAACCTCAACTCCAATAATTCTTGAACAATCTCTATAGTATAATTTCCCCATTGATACTCTTAAACAATCTGTATAAAAAAATTCCCAGTGATATGTCTAGGGAAAGTTCTCCATACTTGGCAACATTGAGCCATACAGAGAAAGAAACAACGCTCAGCAGAAAATGGGAACGATTTTATACGTTTTCTGTTGCTTTAAGGGAGACTCTGGAACATTTTATCATTTCCATTCTTTAATATTTCATTGTTTACATATATTTTTTACTTATTAATATCCCATTATATATCAAATAACCTCATAGATTTTAGCGACAACGTTACCCAGAGTGGGCTTTAGGAATTTAGTGTGGAATCCAGTTTTAGGAATTTATTAGTGTGGAATCCAGTGTTTTCGAAATCTAGCGTGGTTTAGCTGCAGGCGGGTTGGTGAAATGGTAGGTCTCTGATTCCTCTAAACTATCCTATGCCTCGAAACAAATTCTCTATTAATACTATTGAGGGCATCTGTTTTGAGAAATCAGAGACCTCAATTCCAATTCACCAACAAGAGAATCTTATCTTAAGGCTGATTGATTCTCACTGTCTGCTTTGATGCTGCCTGTGAAGGGGTCATCGAAGATCTAAATTAGGGGGTAGTACAGTCGGCGGCAAAAGTCCTGTCGCCTCACTTGGCGACAGGACGGCGGCGGTGGCGGGTGCGGCGACACCGACGAAAAAACAAAACAAAACAAAAAACAAAGTTAATTATTAAAATAAAATATATTAAAATATATATCAATATTATTAAAACAAAAATTAAAAAAAAGTAATTATTAAAAAACGACGGCGGCGGCGAAGGCAGGGCGGCGGCGGGGCAGCGGCTGCGGGGCGGCGGCGTCGGCAGTGGCGGCGGCGGCTGTGGCGGCGACGGCGGGGCGCATATTGGCCAACTGTACTCCATTCCCGCACCAATTTTGAAAACGGCTGGTCCAGACGAATTGAAGGGGTAACTTGTTTAAACATCGCAACTCGCTTACGCACGGCTCCGGGGAGGCGACGGCGGCGGGGCGGCGACGACGGCGGGGCGGCGGCAGCGACGACGGCGACGACGACGAAAAAAAAATAATTATAATAAATTAATAAATATAATAAAAAAATGTTAATTATTAAAAAAAAAAATTAATAAAAAAAAATGTATATTAAAATATATACATATATATTATTAAAAATAATAATAATAAAAAAACTAATTATTAAAAAACGACGGCGGTGGCGTCGGCGACAGGGCGGCGGCGGGGCGGCGGCGAAGGCGGCGGCGGTGGCGGCGGTGGCGGCGGCGGCGACGACGACGAAAAAAAAAAAAAAAAAAAAAAAAAAAGTTAATTATTACAAAAAAAAATAATTAATAAAAAAAATATATATATTAATATATATATATATATATATATATATATATATATATATATATATATATATATATATATATATATATATATATATATATATATATATATATATATATATATATATATATTATTAAAATAAAAATAAAAAACCCACTAAAAAACGACGGCGGCGGCGACGGGCTGAGGTTCATTTTCCATGACTTTCGGTTTATGGTTTGTGAAAATGAACCTCACACTGTTTCGTTACCAACTCGATACACCAGTTTGTCCGATCTTTCAGCATATCTTTAACACTGTCTTCGCCTTCCTGTCAGCTAAGAGTGGTACGAAACTTTGGTTCGCGACTGTACCTGAGACGTCTATTTCTGTGGTGCTCTGAGGCTAATCAATATGAGGTGATAGCATAACATTTCATTATCACCAAGTAGGAGGATAAGGGAGATAGGTCAACTGGTGGCCATTTCAAGTGATATAAGAAGTGTAAGGTGTTGTTGAGGAAATAATGAACGAAGAATGGGGTCAAGGTGCTAACGAAGCCAAAGGTCGTATTATTAAGGGGGTGATACACTTTTGATTCCAACAAAATATGCCGGGAAACAGGACAGGACCAGATGAACATACTTATAGTCTATGGTGTCCTGTTGTTGCTTGGAATAGTTTGGAGGAATCAGTTGGCTCCAGATTTACCAACACTGTAATACCCACTTCATAATACAAAACCCTGACAGCCACAAGTCACAATTAACGTCAGATAATGATGTAATACAGACCGAGGGAGGCAGAGTTCATACAGTCACATACATCAGTTCTTAAGGACCCAAGTTCGAGTCCTTGAGAAACGTCTGGTTTTTTTCTGAGGTGATCTGATGGGTCTGCTGTTCTTCAGATATTCTGGCTACGTAGACACGTCAAGAAAATACTCTCTACATTGTCATGAACTCACAACATAGAAAATGCACGACCATTTTCCAAGATGCTGTGAGTGACGATGTAGCTTTCTGATTGTGACATGTACTGTATATATAAAGTGTGTCGTCATCTAGTGGGGCAGAAGAGAAGCTACGGTACCAACATCACCACGAAGCTCCACTGTCTCATCTAGAGCGACACTCAATAATCTCGGGGCCTAGCAAGAGTCAAGGGTTACTTACTGCCTATTACTAGTCTTGAGGTTGAGGTGATGAAAAAAAAGAATGGTAACAGCTACAGTGAACATTAAGAGAGAAACGAGAAACTATAATTATGCACTGTTATCCATTTTAGGAGGACGAAAAATTCTTCACTGGCTCAAAACATAAATTTCTCAAACCATATATAGCCGTCCCTCCTTCTACTATTAGGGCCTACCTCTCTCCATCCCTCCACCATCACCTCCCACCACTCCTCCCTCCACCATCACCTCCATTATCACATCCTTCCCTCATTATCACATCTCTCTCTTCCTCCTTCCACTATCACCTCCCTCCATCAATCGGATTCTATCCTTTCACTATCACCTCCCTCCTTCCACTATCACCTGCCTCCATCTATCGGCCCCCCTAACGGGAACCGCCTTGACGTGGTGGTGGTGGTGGTGGGGGGGGGGGGGCTTGTGTGTTTCAGTGTTTGATACCTGGCGAGCTAAACAAGAGGGGGCTCCGGCCCCTGCTCTGCCCCGATTTCGGGGAGAGAGGGCTTCCCATGCTAGGAAGGTCGCCAGTGAGACACCAGACTAAATGGTTCCCAACTTTCAGTTCTTCAACTGTCCCTCTTTTCTTTTTATTTCCTTCCTGCTTGCTGTCAAACCTCTCTATCACCATTTTCTGGCGCTATAGGACCTCCATGTTGCGGCGCCTAATATCCATCAATCAATCAATCCATCTATCTGATTTTATCCTTTCACTATCACATCCCTCCTTCCTTCCATCACCTCCCTCCCTCCTTCCTTCCACTATCACATCCCTCCTTCCTTCCCTCAATCTATCCTTTCACTTTCACCTTCCTCCCTCCACAATCACCTCCCTCCATCCCTCCTTCCACTATCACATCCCCATTATTCCCCCCCTCCCACTGTCACCTGATGCCTTGATTTATCTCCTGTCAGGTACTATACTATACATTCCTTCCTTCCCCTTCTTTCTCCATCCCACCATCTCTTCAACCTTCACCTTGTATAGTTTTCAGATGCCAGCTTTTGTATGATTAATATTGTAATGAACACTTCATATAATCACTAATATGCTACAATTATGTTTGAAGAAGGCAGAACATTTATACAAACAATACAATTTTTACGTTTGACAACAATACCTTTCTCAAGTTTTAAAAAATAAATATATATATATAATCTTCGAAGGAAGGATGAGTTACATACACAAATGGGAACCCTGTCCAGTTTGACACACACACACACACACACACACACAGTGATAGTCGTAGAATCTACCTGAGTGAGTGTTCATCAGTGTATCAGCCAGCCAGTTCGCCCTGCCAATTGTGTTTGTGTATAAATGTAACTACTGGGCCGGATACATAAAGGTGGTGTAACTTACAACTGAGTATATATTTGTACCGGGTGTTAATTAAGCTTTGCTACTCCAACATTATTTTACACCTCTATACATAACATTAATTAACTTACGTTGGAGTATGGAAGGGTATATCTTGGAAGTTGATATGACGTCACGTCGTAGGTTAGCCAATCACAGATATGCTTTCCGAATGTATCAATCAATCACAAGGCAGCTAGTGTTTGACTCCAATCAATCAAATCTGAAACAGATTTAAATTGATATAAAATGTCACATCATAAATAATTATAGGATGATGAAGAGAGTTTTTCCTTGAAGTAGTTTAATTAATTAATAATACACTCCCTTCTTTTTTCATTACACAAAAAAGTGGACAAGGGATTGTGTTCCGCAACTGTACAGTACATACATAATGAAATGTTTCTGCATAATTTAAACTTGTATTTTTCAACATATCACCGCTAAATCTTCACTACTGTATATTAATGACGCCGAGATTGATTATTGACTGATGTTAGGCGTCGAAACAGTGAGGTCATATTGTGCCAGAAGAAGGTGATAGAGAGGTGAGACAGCAAGTATGAAGGAAATAGAAAGAAAAGAGGAACAGCTGAAAATAATGATATACAGACGCCGTGAGAGACTGTTTTGTGTTATCTGTTGTAAAAAACTTGTAATTATCGCAATGTTCAATTTAACAAAGAATCACATCTCTCAACCTTTCTTGAAAATATTATGGGGATAGGCCAGTATAATTTTGGTAGATTGGAGTACCGTGGTTCCTCTAAAAATTGCCAGAAAACAGGACCAGATAAACAAATATAATGGTGCCCTGTTGCCTGGAATACTTTGGAGAAATTCAGTTGTTCCAGATTTTCCAACATTTAGTTAACTGATAAGCACAAGCTGTTATCACTCCAGTTTATCTTACATAGACATACACATCTTAGATTGATAATAATGATACAGTAGCCTACAGGTTGGTTCATAATTCTTACAGGACCCATGGGTGATGTGATGCAGTCAGAACATTAGATATAACCTATACCTAGCCTATATGTGTATTTTTTCCTCTATATTATTATTATTATTATTATTATTATTATTACCAGACAGTGAAGGAGGATGAGTGGAAAGCTGACCAATTTTGACGACCTCTTAAATCAACTGGGAACAGGAAAATGGAACATCCTTTATTTCATCACCACATCTGTCTGTTAGTTTCATGTGTATGTGTGTGTGTGACCTGGGCTGCTTTTGTTTGTGTGTGTGTGAGTGTGTGTGACCTGGGCTGCTTTTGTTTGTATGTGTGTTTGTGCTTGATCTGGGCTGCTTTTGTTTGTGTGTGTGTGTGTGTGTGTATGACCTGTTTTGCAAAGTTTGTTTTTGTGTGTGTGACCTGGTGTGTATTTGTGTGTGTGTGTGTGTGTGTGACCTGGTCTGTCGTATGGTATAGTTAGTTTTATCTCTACCATCAACAACACCACTAATTATTATTTATACATATGCAGTGGGAGGGGGGGGGGGACTTTCGATTCACCTACGACACTGTCACCACCCACCATGAACCTTAAGAGGGCATATAGCACAATGTTGTTAGTGGTAGATCTAGAGCAAACAGATTCCTCCAACCTATTCCAAGCAACATAAAGTAGCCTATACCGTTATATTTATTAATTGGACTTGTTACCTGACACACTATGGAGGAATCAATCAAGGCCCATGTCCCAAATGTACAGTTGGGCAAGTAGAATGTGCAATAAAATATGAGTATATAATTATAGCAATTAATATCTTTCAGTAATTTGTAGTAAACCCTGGTGGTATTTTTATTAATGAATCACTGATAAGACTCCAGCAGAGTCAATGTAAAGTGGAACGTGACTGACTGAAATTATGAGTGATAGCCAGAGGTGGACAAAATAATATACACTCATATTTTACTATAGCACTTTCTACTTGTCAACTGATATTTTAGTATAGTACTTTCTACTTGCTCAACTGTACACTATCCCCATAAGCACATGTACTCCATCTTTCTTCATTTCTTCTACCACCTTGCAGGGTTTGGTTTCATCCCACCACAAGTGCTGAGTGGAGCTTATCTCACCCCACCCCTCAATGCCACCTGTATACCACCTACCAACACCAACGTCACCCATGTGGCAAAGTGAGACACAAGTATTATCATTATCCTATTATTATATTGCCATTTGTATACTAATATTATTTGTTATTTCTATTTCGTTCCTATCCTATGTATGTATTCATGCTGCACGCTATTATTATTATTATTATTATTATTATTATTATTATTATTATTATTCATGACAAACCAGTGAACCAATTATCACAATTATCCCTGTCTTATACTTGTTGCAACTCGTTTAAGGGACCCTGTGATATAGTCAGAAAATTGGAGGTCAGCGAGTCCTTCAAACACTGCCACGAAACTCACACCTACATTAAAGAAGATTAATTGTTTCGTGGCATACTCAGGGGGAATCAGAAGCCACCATACATAATCACAGGGTCCTTTAATTAATAGTCCATCAACTTATGCAGAACAGACCTGCTGGATACTTATTATAAATTATTTTGACTCGTAACTGTACGTGCAGGGATTCGTGCAGCTACCAGTACGTGACGTCAGAGGGTACGGTGATGAAGGAGCCGTGCACACAATGGGATTTTGACACCTCCGTCTACTCCTCCAGTATCACTTCTGACGTGAGTTATTATATTTTACTACGAGTTAATTAAGGGTTGGTATTAATTATTAAACTACTTTTATATATTCTATTATTCTTGACATATTACCACTTCCTCACTTTCATTTTTTTTTTAATAATGTTAACCTATCACCATTTTCACCCTTTGATCCTTAACCTAACGTAACCTTAAGTGATCTAACCTAGCCTAGTCCCTAATGATTGTAAACCTAACCTAACCTAATCTAATTTAACCTAACGTAATATTAATCCATTATTACCTTGACAGTTTGGTCTAGTGTGTGGGAAGGAGTACCTCAGAGCCACATACACCAGTCTCTTTATGATGGGAAACTTTATCAGTCCACCCATTGGAGGATATCTGGCAGACAGGTGAGTCACAACCCGTGGATGTAAGAGTAAAATTAAGGACTCTGTGATCGTGTATGAGACTTGGTGGTTTCTGATTCCTCCTGACTATGCCACAAAACAAGCTCCTTCCATCTAAGTGGTGTTTCATGGCAATATTTGAAGGATTCGCCTTCAATTTTCTGACCATATCACAGGGCATAGATGATAAACTTTTGGTAAAGTTTAGAGCAAGTTGCTTCCTTCCAAAAGTATTGTGCCATGCAGGAAACATAACCTAGCTATAGTAGAATAACAATAATAATGTTACATGTCCCGTTGCTTGCAATACATTTTTATTAATATACTACCCCATTTGAAACACACACATGCACACATCTTTCATGTCTGTTTGTGTGTTGTACCAACTTCACTACCAAGAGTATACTACCCCATATAAAACACACACATCTTGTCTGTCTGTTTAAGTTGAGTGTTTGATCTGTAGGTTTGGTCGTTGGGTGGTTGTGGTGGTGACTTTGGCAGTGTTTACAGCTGGTGGGATCATCGTTAGTTTCCTACACAACTTGCCACTCATACTATTCATCCGCTTCGTCATGGGTACTGCTAACCTCGCCACTCTTTATATATTAGGTGAGATGATTTATACGTTTACTATAATTATTTGATCTCCTAATTTAGTTTCTTCATATATTTTCTTATTTTACTTCAATTTTCAATTCACCTACTTTCTTTACCTACTTTACTTTCTCTATTTACTTCACTAAAATTACTTCCTTACTCACTTTACTTACTTGATTTTAAATACTTTAATCACTGTACACACATATAAACAGTAGAATTTTCAATTTTTTCCCTGTTTTCTCAAATGTCTTCCAGGGCCAGTATTCACCAAGCAACAAATAAAAAAGCTGTACAACTTGCCTACATAAAATGATCATGATGCAGTGTAATCTTATCTTCTTTTTCCTGTTTTTATCAATGAGGTCAGCAGCAACATGGAACCAGTGTGCCTTACTCAACTCCGTGCTGTTATTGGTATTCTGACAGCGTTACCTATTTTAGAAATATAATGCGCTTTACAATAGTGCCAATGCCGTCATCTATGGATCGAGGTCTTGTTGTGGTAATACTGACAGCATATAATTTTCTAGTCTTTCTTGTCTTTCCAATGCCGTCAGCTATGGAGATGTCTGAGTGACTTGACTCCGTACTGCCGTGGGAATCCATTAAATTAATATAATAATATGCAGTATAATATAATGTTTTTCTTCTCATTCCTGTTATTACCAATGCCGTCAGCAATGGAGGTGTGTGAGACTCGACTCCGTGCTGTAGTAGGAATCGTGACAGCGTTACCATGGGCCCTGGGTACCATGGCTTGGGGTGGTATTGCCTATCTTTGTAGCGACTGGCGTACATTACAACTAGTCGTCAGTTTACCTAACCTACTCCTCTTCCCTGCTCTCTGGTTAGTCCTTTAATGGGTATATATGATGATACACTCACAATCCACAACCTCTAGTCCACTTTAGTCGAAGCCAGATATCTGAAGCAGGAGGTTTCTAGGCGACATACAGTCGCCCGTAGTTAAAAAAAAATTGAGGGCCCTTACTGGAGCTCTGTGAATTCTCCAAACTCCTCCGGGCAACAGATTCCCTATTAGAAATACTGAAGGATCCTGTGACCTGGATTATTTGGAGGATTCATAGAGCTCCAGTAAGGGCCCTCACATTTGTTAAAACTACGGGCCGCCTCCATTGGTTCGAAATGTGTGTGGCCTCGTTATGATCGTCCAGAAACCGCCTGCTCGTGATCTCGGGGCTCGACTCAGGTGGGATAAGGTTTGTGGGTTGCCAATGCACAGTAGTGGTTGTTAGTGGTAAATAAGGAGCAACTGATTCTCCCAAACTATCCCAGGAAACAAATCGCCCCATTGATACTAATAAAGGATCAGTTTCGTGACATAGTTGGAGGATTAGTAACCCTCCAATATACCCCCCCAAAAAAAAAACTTCTCTTTAAATTCAGTACAGTAGTGTTCTCTGCTTTAGGTAAACATACTGTACAGTCGGCAGCAAAAGTCCTGTCTGTCACATTGCCAAATTATGTTCGAAACAAAGTAAGGCAACACTGAAGACCATGTGCACCAAATGTATATTATTTTTTTTTTCTTACGTTGAGGTTAATGGATGAGTCGCCAAGGTGGTTGATCGTGAAGGGTCAACATGACAAGGCCCTTAAAGTGCTACACAAGGCTGCCAGGTGGAACAAGGTCACTCTACCCCCAGAGACACAACTCAGGACATTGATGAACGATATTAGACAGGAGGTAATGTACAAAGAGAGGTTTACTTTACACAAATTCATACAAACAGTGCAATACACACCCTTATTAACAGTGGAGAACAAGGAATACAATACCGTATGAAAGCATAATCATACTCTGCAGGCTACGCGTGTGGAGGCGAGAGACAAGACAAAGACGGAGACTAATGAGGGTACAAAAAAGTGCTGTAGCAGACTCTCCTTCACACCTGACTTGTGTAGGTGAGATGACCATCCACACACTGTTGTATTTAATGATTCACACAAATACAAGTTTCCATCAATTAAGTCGGTTAAGCAGTATGTACTGTCTATAATTTATTATAAGCAGCTACTCACTCATTATTCAAAACAATAATATCATATATATATATATATATATATATATATATATATATATATATATATATATATATATATATATATATATATATATATATATATATATATATATATATATATAATGTTCTTATGCCTCATGACTGACAAGATCGAAGCAATCATGCATTATATAAAAGATCCAGATTCAAGATTTTGTTTACTTAAATATTTGGGGACTCTCATTTTGTATTTCATCCCGTGTCCTTTAATCTCTCTCTCTGATGTACAGTATTTCGTCTCGTGTACTTTATATATATTATCACTCTCACACACACACTCTCTCTTTCTCTTACACAGGTCTGGTGTGAGGAGATCCATCATCATCATGGCCATAGACTTCCTCGTAGCATCCATGGTGTTCTACGGTCTAAACCTGAACGGCAGTAACCTCAGCACTGACCCTTACCTGTACATGGTGTTAGGGGGTGCTATGGAGATACCCGCTTACACACTCACTGCTCCCATCCTCAATCGCTTTGGCAGAAAGATTCCCACCGTCATTGGCTATATCATCTCTGGGGTCTCCATCCTCGCTCTGGCCTTCATACCAATGGGTTAGAGATTATATAATTATCTGTTTAACACACAAACACACACATCACTATAACTACCAAAGCACACACACACACATACACAAACACATCACTATAATTACCAAAGCACATACACACACATTCACAAATACATCACTATTAACTATACCAAAGAACACACACACACACACCTATATAAATTTTCTTTACAATATCAAATGGAATGTATGTGGGCCTACTATTAACCCTTAAATTTATTATCAACATTCTATAACGCCCTTATGATTTAATCCCACTATGTATAGATTTGACGTGGGCTGTGATGACGCTGGCTATGATAGGCAAGATGTGTATCAGTGCAGTGTACCAGACTCTATACGTGTACCTCACAGAACTGATGCCCACTGAGGTCAGGATACAGGGCATGGGTTTAGTCAAGGTCACGTCTAGGATAGGCTCAATGACCTCACCCTTCATCACTGACTTCATGGTGAGTGTGTGTGTGTGTAATACGGTCGCCACTGCATGTGTGCGCGCGAGTCATACGCAGATGATATATTATACCCGAGTCGCTAACAAAATAATGCCAGGGTTAATTATATGATTCACACTCTCTGGTTTGTGTCACTCTGTAAATATCTGTTTGTTTTATCATACCTTGTACAGTAAGTACCCGTAGGGGGATATTGCCTGCAGTGATGTGAGCAATACTTTAAGGGTTTTGGTGCCCCCTCGGCCCCAGCCACTCTCTTTCAGTTCTTCAACTGTATGTCCCTTTTTTCATTTTATTTCCTTCCTGTTTGCTGTCACACCTCTCAATAACATTTCTCTGGCGCTATATGACCTCGCTGTTGCAGCACCTATCATCAATCAATCAATCAATCGTACACTACGTGAAATGTGAAGAGAAACTTGGTGACGCCACGTTACGTCACACCTACTAGAGGAGGGGAGAGGCTGCATCCATACATTTAGGAACATATAGAGGAGTTGGCGTTTGTGATGCTTGGGAGTTGAGTGCCTAACCTAACCTAACCCAACTCACCTTCACCTAATCTATAATATAATCTACCAACAGGGTCAGATGTCTAGTTGGTTGCCATCATTGGTGTTCGGGGGTGTATCGATGGTGGCAGGCGTGGCAACACTATGGGCAAGAGAGACGAGAAAGACCCCTCTCCCTGACACCATCTCCAGTCTACAACAACGCAGAGATAATAATAATTCAAATGATAGGTGAGTGTACCGTAGATCCTTTCGATGGTGAAGTGGAAGGCCTCTGATTCCTCCTAACTATGCCAGAAAATATATTTTTAGTGTCATTGAGAGGATCTGTTTTCTGCCATATATAGGAGGAATCACAAGCCTCCAAATTTTGTACACGATCAAATGGTCCTTAATTAAACCTTGCCCTTTTGTTACTGTAGTACACAATATATGCTTTGGTAATTGAGAGGCAACTGAATCATGCCAGGAAACAAATCACCCCAATATTACTATAATATGGGATCTGTTTCGTGATACATTTTGGAGGATTCAGTAGCATTCCAATCCCCTTATTTGTATCTCCTCCAGGCTAGCGGAAGAAGGAAGCCAAGGACAAGAGGCAGAGGAGCTGAAAAACGCCTGCAAAGCCTAAATCTGGAGCAAGTGATTCCTCCAAACTATTCCAAGAAACAACAGGACACCATTATTTTTGTTCATCTGATCCTGTTTCCTGGCATGCTATGGAGGAATCAAGACACTTCAATGTACTAAAAGTGTATTACTTTGTCTCCTTAATTTTTGAACCACCTCAAATTTACATGTCTCGATTATCTGGGCACAGGAGAAAACACACACACACACAGAATGGTATAAATACAACACACATCTGTATACATACTCAGAGATACGTATCAGATGACAAGTACTGTAGGCTACACTACAATACCTTGCCCCCCCCCCCCCCCAGAAGTGCCACCACCATCACACACACACTGTCACACGCACACATACAGTCGCGGTCAAATAATAATCATCCATATAGGGGTAACTCACGTAAGAGTTTGACAGCTTCCCTCTGTTCTTTAGATGAAAAAGTTTCCAATAAATAGGTTAACTAACATCTTTTAATTTAATACAAGCAGCTATGCATTACGTAAGACAATAACATCATATGTGAACGTGAAAATATTAGACAGTAAATTGTTTAAGATACCCATATGTGGATGATTATTATTGACCACGACTGTACATACACATTATGTATATATTGGTACATTTTGTACCTCTCATTGTCATCTCATCACATGGTGGCAGTGTCCATGGAAACTGTTTGGTAATAAACTTCCGTCTGTCAATGTGTGTTTTCTTCTCGTGATAGACAATCACACCAGTGATTCCTTCAGCCCATTGCCACACAACTCTATTATTCAGTGGATAGTACACTCGAGCTCGTAAATTCGCGACCACGTCCTCAAATGTTTATGTCATCTGAGCTGGTAAGTGGTAAGTTGTAACACTGTGTGGGGAAGGTATCATTGTAGCATGGAGGTATAATATACCTCCACACATTTTAGGTGAAAGATTGTATCGTGTCCCTCTACAGTACTATGTTTTACCTACTCTGATTCCTCCCCAGTCCCCAAATAAATTTTACCAGCTCAAATGGCATAAACGTGGTAGCGAATTTTCGAGCTCGGGTGTACATGAAATTGTATATTGTGACGAAATCAAATACGACCGCCAACTGAAACCTTCATGACGGTATTGTATATATAATTAACTAACATGTTTGCTTATTCACATTAAAATACATTAGAAGGATTTGTATTATTACAGAATAACTGGTTTTTGGGCTAGGCTTGAGCAGTATTACCACATTAGGCTAAGTCCTGGAAATTTGCCCCAGTCACTTTATGATAGTTTACATTGGTTATACCCGGTAGTTTGCCCAGGTTAGGTCCCAGTAGTCTGCTGTGATATAGGTTAGGTTAGGTTAGGTTAGGTTAGGTTAGATCAGATCAGACTAGCTTCCAAATTATGTTTGTAAACGGGGCATATCTCGAAAACGAGGCATTTCCGAGAGAAATACTATAGATGAAAAGTGTTAGAATGGTCCAAAATAGTGGATAATGATACTAATATATACAATATAGTGAACCCAGGTTTTCTGTAAATTTACCCAAGGATTGCTTATCAACTTTTACCTTAGGAAGCTCTCTCCATTTGTTGTTATCCAGTGTGTATTATTTGAGCTGAGTGGCCCAGTGCCAGTGCCAGTGTATTTTATCCCTGGCATCACTGTATGGATGTCAACAATGATGGTCAGTGGTACCAGATCAGTCTGGAGGATTGTAATTACCCCAAGTTTATAGGACATTTTCTGCTTTCGGGATAACATGGTAAAAACTGTATAAAAACTACATCCTTGGTAATTTGGACATAGACAATAGACTGCAAAACTGAAATAATCCATTAATTAGTTACGAGAGAGAGAGAGAGAGAGAGAGAGAGAGAGAGAGAGAGAGAGAGAGAGAGAGAGAGAGAGAGAGAGAGAGAGAGAGAGATTCTAGGGGAAAAGCTGGGTAATGAAATCATAAGGTTATAGGGTATTTAAATAAGGTCTTCCAAATAATATTGTTATGACATTGGCCCTGTGATGTTGTCCTTATTGAAAGTATGATGAATGCAGGAAATTAAAGGAAGAAAGGAATGGGAGAAAGGGATATGAACATATAATACCTGGCTTTAATAGTCGTTAGATTAGACCCCTGACTGTAGGCTATGGTTTAGGATATGTCTACTTTGTAAACGACTTGTATATCCATCATCCATGACTATTAATGCTACTTCAGTCACCCCACTAATGACAGCATGAGTGGATAGTGTTACAAGCAGAGGTGAATACAGTATTGGCCAATATACACAAACATATCAGAGACCAGTTACAATCCAGGGAAATTTTGAGGTAAACAGGGTAATGTTAAGGAGAAATCTAGGGTAATTTTAACAACTTGAATTACTTGATCTGGTAGCACTGATGAAGATGATGGTGAATCCCTGTTGTTGACATTCTAGACGTTTGTAATAATAATGAAGTCCATGATGGTGGCTCGAGAACTGTTAATTATATTGGTGTTGATGATAGTCCAGGAGGTGAAGGTCAGCAGAGGCCAGCTAGTGGTTAATGTCAAAACTCAGGTAAGTTATGTGGAAAATAAGCCAAACAATTATGACCCTATTCGTATATTCGTATTCAAGAACGTGTGTGGTGCATACGATGGCTCCGTAGACAAACAGCAGAGCCGTCGTACCAGTACCACGCTATCGTATACACCATGGATGTTCTTGAATACGACCCATAGTGTCAGAACTGGGTTTGAAGGTTGAAGAATATTAACTGGTAAAATGCCTGAATTAGGTATTGGATAATTAGGTAAATATCTACTCTATTACTGGTTGGTATTACATTCTAAGACACTTTTCAGTCCACTTTTCTTCTATGGCATATTTCTTCGGAAATGCCCCATTTTAGGTAACGGTAGGTAAGGTCAGGCTAATATGGCCTATCTTGGAGAGAACTGACTGTCCCCTCATACTACTGTATATTCACAGTACTGTAGACCTAATTTACATATTTGCTAATCTCATTTTTGTATACAGTATTGTTTCTGCTATTTCATATGCCATTTCCTATACCTGAAATTATTCATGCAAAATAAAATACAACTATACAATCATCTGTACTGCTTCTGCCAGGGTTGTTATACTGGCAATCTTCTAACTCTCCTTTCTGATTCATTATCATATTCAGAACCAAACTAAAACAACATTCTGGAACATAACTGAGGAAGCTTTTGGGGGCAAACAGGATTTAAATTTCCTAAGCTGGCCTGTTTTCAGGAAAAAGGAATTGAAGAAAAATTGTCCAAAGTGATGAAATAAAAAATATCCCCTTGCCAAGAAGACCATCACAGCTAATATCTCGGAGCCTGATGTTATAATTTAGGCCATGTATTACAGGGTGGGGAAGTGTTCAAGGAGACCATCACTGCCAATATCTCAGATGACTCAGTACTGCTGGAGTTCCCTCAGAGCGATGGTACTTACATCACTCAGCTCATTGACTTCAAACAGGTAAGTTTACTTTTTTTTTTTAATTATTATCAGAAGATGGCAAACTGGCAACCCTTAATTAATTAATTAGTTAATGCTGCCATCAGGGGCATATTTTGTCATGTTTAATGGGGCCAACTTATGAAGTGTTTTTCATTCATTCCCTGTATCTTACTTGGTAAAATTGACCTGCCTTTTCTGCATGACATGCATTTTTTATCCACTATTTTCTACTCATATGTCAAATGAAACCCTATGATATGTTTGAAGTTGAAATGGCCAAATAGATAGTGAGCTGGACTTATAACCTAGAGGTCGGAAGATTAAATCCAGTCGGAAAAAAGCTGAGAATATAATTACTGTACTGTATATTCTTCCAAATCAAGTTTCTAGCACTAATTTTTCATAAGGCCACCAAATGTTATAAAGTACTGTACCTTCGCTTGTACTTACTGTACCTTGACAGCTCCACTAGTAAGGATATACCTTCGTAGTCCTCTCTGTTGCTTGGATACCAGTTCAGTTTGGAAGTCATAATGGGGGGAGGGGGGAGTTAATGATGGTGTGGTCTGTATAATGTTCTTGAAGTAACAAAAAACAATTATTCTAGTGGGTGTGTGTGGAAGGGGAGGAGGGGATGATAGCATGGCTTGTTTAATGTTCTTCATGAAGTAATGAACAGAATATTTTATCTTTTCAGTTTTATGAAGTGAATAGATAGAAAAGAAATACATGGTTGATCCCTATGTAAAATGGCAGTTGTATTTCCCATGACACTCCTTTTTATCAAAACAGGAGCTGCAGATCTTCAAGGTAATAGTGCTTGGGGAGGAAGAGCTTGGCCAGAGTCAGTACCAGGTCATGTGCTTTGTCCTTCGCTTCTTCAAGAACAATTTCATATCTTCAGATGCCATGTCCAAACTCAGGCAGGTTTGTATTTAACATACTTCTTAAGTTGACACTTTAGGTTCCATTTCCTCCATAGTCATGTCTAAGTTGGGGTAGGTATTTGGACTCTGAATATGTAAGGGCAGGGTTTACTGTACATTATATAGATTCATAACCAAAAGTATAATGCACACCCCTAACAACACTGGAAAATGAGTGTCTACAGTATCCCCTTAAGTGCATCCCCTAAGCCTCACCACCTCACTAACACCACAGAAAAACCCCGGGACGGTTCGTGTACCTGAGGAGGACCGGGGAACAGAGGAGGTGGAACTGGATGTGAGTGTTGATGTGTCCCGGGCAGGAATCCTCTCCCCACACCTGCCCCGCCTCTGCTCCCTCGCACCCACTGCAACTTATGCCTCAGACCGGGACATAAAGCTTTGGGCAACGCAGCGTAGAGGTTAGTCTGCTGTGGTCTCCCATTATATATCCATATAAAGGTACAGTACAGTGTTGGTAAATCTAGAGCACTTGATTCCTTCAAACTATTCCAAGCAACATTATTTTTGTCAATCTGGTTTTGTTTCCTGCATATACTTTGGAGAAATCGTGGCTCTCTTTAATATACCGGTACCAAAGTATACTATCTACTTAACATTAGCATTGTTTCTTCACCCAGTACTGTACATGAACTTTTCAGTGAATGTGTAAACTCTTGTGATATATGAAAATTTTTACTTGGTTATTTTTTTTTTCTCCATATAAATCATTAAGTTCAATTATCTTGCTGCAAAAAATTCTCTCAAATATATGACATTTTAACCAGAGTAGCTAAGATGTACGGTTGCAAATTTAGTGATATTTCTTATGATTTTGTCAATGTCTTATGTTTGTTTGTTTGTTTGTACTTTTGGAAATAAGAACTTAAAGTAATGGTTTATATACATGAAAGCTAACAATGAGTTATGCATTCTCATGTCCCCCCAAAGTCCTCACAAACATCACATATTTAAATTCTTAGACATAGACCAACTACAAAATTGGCATCAGTATTATTTTATCTCGTATATACCTCAACCCTGAAATTATTGAGGTGTTTAGTGCTTCACATTCATGATGGTTCATTTTTAGTGAAATGGAATACAGTATTTGAGCCTTCTTTGTGATAAATGAGGTCTCATAGATTAATATTATTACAAGGTATACAAACACCAGTGCAGTATTCTGGCAATAGATGTTAAGTTTTAGATATGGTGATGCCTGGGGATAGAAAACTGAAACCTGAATAACAGGAGGAGGAATAGAGTTACCCTGTATAATGAGTCCCATTTTCAAGCCCAAGAAATGATAAGGGATGAAGCAAGAGAACTAGTGCTTGATAGAATGTGAGTGTAAAAGGTTTTTAATAGATGACAAAATATGATTGGTAACCTGGTTTTAAGTTGACAGTTTGCCAGAAAGACTTCTACTGTACACACTGCAACTTTGAAACAGATGTTCTGTGTATCATACACTGCTTGTTGGGGAAACTGACAATTTTATGGACTTGAAAGAGAGAGAATGTGAGTGCGGTTAGTTACATTACATAATTTGTTTATATTTTATTATCTCCCTTTTTGTGTACCTGGATTCCTCACACTTTGGATAGAGGGAAAATAAGATTTTGGTAATAATAATTTTGGACATGATGAAACTCTCCAGTAACAGTTGACTACATCCTCCTATATATAGTACTGTACTGTACAGTACTGTATATCTAAGGGCCAAGATTGGGTTTTCTTTGTGTTAAATGTAGTATGAACTGACATTTAACTTGTATTGCAGAGCTTGATTTTTGTATAGTGTGGCAAGTTTAAGATTGTGTTAGTTGTAATACATACTGATGGTTAGCTTGTGTTGCAGAGCTTGACGGTGATTGGTCCCTGGTGAGTGATGTGACACACCACCTACCAACACGAGGTGTGGCGCGGTGTGGTGACAGTGGACGTAATGACCTTACCTCACCCTGTGTTTGTCACTACCAGGTACACTTTCTCCCTTTCTTTTAGTTTTATATTTTTTAGTATTGGGTTCATATCCATACCAACAAGGTCAAGGTCATCTTCAAACTTCCCCCTCAACTCTCACACATACATATTGAGGGTACTAAATTTTTGTTATACATATATAAAAAAAGAGATGTAAGTGGAGATGGGAATCCATTTTTCTTCCAAGGGCCATTTGAATATTTATATCGCCATATGCATGCAGCCCATATCTTGGGAAAAATACTCAAGGAGTAGCAGCATGACAGCAATTGTTCAGTCAATATTCACCTTGGGGGACATACAAGTGCAAGGTGTGCTGGCTCTTACTGGCCAACACACAGAAACCCAACCAATAACTTAATAAATTAAGAAATTAATATTTTGTATAGCCTCTGGCTAGCACTGTGGGAGTGTGAGACTGCAGTTTCTGTGGTCCAACATTCGAGTCCTCATCAGGCCACTGTAAAAATCTCTCACTGTTGCCAGAGGTTACCACCCCTGTGAGCAGGGGGTGGGGGGTTTGAGTTGGCTGTCTGAGGCCTTCCTGCTTGGATAGCCATAGCTGAAGCTGACTCGGGTCCTGTTTCGGTGCAATAGCCACGGAGCGAGGGGCACAGGTAATCCCTCCTCTATAAGATTTCCCTAGCAGAGGGTTACCTCGAGCATGGAGATGAAGGCCTGGTACTGTATATTATATATACAAAAAAAATTATGGCTATGATGATGCTGCACTGCAAAATTGGTAGATATTTCATTGAGACCTACTGTATTTCCTTTTTTGACCGGGACAGACATGAGTTACTTAGAGACTGTTCTGTACTCTCCTGAGGGAAGGAAACATGTAGTGAGGAAGTTGAAATGAGATGTGTCCAGTATATTTATGATAAAACAAGAGAGAAATATAACATTGCATCAAACAGAGAGGTGGTAGTGAAGCAGGAAAAGGAGAGGATTTATATGATGAATAATGTTTAATGTAATTATTATTCAAGGATAGGGTGCAACAAGCTTTTTTAAAATTTCTTCACCAGCTGGGATTTTTTTTTTTTTTTTCAAATATGTTTCTACAAGAGGCATAAAGTACTTAACAAATTTTCAGGGCATGTTCTTCACCTACATAATGCTTCGAGATGAGGGAGTTGTGTAGTTTGCTTTATTTTTTTCAGATAAAGACACTTCATTTCATTTCTGTGATTTAGGTTTTGATACATCACTTAACTGTGAGAGAGATGTGAGGGTACATACAGTATATTCCAAATGGCTGCTGCAACTGTAGTTTTGTCGGGGTGAGTGGGAAGGGGGGATTACAATTTTTTTTGTCTTGTTCAGTGACTAAAATTTACTGTTATTTTGATAATGTGTAAATGGGTCAATTTTAGCCTAGTGTGGGGACTTTCATTTTCATGCTTTCATTCATTGCAGGTGTGTATTGCATGGTATCCATGTGGTCTCAAATATTGCAAGGGACGTGATAACTCTGGGAAGGCTGTCTCTTACCGCTGTGGCATCAGAACCTGCCGCAAGTGTCGCAACTTCTCTTATTTTGTGGCTCAGCAACAACTTTGTTTGTGGGATGAATAAACAGGACAAGTAGGTAAGTTTCACCTCACCTCTATGTGGTGACCTCGGGACACTCTTCCCTGCTATAATATTTTATTTTCATTGGTGCAAACTCTAGTGTAAACAGTTTGAGACCAGCAACAATAGGTATTGGGATGTCAGTTGTTCCAGTGACACATTGGCAGCTTTGTACTCTTGCTGAGTTTTTACCAGTTTTGTATGGATATCTGTTATGTTTTACTCATTCCACACATTCACAATTACACAAAATCTAAAGTCACCATATACAGTAGTCACCATCATATTGGTTCTTTTAACATATCAACTGGTTCTATTGCCCCTTACTGGCTTGGTTATACACACAGCATGTTGGGTTTGTGGCCCATGATTTAATGCTCATGTCACTTTCACAACCACTGAATTCTCTCTCCGTATTCGGCCAGTACAGGCATCATGTCATCGAGCAGTAATGATGAAACAAACACGCTGGATGTGAACCACATATTTTTGCTATACTGTAGTACTGTGTAAGTTGTAGATCACCAGTGGTATCACCTGTCTTCATACACTATGTAGTACTAGTCATTTAAGTGAAGGCAGTACGGAAAAGGCGTTTAGAATGTTTGGGTAACAAGGGAATGGAAAAGGAGGCAGTGGTGACATTCATGAGGATGTATGTGGATATGGAATATGGCACAATGTGGAAAAGGTGCAGTGGAAATGAGTTACCTGAGAAGAGCATTTGACATGACTAGATGGGATGGGGATAGCAATGATGATGTGTAAGAGAGATGTGCTTTGGGTGTGAAGGCAATTGATCTTGAGATGCTAGACACATGGAAAGAATACAAAGATGTATGGGAATGAAATTCAGGAGCCTGATGTGAGAGGCAGACCACCATTTAAATGGGTGAACAGAGTGAAAGAATATGTGAGGGAGAGAAACATGAGTGGAAGGGGAGGACTTGACTGAGTGAGGAGGGAGTATTGGAGGCTGTTCTCTCATAACTATCCCTTTGGGGACAGTCTTGAAGAAATATTAAGTGAGGTGTCAGAGCTATACTGTAGATTGATAGATGAATAGATAGCTTGTAGCTCACACAAGATTGGGGGATGTTCAGAAATTATCATTGCAAAAATATGTGTTGGTATTTGTGAGTGAACATGCACAAGCTACAAATCTCTCCACTCCAGGTGCAGAGACCAAAACTTGTCATAAAGCCAGTGCCAATCATTGTATAAATGAAACCAAGAGGTCTGACACCATCCAGTGACTTGGAGTCTCCAGGGATCATAATTATATAGGGAGGCAGCAGACAAGTAACTATACTGCCATACTTGTCAAAGATAGATTCTGTGCAATTATAGTTTTCTTATAATTAAGGTAATTACTGTCACTGGTCATAAATACTCAATGCTGTGATGCTCTTCTAAAATTCCCTATCTGGCCAGAGACTGTCAACAAAATTTTGTTAGTACACTCAAACCTATATGTAAGGGACTGAATGGGGAATCAACTTGTCTCTTACCTAAAAATGCTCATTGTTTTACCACATATTTGGATTACTTTTAGTTTCTGCCTGACATTAGAGTTCACACTCTTCCTCTTCTCAACCCTGGGGGACATTTCGATGTGCAAACTAGAGAAAAATAAGAACAAATAATCACAAACACTTGCAGCTACATGTTGGGAAGTCAACAGCGAGTGACACACATGCTTGATTAAGGCAGCAGATTTGTTTTAATGCTCCTATCCATTTTTTTAGTAGAAAATGGAATCCCTTTAATTGAGGGTCAAGGGTATTTTGTTTATATTCACTTTGTGGTAATATACATCTCCATTCACAGTTTCCTGGAACCTTGGTGGTAGAGGATGTTAAGTCCATTGCTCTTTTGTTGGATGACAGGTCACCGATTTGATTCCCCCTACCAATACAAAGTTGAACTGATACAAAGCAGTATTATTCATACTAAACCCCATTAGGTTCTGTAAAGTGATTTGCTCTCCGGTACGTAGATAAGGGTACAACTGCTAGTCACTCTCCCTCCACCACCATTGTTCTTAGATTTGTGTGAATGGAGTTAAACCAGTTTATAAAGTGCAGTTCTGCTGAAGTATTTGTATTTTCATCATTTAATATATTTTTCAGTGAAAGCTTTTGCATGGTATGTATTTTAGGTATTGCGTAATTTAAATTAGGGATATGTCTGTTTAAGCATTGGTGAAACAGACTTTATAGCATAAGAAATTTATAATACTCAGAGGCACTTGACTCTCACATTATAAAATAAAACCTCTATAGGTATGCAAGGTACAGTCGTGGACATAAGTTTTAATACATACTGTACTGTATATGGGTAACTCAAACAAATTGCCGACTAATGTTTTCCCATTCTCATATGATGTTATTGTTTAGAATAGTAAGTAACTGCTTGCAGTGAATTAGAAGATTCCGCTTAACCTACTTATTGGAAAGTTTCCCTGCTAAAAACCAGAGGGAAGCTGTCAAATATTTACATCAGTCACACTAATGTGGATGATTATTATTGTTTGAAACTGGACATGGCCATACTTAGTGTCCATTAAGTAATACGTGTTGGATGGCAGGGTGTTAAGCCCTGTCCACACTGAGCCACATGATGCAGGTGGATGTGTTAAAAACAGGGTCGTGTCCACACTTCGGGCCTCCCCTCCACTCTCTCTTTTCGTCTCTCCCTCCTCCTAGCCCCTCATACTCCTCCAATATCCCCCCTGGGGAGTAGTGTTGCACGAAATGAAATGCCTGTGGGTGGGAATCGCCTCAACACTTTGAATATTTGAATTTTTAACATGTTGAATCAATGTATTGGAAGGTGCTGACTGGGCTTAGTGTGTGCTAAAGTGAATAATGAGGGGCGTTGGCCGTCATGTGCAATGGTACATTAAAGGGGAGTTGGGGCGTCAGAAATGCAGATACAGTACTGTACTACATAGCATTTGATTCAGTAAAATTTGTAATGCACCAATTAAGGATTGTCGCTTTTCTTTCTAGATGTTTCTCAATTTCCTATCTGTATCGTTCCCCAACTACACCATAACCTTCCTCATCCCCTTTATATTTTTTTTTAAGATCCATTCCATCTATTTTGTTAATGCCTTGCTACCTCCAAGAGGTGTTTTGTGTAGTACTGGTTATATCTGAATTACTGTAGATAAAACTGGTAAAGATTTATTTTCATGTCTTAGTCACTTAAAATATTTAATTTTTAAAATAATTACAATAGTTCCTACATTTTCATTTATCATAATAATATCCTTATTCCATTTGCCTCATTCATCTCCCCAACCCCTTCCCATACTTCACCTGCCCTCAACTCTATAACAGTGAAAAGAAAATTGTG
The DNA here is from genome assembly GCA_034508575.1 of Petrolisthes manimaculis. NCBI lineage: Eukaryota > Metazoa > Arthropoda > Malacostraca > Decapoda > Porcellanidae > Petrolisthes > Petrolisthes manimaculis. Next base: position 15,345 of record JAWZYT010000696.1, on the reverse strand, counting down.
GATATTACTGCATACAGAATGAATGATTTTGGGATACTGTATGAAGTTGCTTAGCTAAATTTGATTCCTATATCCTTTCATAAGTATGAAAGTGTACAATTTCATGCTTGGGTAACTGTGTTCAATATGATACAGAATACTTTTATCCTCTTTAGCACGAAGTCTCGGTAAATTGTTTAATAGAATAGTATAGGAAGGTCTGTCAAGTGCCTCACAAATATAATTTCTTGTCATAAGTACAGAAACAGTATTTTGCAAGAAAATATCTCCCAGTTCAGATTCCCTAACTCATGACAGAAGGGTTCTGATACAGTACCAGCCATATGTTGTCAGGGATGGAGGTGATAAGTCATGTGTGCCAGTCGAGTCATAACTTCTAACCCTCACCAATGGATTATAAATCAGATGAAAGCTTTAACTGGACATTGGCTGACTGCGATGGTTAGGAAAATATTTACTGTACTCCTTCCCACCTAGCATTGCCACTATCTGCCCAGACAAATATTTGAATCCCAACCTTTCTCCATGCAGAATTTATGTAATATACAAGTAATAAGCATTATATTATTTATGCAACTCTTGAAATTTATACTAATTTCTGCATTTTGTCTAATATTTACCCTCACCATCCCCAAGACCTGAAGTACATAAAACTGAAAGGAACTTCAGAGCTGTTAATTTATATTTTGCAGCTCCATTAAAAATAAAATCCAAACTCTGCCTTGAACTATCAATATTTTCTACACCAACTCTTCCTTTACTGCCCCCTCCACTTAGGGAATACTCATTTCAAATTTCTGGCTGGCCTGAAATTGCAGTGCTAGGTGGTAAACACTAGTGGAGCCAACTGCATCATCCAGAAAAGAATTTCTTACTAATAGGGTAGCAGTGTTGAGCAATTAATTCTTTCAAATATTAAAGGTAACAGGCCACCATTATTTTTGTTGATTCAGTCCTGTTTCCCCGATATATTTTGGAGGAATCAAGGTGCTCAAATGTACCAAAAGTATACTCTGCCCTACTGTTCAACAGAGGTGGGCTAGAAATTTTAGCTCATGAATGTCCACAATAAGGACATTCCTGAACACTTTTTTACCTGTACTTTTTACCCATTTCAAACTACTATATGAATAAAATGTAAAACAAGTTATGTGTATTTCTTTGGTCAAGCATTCTTCTCACCAAGATAATATTTTATGTTCACCACGCTATAGTATATGAACATTGACCCACTATTTATTATGTACATAAAATATAGTAATGTATAGAAGCATTTTATTTTTTTCATATAAAGTTTGTAAGATTTGGAATGTGACAATTTATGAAGTGGTTTAAATACTAGGGAATGAATATGAAGACGATAATTTTCTATTCAGTACAGTCAAGTGAAGAAAGATTGAGCATTAGATGAAGACAGAATACATGCACTGGGATACTCTAATAAGTTATCCATAAATATTTATCAGCACTATCATAAATTACATAATACAATAATTGTACTCTTGATTATAGTTAAATCTTTTCATAAAACTGTCAATATACTTTTAACAGATACAGATAACAGCCTGTGTATTTTTGTTGCATTGTTAAACATTTAGATAAACAATATTGACAATAACAGCTAATGGATATATATATATGTTGTATAGTAATTTAATTTCTGGAAGATTTAACTTTGATTTTCTAAAAATAGAGTCTCAATCTACATTTGATAAATGGTATATTGGAAAGAACCCCAAAAGTAGAAGTTTTGCATAACCAAGAATATCCTGCGCTGGCTATGTACGTATGGTAAACTCCATAACTACACACTGCACAAGTATACAACAGTGAATGCAAGTCTGTCTACATATGACGGGTATTGCCAAAGGACATGCCAGCCTGGTTGGCACCTTTGTTGGAGCCGTACTGTAAGCTGATAACAGAGTCCCCTGCCCTCCTCTGCTCGTCTGAGAACTGACGAACATTCTTCTCAGACTCCTTGGGTCCAATTGATGGCTTACCAAATTGAGACCCCTGTAAAAAATAATTAGGCATTTTTTATTTTAACATTTGTATATGGAATATTAATAGCGTAGTCATGCAGTGGCATCCCTAGATTATTATTAGGTTTCCTTCTCCATTGCAACCCTTGTTGGATTAGCCAGATGAGGTTGGGAATGACTCCTGGGCACAATGCATGCAGATAATATTTTTAGTATGTATGACAAAGGTGATTGCTGATGACTCTTATAGTACTGTACTTAGTTTCATCCATCAGAAGAGGCTACAGAGGACATATATATATTTAGTTATGAGCTTCATGGCAACCCCCTCTGAAGAATGGATTGCCAGTGCCCCTCTACCTCAACAAGTGGTGGTGACTGTGGATGACATGGTTTGTACTTCAAAATCTCGTATTATTAATTCATGTAGGTTTTGTAAAACAACAAGCCACCAAAGTTTGTTTAAGTTTTGTAAATTATACATGCAGTGGAGGGCAGACACATGAATATTCCCGAGCTTTAAGAGTTAATATACTGTACCACTGTAGCCATGCTAAAAAGATTTTTCTATCATCCTTTCTCAGTTATCTGAACTACTATAATGTCTAGAGGAGTCCTCAAATGGGGTATCAAGAAACACAAACAAACCCACTTTAACTCAAATGCCTTGTGCACTGTAAAATGTTAGTAAACACAATGTATTGCATACTGTACAGTATATCTAGGTAGATAAGGGACTTTCAGATACAACTAAACTCCAATTTCTTGCTAGATTTCATGATTTCCGTTTATATCCATGATATGGGACACGTCCCCAAACTAATTAGCCACTTATCCACCCACAAATAATGCAGTATTAACCCATTTCTGGTCTAATACTAAAAATCTATATGCTAAGAACAGTGAAAACAAGAATGAAGGGGATCGGTTTTGGTGTGACAGCAGTTATTACTTTTTTGAGTTGGGTACATGTAGTTGTGTAAACTGAAAGCAACTATGGTACCAGTACTTCTCTTATTTTATATGTTAACCCATGGGAACTCGGAGGGTTGCCACGGCATGTTTGTCAAAACATTTCAGTAGAAAGTCTCAGTTACTTTCAGTACTGGCCCTCAATTAATTCTATACCTCACATTCTATCGAATAAGACATCCTGTCTTGGTTAAAGAATATGAATCGGGTCAGTTTGGGTTTCCCCAAGGTGACTTGACTTTACTGAAGATGTAACATATCAAAATAGCATGGAGTTGACTGACAATGGCCATCTACCCTTCAGTGATATACATACTTGAGATAGCCCAAACTTCAACCCCTATATCCACAAAGGGTCTTTCAGCTTATTATTTAATGAACCAATAACAATTACTGACCTTCCTGCCAAGTGACTGGATACACACAACGACTGAGTTGAGATTCTGTCGCTCCCAAAGGTCAACGGTCTGGAAGGTCTCTTGGGAAGGAACACCAGCCTTCTTGGCACCCTCAGTAAAGTTGTTGATGTTCTCCATACACTTGAATGCCATTGTTGAGGTTTGAATCTTCTTCACCTGGCCTGGCATCAATGTATTGATCACCCTGTACAAAAAATAATGCATTTGGTGAACAATGAACTTATCCTATATACTGTACTATATAGGACGAAATGAAATTTATAGAATATAGAAATAATTTAAACAATTTGTATGCTAGACCTAGCTTAACTATAAAGTGCATTAAACTCCAAAAGCTATTATTTGCCCAATCCACAGAAGTGTTGTGTAGACATTGCGGCACTGACAGTGTTAAGTTTGCTGGGTATAAGAACGTGAATCCAGTATCACAGTCACAATCCAAAGTTTGGGTACTCCCCTGGCCAATTATGCACATTGATAATAATAAAAGTAAAGCTGGTTAAATGGATACATTTATACTATTCTGGTTGAGAGGTTCTGTAATAAGGAGTTCAATCAACCAAATTATTAAGTAATTGAACCAACAATAGTATGTTTAACCTTGTGAAAATTGAAACATTTAATTCTATCTACACTGCACTGCTACAATTAAATACGAGGTAAATATTGTGGTCAGCAGAATGCATTGAATAATATGCCTTCTTGAGATCAACATGGCTGGAAGATTAGGTTCCACCAAAACTGTGCAATATGTCCATTGTTGGCAACTTGGTGTAAAGTCACCATGTTCAGGGGGGTAATAAGGCCTGCAATGATGGCGTCAATACTCTACTTTAACTTTGCCTACTCAGAATTAAGCCAAATTTGTTTACTCTCTCTGGCAGTTGTTCTTCCTAGTCTCCTCCCTTTTGGTAAAAGATCTTTCTCTGTTTCAGGCTTAGCATTATTTTTTTCTTTATAATCTTACTTAGCATATTTAACTATAAGTATTCATGGCTTAATTGGCATATAGCAACTAAATTTTGGCCCAAAATTACAACCTGAGCATTTCCGCAATACAACTTACTCGCAGAGAAGCATTCCATTCTTGAGTAGTTCATAGAAGTTATCGGCTGAGCCAGTTGTGTCCATGTCTTTGCCAGTCACTTCTGCGATCCATTGCAGACACTCGCCTGCTTGCTGCTCGCTGAACTTTGCTTCGATCTGCAAGAAATTAATTATTCAGTAACCTATGTATATACTGTACAATAAATAATAGTTACTTTTAGCATTCAAAAGATGTAATGTCAGTCCAAACATATCCTGTGCACAGTTCTAAAGAAAAATTCACTTATCTATTTTATCTCCTGAGGTATGTGTTGAATACTGTAATCACCCGATTACAACTTGTGTACAGAATTCAAATCCTTACAGAAGACATGCAGCTTGTCACGGTTACTGTTAAGTCCTCTACTCCAATCCAGAATAGGGTAAATGTGTACGACCAAAAATTTCTATTTAAACTGGACAATAGGGCCTTTAGTCAACATAAAAGTATACAAGAATAACGTACAATAAGAGCAAACCCAGATTATGAGTATGACACGAGATTAATTTTGTTCTGTGTAATGGTTAGAATACCATAGCAACAAACTTTGTGCCACCATTACATGCCAGGTTGGAGTGGTGTGTAAAATGTGGGGCGACCCGGGCGAGTGGCTGCATTGTATTACGAAGGCACGGGCTGTACAGTCACGTTCTGTACTATGGTGCACAAAAGTTCGTTCCCTCAGCCAGCCAGCCAAATTATAACTAAATCACCTTTGGTGTGACCAACTAGACAACAGGGCACACATGGAGAATGATTTTGTCGTTCGAACCAGAGAATCAGCTTAGACTATGGCTGGCTGAGCTAGGGAACGAACTTTTGTGCAACATAGCTTACAGTTACAACGAAGTGTTTAGTCAAGGAAATGGTAGTCGTGGCACTTCAAGCATATTAGGCTTGATTTTGTACAAGTTATAGGACTTTACGTTGGTGTTGATGAAATTATTTAAAAGGGAAGAAAGGAGAGTCCAAGGCAAAAAGAAAAACCTCATGACACAAAATAGAAGACGGAAGGGGGAGGGTGTTTCGGTTTGTCCTATATATATTCATTAATCGGGGTTATCAATATACAGTATTAAGTATTAGCAACGAAACGTTTTTCCATGCATTGCTATACTATACGGTATAATATTTATGTTACAGTAAACACAATGTGGTTGCCTCTTATAATGTATCAATTACTGCTTTTTTTTTTTTTTTAATAAAACGAGAACTACTGTAGTGTGTAGTCTACCGCGTGTGTCACTTTATTGCGCCAGTAGAGACTATGTTGACTGCCGTATCCTGGAGACATTTAAAAGGTGAATTGAATTTAAAAGTTTATTGCTATAAAGGCATACAACAAAAGAGAAGGCCGGCCAGAACATGCAGACATAAAGTGGTACCAGCTATAGAACTTCTCTTACATCTCTACTACCAACGGAAGAATAATATAAATGAGTAACTTCCTATGAGGTTACAGTATTTTAAACGGGAGAAAAACAGCTAGTGCTACCAGTCGACTTCCAGCTGACGCTAGATGGATGCTGCCGGCCGGTGCAGCAGCTCCAAGTTGGGGGTGACGTCACCATACTGCCACGCCGCCCTTGACCCCACCTCCCTTCATCTCTACACACACACACACACACACACACCACTCCCTTCCCTTCTACCTCTTTCTTTTTACCCTGGTCCGGTATTCATAAAACGTCTCTGACTTCACAATTTTTTGTTCGTACATTTGCATTTCTGACCTTGTTACAGTGTTCCCCGTACAGCTATGGCTGATTATTGTGGACCAGGGTCCAAGGAATGTTGGAGAGAAACTAAACAGAGTTCGAACAAGTGATTTTCCAAACTATTCTCAACATTGAGAGAGGTTTAGAAGACTCATTTTTTCGAACTCTGTTCAGTTGCTTTCCAACACTCCTTGGACCCTGGTCCACCACTATCAGCCATGGCTGTACAAGTTTGTTCATTTGGATTGAAGAGGTGGACCATTTTCCTATTATTGAAGTACATGTATGAGCCCTTAACCTCAAACAAAAACCTTTCACCAATATTTTCCTTGGTAACAACTTTATTCAAATATAGTTACTTTAGCGGTAATGCGTTGCAGTTAGCATATGGGAGTAACTTATTTACAACCCCACGATAAAAAAGAAAAAAAAATGGATATTGAAACTTGAAACAAACAGTCCAATACGGAATCTACATTGGAGAAGTTACGTGAATTATTCCTTTAGCCTTGCATTGGAAGTCCTGCAATTATGTGGAAAATATTTTTAAGGTTATGATACCTCTTTGGATCAAAGCTTTTCACTTTCCTATTTTTTTATGGGGGGGGGGACTTTGTGCCTATCGACTCGTGGTGTTCGTCATTAATTTAGGCAGTCAGTCTTGTTTTATCAACACATCTTCCCCAGCCTACAACGTCGCAATCCTTGCTCTTACTGCCGGTTAACTACTTACTGCTAGGTGAACAGGGACATAGGGGGGTTGGGAAAATTGACCAACAATTTAACCGAGTCTGGAATCGAACCCAGGATCTCTAGCTTGCTAGGCGAGTAGGATAACCATTACACCATTAGCATCCCGTCCTCTCTTCCCCCGTCATTCCTTTCCATACATGTTTTCTTCTCGTTTGCTGCAGTTCCTCTCCATTTGCTCATTCACTCGTTCAACATTAAAACAAATATCAACGGGACTGATATTTCACTTCAATCTGTGAAACTAACCAATAACCTTTTGTTTTGATTTCCTCCCGCAGAAGAAGAGGGAAGAAAATGAGAATGGAGAAAAAGAAAATAAGTGTGTGTGTGTGTGTCATGGCAACAGAGTCATCGCGACCAGCACTAGCCTACTCGAGGTTAGTGGAAAGGGGGGAGGGGGACAGGGCAACACCGGCACGTTCTAACCTTCACTTCCCCTCCACCCTAAAGTCCTATCCCTCACCAACACTCCTTAGTCTCTCTCACTTCTATGATTTTCTCCCTCTCTCTCTCTCTTGCGAGTTCCGATTAGGATTCTGCCTCTTACCTCCTATCAGTCCTATGCCTCACATCTTTCCCTTTCCTTTGCTGCTAGTTCAGATTAGTTTCTTCCACGTCTGACAGTTTCATAGTCCCATTTGTACGTATTATTAATTTTGGAAAACAAGATTGAGTACAAGCACAGTGGTGTTTTTAGTTCACAAAAGCTATGACGATCAGCTCTAACTGCTCCAGAAATCACTCTGCCTTAGACATTTACTTTACACGATGGGGTTCAATAATTATTATGTCAAGATAAGTTTAGATCCCTTGAGAGATTATTCAGCTATACATCAACTTACCAAGCAGTGTTGTCAGTCAAGTGGGAAAGTTTGAATACGGAAAAAATAGCCTTCCTTAGGAGCTCGGGAATGCTCGGTCAAGGGAGTCACTCATAATAACAGTTAAAACGACACTATCTGGAAAATTAACTCCATTGAACCATACTACATTGATATCAACAGTGAACTATATTTTGCCTTATTCAATCAAGCCTTTACACTTAGCAGACTTCTCTTTCCTAACAGTCGTAGTAGATGATTCACTAGTTTTAGTGTTGCCTCTACCAACATTTGTGTCTACCGGCTGCCCTTCAATTTTATTTCAACCTTTAATTCGGATTTGGATATTTGTAATTTAATTAATAATGATCATTTTGATATTATGGCGTTGGCAGACATGGCTGAGTAGTTATGACAAAGCTAAGATTCCAGAAATTACACCTGTGACGCATACTTTCTTGCATGTGCCAAGCAAGGCAAGAGAGGTGGTGGAGTGGGGCTATTTGTTTCTAATATTTAAAAAGTAAAAATGGATAAGGTGGAGTCATGGAATAGCTTTGAGATGGGTGGGCGGAAATTTATTTTCATAGGATTGCCATTAAATGTCCGAGTAGTGAAAATTGCAAAAATTTTAAGAAGACTGAAAACACATCAGTTCGCCAAGTGTTACAACATGGATGATATGAGTATTACAAGTGATTATAGTGTCTAATAATATCGAGAGAGGCCCTGTGGAGCACCATCTGCTGGTGGAGCGGGGCATAGAATATCCAACAAGTAACAAGTAAGAATAAAATTGTCTGGAACCACCACTCCAGCTACATTATCACTAGAAAGTTAACCCTACTGAACGAATTTAAAGTTTCTGTTACAAAAACTTAGCGTATCCTTCAGAATAATATCCTATCCACGAGATAATTACATACACCCTTCCTACAGTCGTCATTGAAAGCACAGTCAGTCCGTCAGCATGCACCGGTCGACACAATAATGATGGTGGTAAAGCGGGAGTTGGCATCCCCCCCTCCTCCTCCCATTGGGGTTCATAAACACCTGTGTGTACAAACTGACCCAGACACACTTCCAACCAACATTGAAATCCAACTCACTACTCAGCTTTAACATGGAACTCAACATTGAGAATCTGTGTTGCTTAGAATTTGTACGGTTGAGTATAATAACGACCCAACCTAATCCAGTGTCTGAAGCATTAAGTTTGCAGTTTGCAAATTTATCGATATCGGAATAAGATTGATAAATGAAATGTCGAGATTCTCACCTCAGCATAGAAAGTCGTGAACATTAATCATAGATTACTCCTGAGCGATTAGATAAAGTTGTGACACCTTTGTGTTTGTCAAAGAAATTACAGTAATTAAACCTTACGTTGTGAAAGCCTAAGCGTCATTTTGTCTCTTCCGTTAACAATAACATTACTTCACTTTTCACATATACATATATATGCCAATATTTAAAGTACGGCTTAACCACATTACTATATACTGATCAAAGTAGTGTCCTGGATCACCTGTGTGTACGGCTCTCGTGTGGTGATCGATCCATTCACTGTAGTCTGTTGGTGGTTCTCTCTCTACCAAACATTACCTACTCATTACTAAACATTATTGTGGTATATTACCTTAGATTGGGCCTCAGCGGCGATACCTGACTTGGTGGCACGGTTCATGGTGGTGGAGAGTAAGCTGGAGTAACGTACACACTCACTTACAGTCTGTCGAATACTGCTAGTTGATCTGCGCGGAGCAGCCTTTTTACCCCACCCAGCCTGAGAATCCCTGCCACCCCCAACCCCAACCCCAACCACTCCCCCCGTCCCTTCTCAACATAACCCCCCTACCACCCCTCCCCACGCCTTCTCAACATGCCACCCCCCTAACACCTCTCCTCAAGACCCCCGAGCCATCACAACATACAACCTCCCTACCCCCGTGCCTTCTAAACATACCCCCCCCTACCACCACTCCCCACTACCCCATTACCATCTCAATATACCACCTCCCCACCATCCCCCTTACCTCCCCCTCTTAAGCTAACCCAAACACTCCCCCCACTTGGACCCACCCAGCCATCCTTTCTTTGCCTGTTCCCTCTTCCATCGCACTTCCAGTCTTCCTAACCCAGTCCAAACTTAACGCTCCCATTGTCTTTATCACAATAATAACAATTTATAGTGATAAATGTAATTACAGTATCCGGCGGGCACATTAATAAACTTCTCCAGTGTTTAAATTTAGTCCACGAGACTGTGGAGTTTACGGTACTGTACCATAATAATTATGTGTTCATGATAGAAGGTTCGAATACGTAGGAAGTCGTTCAGCAAGGAGGGGGCCGTAGCTAACACCTTCCACATTGGGTGTAGTACGAATTTAATATCGGAGCTGTACTGTACTGTACAGTGGGAGTCAATAATTCTGTCCTGTCTCGAGACAACATGATTCTCTACCTACCTCGCACCCTACCAGTCCTTCCGAAGCACCGTTGATTCATATCGTACCTTACATCAGGACACAAATATTCGATTCCCGAGTCTGTGGAATTGTTGGACAATGTTCCCAGCCCTCTATGTTTCTGTTCACCTAACAGTGAGTAGGTACCCGGTTGTAAGAGCAAGGATTACAACATTTTAGGCTGGGGGAAGATGTGTTGATGTAACGAGACTATAAGATATAAATCAGCATTATACCAACCGACCGGCATCTATGGTGTTTGATCGAGTCAGTCAGGCAGTGGGAAATGTTCTGAATCTTAAAGTTACGAGCCTGCACGCACACACACACACATACATACACGTCCGCAGACCTGACTTAAATAATTACAATATAGCTTTATCGTTTTATCTACGGTACCAACAGTTTTTAAGTGGGTAGTATACCTAGTGTAATTAGTGTTGGTGGCAAATCTGGAGCAACTTATTCCTCCAAACTAATCCTTGCAACAGGCCACCATTATTTTTGTCAATTTATCCCCGTTTCTTGGTATAACTTGGAGGAACCAGGAAGCTCCAATGTACCAAAAGTGTATTACCCCCTTAATTAATCAAGTGAAATTTTCAACATTCAAATTATATTTTTTTTCTATTTTTACACATAAGTAAAATATTTATATAAGTTATCAGCGGAAATGTGTCGGGGGTGAGGGGGGGTGAGGCATGATGGTGGTGGTGGCTATGTTGTTATCTAAACCAGTGACAACACAGGATGTCACCAACACCACCTGCCTTCAAGGGGTCACGTGTGTTATGTGTGTGTGTGTGTGTGTGATTTGAAGCATGTGTAGCACTCTAACCACTGCAACAAAACGGATCCCTTAATATTAATAGTTTATATACTGAGGTAGGCTATTTCCAGGCATATTTTGTAGGAACCAGAAGACCTCCTCCTCCTCCTCACCCAAAACAAGCAAAGATTAATTTAAGGGGAGGGTATAGTTTTGACATTTTTGGAGATTATGATTCCTCCAAATTATTCCAGGCAACAGAACACCATTATATTTGTTAATCTGGTCCTGTTTCCTGGCATACATTGGAGGAATCAAGGCACTCCAATGTACCAAAAATATACTCTCCCCTTAAGAGGTTGTTAGTACAGTGTTGGTAAATCTGTATCACCTGATTCCTCTAATGCTAAAAAAAACTATTCACAGCAACAGGCCACCGTAATATTTGTTTCTCTGATCTTGTTTCCTGTTATTCTTTGGAGAAATCAAGGTACTCCAGTATACCAAAAGTGTTCTACTCCCTGAAGAGGTTATCGTATTCTGTGTAAGAAAAGGGAGGGTCAATTAAAGAGAGGGAACGGATTGTCTCTGAAGCCGAAGGGGAGCCAAAACCCTTGAGGCATTGTTTACATCATTACAGGCTATAACTCCCAACGGAAAACCATCCATAAATAGCATGTCAGTAATCTAATCTAAACTTAACGTAAATCGACTGAGTAAGTTTGGGTGTTATCTGGAATTTTTGTTGCCAGTGATTGTCCATAATATCACGTTGGTGGCTTTCAGTTCATTGACCCAAACAAACCTATACTGTACACATAAATTGTCATGCCTTCAGCTACTTGTATTATGTAACACTTCTCCTTGGTGTGTTATTGTTTCAAGTGGTGGTGGTGGTGCTGAGTCGACACACACGAATCCATGAATATTACTCCAAACTGGGCAACAAAACAGTCCACCTAGAGTTATCATAATTATAATATATTATTTCTTGGAACATGCAGCTTTGAGGAATCAGGACCTGTAATTTCCCTGTATAGGCTATATCTTACACACCCATACGATAAAATATGAGTCGTGTGTGTGAGTGTGTGTGTGTGTGTGTGTGTGTCCTTTTATACATCATACACACCCGTATGATAAAGCAAGTCGTGTGTGTATGATCCCTCAGAAACATTAATTTATACAGGAATTTAAGGCAAGATAAATTATATACATCAGAGGTCGTCAAATCGTGTATCTAAGGAAATAATAATAATAATAATAATAACAATAATAATAACTATAATAATAATAATAATAATAACTATAATAATAATAATAATATATGAGTAATAGCTTCTCTACATGATATATCAGCATGTGTAACTATCCTCTCTCTGTAATAACACATTGGTGGAATCATTTCTATATAGCCTACCCCGAGATACCAGAGTTTATTTTCAATCATTTGTTATCATCACCTTCATCAAATGTGTCCTAGAATTTATAGTACAAACCTTTAACCTTTTCATGAGTTACAAGATTTTCTCTGTTGTGCCTGAACAGTTGAAACCCTGCATGCTAAAATTATACACACACCTACAAATATTTATGCATATTATGTGTGTGCATGCATGTTTTGTATGTTTGTATATATGCATGAGTGTATGTATATAATTATTTATGCACGTGTGTGTGTACTTGAGTGTGTTTGTGTGTGTATGTATGTGTGTAATGAGTGTACACTGTATCATACTTGTTTTAAAACAGTGTATGTCGACTGTTTTTATGTAAATTACGATACATCAAACCCCCCTCTCTCTCTCTCTCTCTCTCTTTCTCTCTGTGTGTGTGTGTGTGTGTGTGACCGGTAGAGGTGCTGGAGGCTGCGTGTGGAAGGTGGAGGTGGAGGGGGAGGGTTGGGGTGAGGAAGGTTGGGCCGTGGTGACATCATCAGCGTAATGACTTAGAGTCGGTTACGCCGGAGGGGTGTGGGTGGGGGAGGAGGGGGGCAGGATTGTCTGAGAGAGAGAGAGAGAGAGAGAGAGAGAGAGAGAGAGAGAGAGAGAGAGAGAGAGAGAGAGAGAGAGAGAGAGAGAGAGAGAGAGAGAGAGAGAGAGAGAGAGAGAGAGAGAGAGAGAGAGAGAGAGAGAGAGAGAGAGAGAGGGGAAAGCTGTATACATGAGGACATAACAAAGGCTTAACAAATATATTCAACCGGAAACAGACTTCTATACTGACCCTGACCAAGAGGTTTTATTTGACTATATAGTAATCATATTGGGCATGTTAGTTAAGGGTTAATATATTCACGTTTGGTATATTGAAGTGTCTTGATTCCCCCAAAGTATGAAGAAGAGGCAGCAAAGGGAAAAGAGGAATAGAAGGAAGGGAAGAGGGGCAGGGAAGGTAGGGTAGGGAGGGGCAGGAAGGGTAGGAAGGGTAGGGAGGGGCAGGGAAGGGAAGGTGGGGAAGGGCAGGGAAGGGAAGGGAGGGGCAGGGAAGGGAAGGGAGGGCATGGAAGGGTAGGGAGGGGAGGGGAAGGGTTACAAGGAGTGGCCCAAACATTAACGAACGGATAAATTGCCATGGAGAAGTGGAACCCGGATGTGGCGTCAGTGTGGTGATGTACTACCCCACCCACACCACCCCCAACCCCCAACACCCACACCCCATCCCCTACCTCTTTTCCAGGCCCCCTACTCCACGGTTAGTCTCCACCACTCCCCCCTCAGTCAGTCCTGTCTTCCTATCGACCCTACCTGCCACCCCCCCCACCCCAACACCCCCACAGTCCTCCTTTCCTGGCCCCTACCCCACCCCCACCATACACACACACACACACACACACCATTCTCTCTTCCTGACTCCTACCCACACCCTACAACCACCCACACCCACACCCTCCCATCTTCCTGACTCCCCCCCCCCCCCACAACCACCCACACCTCCACCCTCCACCCTCCACTCTTCCCCCCCCCCACCAGACAAGTATTTCTTAAACCCAAGCTTCTGTATAATCTGGAAAATGCCGAGTTTAATCTGTTCACTCACTGTTTTTCTTTATTTTTCAACGTTCATTGGGTGGAGTACCTGCTGTTGGTTTAAGGTGGTAATATTATACTCCATTATACATATTACTCCTGAATATGCCAGGAAACGGGACCAGGTTAATGATAATAATGGTGGTCTGTTGTTGCTTCAGATAGTTTGGAGGAATCAGAGTTGTTGCAGATATTCCAACACTGTACTACCTCCCCCCTCTCCCGCAGCTGGTATTCCAAGTGTCAATTTTAAGGTCTTACTTCCGATTGGCTAAACCCACCAGATGTGTAACCTTCTTTCAAGACCTTCGAGTTTGACAAAAAAAAAAAAAAAAAAAAAAAAAAAATCAAAGGTCTGTGTGTGTGTGTGTGTGTGTGTGGACGCAGTGGGTCCAGACAAAAATGAGATAAAGTACTGTGTATGTGTGTGTGTGTGTAGTCACGGAGTGGGTACAGACGAAATTGAGACAAAGTACTGTGTGTGTGTGTGTAGGGACGGAGTGGATATAGATAGACACATGTGCAGCGGCTGTAAGTAACTCTGTTTGTATGTCAGTTACTGTCCCTGATGTCTGCCTCACCCTCACTTTCCCTTCCCCTTGTGGCTACATGTTTGGTCGCCAGGGGAAGGTGGAGGATGGGTGGGAGGGGGTGGAGGTGAAACAATTGAGAAGCACCAATGATGACACATGTTAGAAGGGGTTGCCAGTCGGAGGTGGGTTTGGGTGGGGTATTGGTTGGAGGTGAAACAATTTAAAAACATTAATGATATCACATGTTAGGGGTCGCCAGGGAAGGTGAGGGGGAGTGGGGATTTGTTTGGAGGGGAGGGGAGGGTAAAGGTAAAATAATTTATAAGCACTGACGACACTTTAAGTTTCGTGCCACGACCATCAGTAAGTAAACAAACATCTGATAGCAATAAAAGGTTCAAGGGAAAATGAGAATAAATGGTCTTCGTTTGGACAAGAAATCGCTATCAGTTTAAGTGCTCAATAAACACTCACAAACAAAGGAAGTTTAACTGACTGTAATGGGGTAAAAAAAAAAAAAAAAAACACTGAATTGGTAAGTAACCTTGCTTACAATGGGAGGTAAGATCTCAGTGGGTGGGTGGTGAGTAGAGGAAGGAAGTGGGTGGGGGGTGGGGGCTGCCGGGTAGCTAAGAAGGGGGTATGATTGTTGTTAGGATGTGTGTGACTTGATTTGAGGATGTATGACTGCTCCATATAGACTTGTAAGACCCTGTAGGACGAAGGAAAAGGTGATAGAGAGGTGGGACAGCAAGCACGAAATAAATCAGAAGGAAAGGAATTAAGGACAG
>JAWZYT010000695.1:262500-279752 GCA_034508575.1 Petrolisthes manimaculis | reverse complement strand
ACCGTCTCTCATCGCCCTCTCCTCCAAAGACCCTATACTCACTGCCTTTGAGCTGTCTTGGGAGCTGAGGAGGTTAAGTTTTATGGAACATGAATTTCGCAGTGAATATCAGGTGAGGACTGATTGTGTGTGTGTGTGTGAGAGAGAGAGAGAGATGGAGAGATATGGTAGATTAATAGAGAGAGGTAGAGAGAGAGTGAGAGCGATTGATTGTGAGTGAGAGAGCGATGGTAGATATATAGATAAATAGAGAGACAGATATGGTTGAGAGAGAGACAGATAGATACATAGATAGAGAAAGAGAGAGAGATGCATAGACACATAGACAGATAGATACAGAGAGAATGAGAGAGAGAGAGAGAGAGAGACAGATAGATACAGAGAGAGATATATAAGGGAGATAGATAGATAAATAGAGAGAGACAGATATAGTAGAGAGAGAGAGAGAGAGAGAGATGGTAGATACATAGAGAGAGAGAGTGAGAGAGAGAGAGAGTAAGGATGGGTGGTGTACTGTCATTTTATTGTCGTGTGTGTGTGTGTGTGTGTGTGTGTGTGTGTGTGTACCAAATATAAAAACATTTTTAGATAAATAAGGAAAATTAAATATATATCAGTATATGTACAGCCACAGTCAAATATACACCCACACATTCCTTCCTTCCATCGTGTAAATAAATCAGTATCATATCAAAATATAATCATACAACAACAACAACAACACCTTATGTCAACTCAACCCCCTCAATTATTATTATTATTATTATTATTATTATTATTATTATGAGCTGGTGCAAAATTATACACGTATTGTTCTTTATTACCAAGATTATTATTATTATCATTATTATTATTATTATTATTATTATTATTAGGTGGTGCAAAATCATACACGTGTTGTTCTTTATTACCAAGATAATTATTTACTACGATGGAAGGAAAGTGTGTGTGTGTGTGTGTGATGTGTGTGTGTGTGTGTGTGTGTGTGGTGCATGGACATTTGATTGTGGTTGTACTCTTGACTTCATGATATGTGTGTGTGTGTGTGTGTGTTGGAAGGTGCTATTATTACACCGCCCCGAAGGGAGGGTGTATTGTTTTCGGTGCCGGATATTTATTTATCTGTTGGTGTGTTTGTTTACAGTCTAGCGTCCACAGGTTTAGCCGTATGATGTTCATTTTTTTTCTATTGATAGATATTCATCATAAAACAAAATGATTAACTTTTGGGAAAAATCAGTCAAAGGTCAAGGTCACAAAAAAATATAGATAGCAAAGGGCGAGTGGTCGCTGGCATCTTTAAGGGGCGGTGTTGCCATACAATGATGTCTTGTAGTTGTTGTTGTTGTTGTTGTGATATGTCTGTTTGTGGGACATTATCACACACACACACACTTTTTCTAGTTGATTCTGAAGTGATTTTTTTTTCTCTCGTTTTAGCTTTGAGGAGGGGGGGGAGTATGGGGAGGGGAGGGGGGTATGGGGGGGAGGGAGCGTATGGGGCGGAGGAGGGGAGGGTATGGGGTGGTGGGGGGGATGGAGGTAGATAGGAAAGATAAAGAGGGAGGAAAGAGAAAGAGATAGGTAGGAGAATAGAAAGAGAAAGAAATAGTTAGGAGAATATAGAAAGAGAAAGAGAAAATTCACTTAATTCTTTTTTTTATTCTCTTTCTTATCTCTTCCTTCCTTTATTCAATTTCTCTTTATCTTACGTTTTGTTTACACTTTTGTTTACAATTTTTTATCTGGGAACTCTTTTTCTTTTCTTTTTTCTTTTTTTCATTTTTTTTTTCATTCTCTTTCTTTTTCTTCATTCTCTTTTTCTTTTCTTTCTTTACTTCTTTTATTTTTTCTTCATTCTTTTTTCTTTCTTTTTATTTTTTTCTTCATTCTCTTTTTTTCTTCATTATCATTTTAATTTTATTTTTTTATTTTTTATTTTTCATTCTCTATTTCTTTTTTTTCATTTTTTATTCATTCTCTTTTTCATTTTTCTTCATTCTGTTTTTTGTTTTTTTCTTTTATTCTTCATTTTCTTTTATTTCTTTGCTTCTTTTATTTTTTCTTCATTCTCTTTTTTCCTTCATTATCTTTTTCATTTTCTTAATTTTATTTTTTTATTTTTTATTTTTTTATTCATTCTCTTTTCTTTTCTTCAATTTTTCTTCATTCTCTTTTTTCTTCATTCTCATTTTTTCTTTTTTCTTTTTTTCTTCATTCTTTATTTTCTTTTTTTTATATTTTTTCTTAATTCTCTTTTTCTTTTTTCTTCATTCTCTTTTTCTTTTTCTTTTTTCTTTTTTTCTTCATTCTTTATTCTCTTTTTCTTTTTCCTTCATTCTATTTTTTTCTGTTTCATTCTATTTTTTTCTTTTTTACTTCATTCTCTTTTTCTTTTTCTTCATTTTCTTTATTTTCTTTCACTGTCCATTCCCAGGTGACGCCACCGTGAATATTTCAGGTAGAGAGAGAGAGAGAGAGAGAGAGAGTGAATTGAAAGAGAGAAAGGGGTTGAAATGACAGACAGACAGACAGACAGAGATATAGAGATAGAGAGAGAAATGTGGGAGGTGAAATTGACAGTCAGACAGACAGAGACAGAGAGAAAGAGAAAGAGGGGGGAGTGAAATTGAAAGAGAGAGAGAGAGAGAGAGAGAGAGAGAGAGAGAGTTCTGAATAGCATGAAGGACTAATTTAGTGAATGAATGAATGAATGAATACCTTCTCTTACAGGTGGTGGAATAATTCTCTCTCTCTCTCTCTCTCTCTCTCTCTCTCTCTCTCTCTCTCTCTCTTTGTCTTTCATTTTCACTCTCTCTCTCTCTCTCTTTCTTTCAATTTCACACACTCTCTCTCTGTCTTTCAATTTCACACACCCTCTCTCAATTTCACTCCTCTCTCTCTCTCTTTCAATTTCACACACCCTCTCTCAATTCACTCCTCTCTCTCTCTTTCAATTTCACTCCTCTCTCTCTCTTTCTTTCAATTTCACTCCTCCTCTTTCTCTTTCTCTCTCTTTCTCTGTCTGTCTGTCTGTCATTTCAACCCCTCTCTCTCTCTCTCTCAATTTCACCCCATCTCTCTTTCTCTCTCAATTTCACCCCATCTCTCTTTCTCTCTCTTTCATGCAAACTCTTTCTTTCTCCTTACTCGCTTGAAAATTAGGTATGCAAACATGTTTTCGACTCTCTCTCTCTCTCTCTCTCTCTCTCTCTCTCTCTCTCTCTCTCTCTCTCTCTCTCCTCTCTCTCTCTCTCTCTCTCTCTCTCTTCTCTCTCTCTCTCTCTCTCTCTCTCTCTCTCTCTCTCTCTCTCTTTCCATTGTCCCCTTTCTTCCCCTCCCCCTCCCCCACCCCCCCACCAAGGGGAAACACTAACAGGATATTGCGGTTCTCTTCCCCTCCCCTCCCCTTCCCTCCTCCCCCTTCCCCTTCCCTTCCCCTCCCCTCCTGTCCCCATCCTTTCCCTTCCCCTTTCCCTATTTTCCCCTCCCCCCTCCCCCTACCTTCCCTCCCTCCCCTTCCCCTACCTTCCCTCCCTCCCCTTCCCCTACCTTCCCTCCCATCCTTTCCCTTCCCCTCCCCCTCATTTCTCTCCTTCCCCTTCCCCTCCCCCTCCTTTCTCTCCCTCCTTCCCCTCCCTTCCTCTCTCCTTTCCCTTCCCCTTCCCCTCCTTTCCATCCTTCTCTTTTTCCTCCCCCTCTCATTTCCCTCCCCTCTTTCCCCCTTCCCTTCCCTTCCCTCCTTCCCCTCTCCCTTCCATCCTTCCCCTCCTTTCCCTCCCTTTCCCCTTCCCCCCCTCCCCTCCCTCTCTCCTTTCCTTCTTCTTTTGGAGTCTTTAGATTCCTCCTGACTGTGCCATGAAACAAACAAACAAATTCCTTTCATATAGGTGTGTGTGTGTGTGTGTGTGTGTGTGTGTGTGTGTGTGTTTCGTGGCAATATTTGAAGGACTCATTTATCCCCAATTTTCTGACTACCATTAATTCGAGAGAGAGAGAGAGAGAGAGAGAGAGAGTGTGCATGTGTGTGTGTGTGTGTGTGTGTTTGAAATGAAAGAGGCGGGAGAGAGAGATATATATTATTATTATATATAAAGGATGGATAATATAATATATGGTTCATAATAAGTGAAGCGAGTGTCAAGGTGTTGTGTTTTATTACTTTGTATAACATTTTTAGTGTAATCAATTATTCTCTCGGTCATTTTTTTTTTTTTTTTTTTTTTTCAGGAACCGTGATAATTATTGTCTTTTTTATTATTCTGTCTTTTTTTATTTTTTTTCAGGAACCATGATAATTATTCTTTTTTTTCAGGAACCGTGATAATTATTCTCTCAATCATTTTATATTTTCTCAGAATAATTATTACGGTTCCTGTCATTTTTTTTTAATTTTCTCAGGAACCGTGATAATTATTGTCATTTTTTTTTATTTTCTCAGAAACCGTAATAATTATTGTCATTTATTTTTTTATTTTTTTTATTTCTCAGGAACCGTGATAATTATTCTTTCATTTTTTCAGGAACTTCGTAAACAGTGCCAGGATTTTGCCACGGCCCTCCTGGACCACACCCGGTCCTCTTACGAACTGGAGGTGCTTCTGAACCACGACCCGACGGGACCGGCTTATGAACACGGAGAACGGATGCATCTAAACCGACTCAAGATGGCCATTAAACTTAAACAGAAGAAGGTGTGTGTTTGTGTGTGTGGGAGAGGGGTGGTGTGTGTGGGTGTATGTGTGAGAGAGGGAGAGAGAGAGAGGGGTGGTGAGAGAGAGAGGTGGTGTGTGTGTGTGAGAGAGAGAGAGAGAAATGTGTGTTTGTGTAAGAGAGAGAGAGTGAGAGAGAAATGGGGTGTGTGTGTAAGAGAGAGAGATAGAAACGTGTATGAGACTGAGAGAGTGGAATATTAACTCATCCACATCTCTATATCCCTTTACTAACTCATCCACATCTCTTTACTAACTCATCCACTCATCCACATCTCAATACCCCTCTCTAAACTCATCCACTCATCCACATCTCTATATCCAGTCATCCACATCTGTATATCCACTCATCCACATCTCTATATCAATTCATCTACATCTCTATATCCACTCATCCACACATCTCTATATTAACTCATCCACATCTTAATATCCCTCTCAATATCCCTTTTTAAACTCATCCACTCATCCAAATTTCCATAATTCCACTCCACTTTTCCACTCATCCACATTTCTATTTTTCTATTTACAGTTTGTAGCGCATCCCAACATACAAGAACTCTTCCACTCATCCACATCCCTTTCTAAATTCATCCACATCTCTATAATTATTTACTCATCCACTCAACCACATCTCAATACCCCTCTGTAAACTCATCCACTCATCCACATTTCTATTTTTCTATTTTTCTGTTTCCAGTTTGTAGCCCATCCCAACATACATCAACTCTTCCACTCATCCACATCTCTATAATTATTAACTCATCCACTTTTCCACTCATTCACATATCCACATCTCTATATCCACTCATCCAGATATCAATACCCCTCTGTAAACTCATCCACTCATCCACATTTCTATTTTTCTGTTTCCAGTTTGTAGCCCATCCCAATGTACAAGAACTCAATATTAACTCATTTACTCATCCACATCTTTATATCCCTCTCTAAACTCATCCACTCATTCACTTTTCTACTCATCCACATCTCAATATCCCTCTATATCCACTCATCCACATCTCTATATCCACTCATCCACATTTTTCTGTTTACAGTTTGTAGCCCATCCCAACATACAACAATCATCCACTCATCCACATCTCTATATCCACTCATCCACATCTCTATATCCACTCATCCACATTTTTCTGTTTCCAGTTTGTAGCTCATCCCAACGTACAACAACTCCTGGCTTCCATCTGGTACGAAGGCTTACCCGGGTTCCGACGTAAGAACATGGCGCTCCAGGCCCTAGAGATTGTCAAGATCGGTCTGCTGTTTCCCATCTTCTCCATTGTTTACATCCTGGCCCCTCACACCTCACTGGGACAGACCATGCGGAAACCCTTCATCAAGTTTATCTGTCACTCGGCTTCCTACCTCACCTTTCTGTGTTGGTATCACTGGTTTTTAATGTTATTGTCGCGCACTGTTGGTATCACTGTTTTGTTTTAATGTTACATTGATGCGCGCTATCTCACCTTTCTGTGTTGGTATCACTGGTTTTTAGTATTATGTTGATGCCGTACTCTCGCGCGCTATCTCATCTTTCTGTGTTGGTATCACTGTTTTGTTTTAATGCTGTACTGTCACTCGGCTTCCTACCTCACCTTTCTGTGTTGGTATCACTGGTTTTTAGTGTTATTGTCGCGCGCTACCTCATCTTCCTCTATTGGTATCACTGTTTTTTTAGTGTTATTGTCGCGCGCTATCTCATCTTTCTGTGTTGGTATCACTGTTTTTTAATGTTATGTTGATGCCGTACTCTCGCGTACTATCTCGCCTTTCTGTGTTGGTATCACTGTATTTTAATGTTATGTTGGTACTGTACTCTCTCATCTTCCTCTGTTGGTATCACTGTTTTTTAGTGTTATGTTGGTACTGTGCTCTCACGTGCTATCTCATCTTTCTCTATTGGTATCACTGTTTTTTAGTGTTATTGTCGCGCGCTATCTCATCTTTCTGTGTTGGTATCACTGTTTTTTAATGTTAGGTTGGTACTGTACTCTCACGTAACACCTCATCTTCCTCTGTTGGTATCACTGTATTGTAAATGTAATGTTGTAATTTTTGTAACTACACTCTCCTCTCTTTTTATGCGAGTTTAAATTATGCGAATTTGAAATAGTGCGTATCATGAAAAAAAATAAAAAAATGCAATTTACACGAACTCTTAAAATAACAGGAACAAGGAGGCTCCATTTTCAAGTTAAAGTACCATTATTATTATTATTATTATTATTATTATTATTATTATTATTATTATTATTATTATTATTATTATTATTACCGGTATTATTATTATTATTATTATTATTATTATTATTACCGGTATTATTATTATTATTATTATTATTATTATTATTATTATTATTATTATTATTTCTTATGGAAATGTACAATTTACTTTATGCAAAAAAATTCACTTTATGCGACACAACCCTTCACCAACCTAACCTGTAATAAAAAAAAGAGGAAAGTTTATATCAAAATGTCAGTTGTGTTATGTAGGTAATCAGAATATAATGTAACTTGGGAGTATTGTATTTACAGAAGCAATTTATTCATTTATTTATTTATTCATCTGTTAATTCATTTGTCCATCCATCCGTTTATTCTATTATTCCGTGGTGCTAGGCCTCATCCATCCATCCATTAAACCATTCATCCATCCATATGTTTATTCATCTGTCTATCCATCCATCCGTCTATCCATCTGTTTATTCATCCGTCTATCCATCCATCCATTTTTTCATTTGTTCATTCATCCATCCATTAAACCATCCATCCATCCATTAATCCTTCTATCCATTCATCCATCCTTCTATCCATTAATTTATTCATTTGTTCATTCATCCATCTACCCATCTGTTTATTCATTTGTTCATTCATCCATCTACCCATCTGTTTATTCATTTGTTCATTCATCCATCTACCCATCTGTTTATTCATTTGTTCATCCATTTATCCATACATCTATCCATCCATACATCCATCTAACCATCTATCCATCCATCCATCCGTTTATTCCATCTCTCCCATATGCCAGGCCTGTTGATCTTAGCCTCCCAGCGGATAGAGACATTAAACCATCCATCTGTTTATTCATTTGTTCATTCATCCATCCATCTATCCATCTATCCATCCATTAAACCATTTATTGTATCCATATTAAACCATCCATTTATTCATCCATCCATTTATTCATTTGTTTATTCATCCATCCATCCATCCGTTTATTCCATCTCCCCATATGCCAGGCCTGTTGATCCTAGCTTCCCAGCGGATAGAGACATTAAACCATCCATCAGTCCATCCATTAAACCATCCATTAAACTATCTATCCATCCATCCATCTGTTTATTAATTTATTCATTTATCCATCTATCCATCCGTCTATTAAACCATCCATCCATCCATTAATTTATTCATTTGTTCATTCATCCATCCATTAAACCATCCATCTATCCATTAATTTATTCATTTGTTTGTTCATCCATCCATCCATTAAACCATCTATCCATCCATACATCCATACATCCATCTAACCATCTATCCATCCATCCATCCGTTTATTCCATCTCTCCCATATGCCAGGCCTGTTGATCTTAGCCTCCCAGCGGATAGAAACATTAAACCATCCATCCATCCATCCATCAATCCATTAAATCATCCATCCATCTATCCATTAATTTATTCATTTGTTCATTCATCCATCCATTAAACCATCCATACATCCATCTATCCATCCATTAAACCATCCATCCATCCATCCATCCATCCATCTGTTTATTCCATCTCCCCCTATGCCAGGCCTGTTGATCCTCGCCTCCCAGCGGATAGAGACATTAAACCATCCATCTGTTTATTCATTTGTTCATTCATCCATCTATCCTTCCATCTATCCATCCATTAAACCATTTATTGTATCCATATTAAACCATCCATTTATTCATCCATCCATTTATTCATTTGTTTATTCATCCATCTATCCATCCATTTATTCTATTTTTTCGTGGTGACAGGCATCATCCATCTATCCATCCATCCGTTTATTCTATCTTACCCATATGCCAGGTCTCATCCATCCATCTATCCATCCGTTTATTCCATCTCCCCCTATGTCAGGCCTGTTGATCCTCGCCTCCCAGCGGATAGAGACAGTAATTGTGGATTGGTTCGG
Organism: Petrolisthes manimaculis; assembly: GCA_034508575.1. Lineage (NCBI taxonomy): Eukaryota > Metazoa > Arthropoda > Malacostraca > Decapoda > Porcellanidae > Petrolisthes > Petrolisthes manimaculis. Next base: position 270,857 of record JAWZYT010000695.1, on the reverse strand, counting down.
GCCGACACCCACCCTCAAGAAGTGGGTGGCTACGGACGTCACCACTCGCAGGGGAGCTCCACCCAGTCTGGTCGAGTGGCTTATACTGGCTTGGGTCTTTGGTGAGTGGGTGGAGTGGGTGGGTGTGTGGGTGGGGTGGGTAGTGGAGTTGGTGGATGAGTGAGTGAGTGGTTGGGTAGTGGTGGGTTGGGAGTGGGGTAGATAGGAAGTGGGATAGTGGGTGGGTAGTGTTGGGGTTGGATAGTGGGTTGGTGGAGTTGGATAGATAGTGGGTGGGGTGGGTGGGATAGTGGAGTGAGTGGATGGTGGTTCCTTGGAGTGAGTGGATGAGTGGGTGGATAGGGAGTGTGTGGAATTATTAGTGAATATTAAGAGGACGTATACCAAAATATATCTTCCCTAATTTATTCTGACAAAAAAGTAAAAATAAAACACACACACACATACACAAAAAGACACACGCAAAAAAAAAAATTAATTAATACCGACACACACACACACATCTTTTTCTCTTCGACAGGATTGATATGGTCTGAAATAAAACACACAAAACACAAACACACACAAAACACACACGCAAAGAAAATATAATTAATACCAACACACACACACCTTCCTTCAACAGGTTACACACACACAAAACACACACACACGTAAAAAAACACACGCAAAAAAACAAATAATTAATACCAACACCCACACACCCCACCTTCCTCTCTTCTCTTCTTCTCCAGGTTTGATATGGTCTGAAATAAAACAGCTATGGGATGTCGGTCTGAGGGAATATGTGGCGGACATGTGGAACGTCATTGACTTTATAACCAACGCCCTGTACGTGGCGACTATAGCTCTGCGGATCGTCGCTTACTACCAGGTGAGGAGGAAGGTGAGAGCAAGGTAAGGGTTGAAGAAAGTTGGTGTTTTTCTTCTGGCTGGTGTTAAATATCCACAGGCAATATTTATTTATTTACATGTACTAACTAAGGGTTGATTTCACAGTGGTATTTGGTTTGTTAGCTCCCCCAACCAATTCAAATTTTAATGTGTTCATTGTTTTCCAAAACGTGAGTACTGTATCCACATTCACAATATCTATCCAATAGTTAGATAATAATGATCACTGTATAGATTACTCACCAAATTCATTAAATAATTCACCCATAAGGCATTTAATAATAATAATAATAATAATAATCACTGTATAGATTACTCACCAAATTCATTAAATAATTCATCCATTAAGGCATTTACACGACAAACATTCTATCGTTCGCGAGCTTACAAACCAAAACAAACCACCGTGAGATCGGCCCTAATTAGTAGTCATTATCTATGGTACTTAGTTAGTGTAAGGGAGTCTTGCTGTTAGACCATTAGATGCAAGCTTAGATACTCCTACCATTGCCTGTGGATTTTTACTGATGGCCAAGAATTAAACTATGCAATTTTTCTTCTGTACTTCATGCTATATATATAAAGTCAATTGGGAGATCCTGACGCGATACCGGAGGCCAAAGGAAAGCTGATTGTACCTTGCTTGGTGTTTTTTCATTCAGGTCCAGCGAGAGATTCGGCTAAAACTGGGTACCGAGAACTTACCACGGCAAAACTGGGACTCCTGGGACCCAATGTTGATAGCCGAGGGATTATTTGCCGCTGCTAACATCTTTAGGTATACCGTACAAAAGTTATACCTTTCTCTATACTCCTTAATATATTTCTCAATCCCATTCCATTGTGCTACATTTAATATTTAATGGGAGAGTATACTTTTGTTACATTGGAGTGCCTTGATTCCTCCAAAGTATGCCAGGAAACAAACAGACCCACATGAAGAAAAATAATGGTATCCTGTTGCCTGGAATAGTTTGGAGGAATCATAATCTCCAAAAATGTCCAAACTATACCCTTCCCTTAATTTATTTCTTCATCCCATTCCATTTTGCTGTCTTTAATCCACACATGTTTTTCATTATTTATTTTATGTTGTATGAAACTAACTTCACTATGAAAAGTATTACCAATCTGTCAGTGAATTATGTGAAAATATTCTTATAACTCTCTCACTGTTGTTGTTGTTGTTGTTGTTCTCTCGACAGAATTATATTTTTTTCAGACATCAACACAAACAATGTTATGGGGGTGTGGGAGTAGGGGACAGGCTTGGGGGGGTGCGGGAATAGGGGGACAGGCTTGAGGGTGGGTAGAAAGCCTGTCTCCCTATTCCCGCACCCCCCTAACCCCCCCAAAAAAAAACCAAGCCTGTTCCCTACTCCTGCACCCCCCTAAACCCCCCCAAGCCTGTCCCCCTATTCCCACACCCCCTTAATTACATCATTACATCAGCGTATTAAAATATTCTCCTTTAGAGCTTTAAAATCAGTAATCAACACTTATACATTTCTTTCACAGTTCTCTAAAGTTGAATATGTCAGCGTGTTAATAATTATATTCTCCTTCAAAAGCTGTAAAATCAGTAATCAACATCTGTACATTTCTTAAGTTAATTATGTCAGCGTGTTATTAATTATATTCTCCCTCAGAGCTGTAAAATCGATAATCAACACTTGTACATTTATTAAGTTGAATACATGTATGTCAGCGTGTTAATAAGTCGGTAATCAAGACGTTTACATTTCTTTCACAGTTCCCTAAAGTTGAATATGTCAGCGTGTTAATAAGTCGGTAATCAACACGTTTACATTTCTTTCACAGTTCCCTAAAGTTAATAATGTCAGCGTGTTAATATCTTTCACAGTTCCCTAAAGTTAATTATGTCAGCGTGTTAATATCTTTCACAGTTCCCTAAAGTTAATTATGTCAGCGTGTTAATATCTTTCACAGTTATCTAAAGTTGAATATGTCAGCGTGTTAATATCTTTCACAGTTATCTAAAGTTGAATATGTCAGCGTGTTAATAAATCGATAATCAACACTTTTATACATTTCTTTCACAGTTCCCTAAAGTTGGTGTACATCTTCAGTGTGAATCCGTACCTTGGTCCACTCCAGGTGTCGCTGTCAAGAATGGTGGTGGATATTCTCAAGTTTATCTTCCTCTATCTACTCACTCTATTTGCATTCTCTTGTGGTGAGTTGTGGGCAAGGAATGATGGTGATGATAGTGATAGTGATAGTGTTGGTGGTGTTAAATGTGGTGGTGGTGGTGGTGATAGTGGTAATTAATAGTTGGTTATGGGAGAGATGATGGTAGTATAGTCTGTTCAAAATTTGTGTTCCGCTAGCCTCTATCTATTGCTATTTCTATCTATCTATATATCTATCTAACTATCGCTCTATCTATCTATCTATCTATCTATCTATCTATCTATCTATCTATCTATCTATCTATCTATCTATCTATATCTATCTATCTATCTATCTATCTATCTATCTATCTATCTATCTATTTCTATCTATCTAAGCATAAGAGGCCAAAAGGAACACAAGTTTTGAACAGAATATAGTAGTAGTAAATTTAGAGATGAAAGTGATGATAGGGAAATAAAATGTGTTGGTTTGTTAGCTTCCCAACCAACCAACCAACCACACTTGTAAGGCTTCATTATTTTCCAAAAGCTGAGTACAGTATCCACATTCACAACATCTATCCAACAGTTAGATAATAATAATAATAATGATAATAATAATAATGATAATAATGATCACTGTATAGATTACTCACCAAATTCGTTAAATAATTCACCCATAAGTCATTTACAAGGTTAACATTCTTTCGTTTGGGTGCTTACAAACCAAATTCATTAAATAATTGACCCATAAGTTATTTACATTCTTTCGTTTGCGTGCTTACAAACCAACACACTACCAACCACTGTGGAATCAACCCAATGTCCCTAAACTAAGCTAACCTAAAACTATTACCCCTCCTCCTCCCATTCCTCCTCCTCCTCCCATTCCTCCTCCTCCTTCTCCTCCTCCCGCTCCCTCTTCCTCCTCCTCCCTCTCCTCCCCCTCCTCCCCCTCCTCATCCTCCTCTTCCTCCCGCTCCTCCTCCCCCTCCTCCTCCTCCTACTACTACTACCACTACTACTACTACTACTACTACTACTACTACTACTACTACTACTCCTCCTCCTCCTCCTCCCCCTCCCCCTCCTCCTTCTCCTACTACTACTACTACTACTACTACTACTACTACTACTACTACTACTACTACTACTACTACTACTCCTCCTCCTCCCCTCCCCTCCCCCTCCTCCTCCCGCTCCCTCTCCTCCTCTCCCACTCCCTTCCCCTCCCACTCCTCCTCCCCGCTCCTCCTCCTCCCGCTCCTCCCACTCCCACTCCTCCTCCTCCCCCTTCCCCTCCCCCTCCTCCCACAGGCATGAATCAATTATTATGGTTCTACGCGGACCTGGAGAAAAAAACCTGTGACGAACAGACCAAAGAGATGATGATAGACAACTACACCTCACCCACACCCACACCCGGCGAAGACGACGAGACCGGAGGACCAAACGTCGATTCATGTATCGTGTGGAGGCGGTTTTCTAAGTAGGTCGACACATTAATTTTTATACTGTACTGTACTTTTTATTTTTTTATTATTATTATTTTTTTTTTTTTTTTTTTTTTTTTTTTTTTTTTTTTTTTTTTTTTTTTTTTTTTTTTTTTACCGTGCCGAAATTGTACCTACCGGATTTCTCATTTCCTTTTTATTTCCTTCATTTTTGTAGGCGTGTGGAGGCGATTTTCTAAGTAGGTCGACCCATTAATTTTTATACTGTACTGTACTTTTTATTTTTTTATTATTATTATTTTTTATTATTATTATTATTATTTTTTTTTTTTTTTTTTTTTTTTTTTTTTTTACCGTGCCGAAATTGTAGCTACCGGATTTCTCATTTTTCCTTTTATTTCCTTCATATTTGTAGGCTGGTCCCTCTTTTCATTTTATTATTTTTCCTTCATACTAGTTATCCCTGTTTTCCTTTTATTTATTTATTTTATTTATTTAATTTATTTTATTTTATGTATTTATTTATTGTATTTATTTATTTATTTATTTAATTTATTTATTTTATTTCCCTACATACTATTCATCTCTCTTTTCCTTATATTTCCTTCATACTTGCTGTCCCTCCTTTCCTTTTATTATATTACCTTCATACTAGCTGTCCCTCCTTTCCTTTTATTTCCTTCATACTTACTCTCCCTCCTTTCCTTTTATTATATTTCCTTCATCCTCTAATCCCTCCTTCCCTTCCTTCACACACTAATCCCTCCTTCCCTTCCTTCATCCTCTAATCCCTCCTTTCCTTCCTTCATTCACTAATCCCTCCTTTCCTTCCTTCACACACTAATCCCTCTTTCCCTTCCTTCATCCTCTAATCCCTCCTTCCCTTCCTTCATCCTCTAATCCCTCCTTCCCTTCCTTCACACACTAATCCCTCCTTTCCTTCCTTCACACACTAATCCCTCCTTCTCTTCCTTCATCCACTAATCCCTCCTTCCCTTCCTTCATCCACTAATCCCTCCTTCCCTTCCTTCATCCACTAATCCCTCCTTCCCTTCCTTCATCCTCTAATCCCTCCTTCCCTTCCTTCATCCACTAATCCCTCCTTCCCTTCCTTCATCCTCTAATCCCTCCTTCCCTTCCTTCATCCTCTAATCCCTCCTTCCCTTCCTTCATCCACTAATCCCTCCTTCCCTTCCTTCATCCTCTAATCCCTCCTTCCCTTCCTTCATCCTCTAATCCCTCCTTCCCTTCCTTCATCCTCTAATCCCTCCTTCTCTTCCTTCACACACTAATCCCTCCTTCCCTTCCTTCATCCTCTAATCCCTCCTTCCCTTCCTTCATCCTCTAATCCCTCCTTCCCTTCCTTCATCCTTTAATCCCTCCTTCCCTTCCTTCATCCTCTAATCCCTCCTTCTCTTCCTTCACACACTAATCCCTCCTTTCCTCCACAGCCTGTTTGAGACGACACACACACTAATACATCCTTCCCTTCTTAGGATGATATAGTCTCTCTTCCTTCACACACTAATCCCTCCTTCCCTTCCTTCATCCTCTAATCCCTCCTTCCCTTCCTTCACACACTAATCTCTCCTTCCCTTCCTTCACACACTAATCCCTCCTTCTCTTCACAGCCTGTTTGAGACGATAATCCTTCTCTTTCTTCATCCTCTAATCCCTCCTTCCTTCCTTGACAGCCTGTTTGAGACAACACAAACACTAATACATGTACATCCTTCCCTTCTTAGGATGATATAGTCTCTCTTTCTTCACACACTAATCCCTCCTTCCCTTCCTTCATCCACTAATCCCTCCTTCCCTTCCTTCACACACTAATCCCTCCTTCTCTTCCTTCATCCTCTAATCCATCCTTCCTTCACAGCCTATTTGAGACGACACACACACACTATCCCTCCTTCTCTTCCTTCACACACTAATCCCTCCTTCTCTTCCTTCACACACTAATCCTTCCTTCCCTTCACAGCCTGTTTGAGACGACACAAACCCTCTTCTGGGCAGCGTTCGGCCTCATAGACCTCACCAACTTCGAACTGACGGGGATCAAGCCGTTCACTCGGTTCTGGGGGATGCTCATGTTCGGCACCTACTCCGTCATCAACGTCATCGTCCTCCTCAACCTATTAATAGCCATGATGAACCATTCTTACCAGCTTGTGTCAGTAAGTTCTGTGAGTATATGAAATTGAGAGCGTAAGTGCCCCGTTTATTTCTTCCTCCTCTCTTGGCCTCCCCCCCGCCCCCGTCCCGCCCCCGCCCAAGCCCGCCCCCCGTTTGTTTGCGATGATTCCCCCCACCCCCTACCCCGCCCCCCGCCCCCGCTATCGTCCACGACGCGGGAGAAGCCACAGGGGCGACAAGAGGAACGGCCACTTCAATCACAACTTCCATCACAAGACAAACACAACGGAAATCAATCAATCAAAAGTTTGTGTGTTCGCTGAGTTTTCAAAATATATATATAATTTTTTTTTTTTATTATTTTTTTTTTTTTTTTTTTTTTTTTTTTTTAAGAACGAACTTGGGTTTCAAAACACATATATATACTACCTACTATAATTATTATTATTTACATGTACTTTCTCCCCACGTCCCGTTTATTTTCCATACGGTAACTATATGATTTAATTAATAACCAATAGATTTAATAGATGTATTTGTTCATTCTCCATTTAGCCCCCCCCCACACTTATCACCCCCCCCCCACACTACCCCCCCCCACACACCCCCCCACTGAGGCGTAAAGTGTGTGTGTAACTCCCCTTTCTATATTATCTATCTCTCTCTCTCTCTATCAATCTCTTTCTCTCTCTCTCTCTCTCTCCTCTCTTTCTCTCTCTCTATCAATTTCTCTCTCTCTCTATCAATCTCTCTCTCTCTATCAATCTCTCTCTCTCTCTATTAATCTCTCTCTCTATTAATCTCTCTCTCTATCAATCAATCTCTCTCTCTCTAGCAATCTCTCTCTCTCTCTCTCTCTCTCTATCAATCTCTCTCTCTATTAATCTCTCTCTCTATCAATCAATCTCTCTCTCTCTATCAATCTCTCTCTCTCTCTCTAGCAATCTCTCTCTCTCTCTCTCTCTCTCTCTCTCTATCAGTCTCTCTCTATCAATCTCTCTCTCTCTATCAATCTCTCTCTCTCTCTCTCTCTCTCTCTCTCTCTCTCTCCTCTCTTTCTCTCTCTCTATCAATCTCTCTCTCTCTATCAATCTCTCTCTCTCTAGCAATCTCTCTCTCTCTCTCTAGCAATCTCTCTCTCTCTCTCTCTCTCTCTCTCTCTCTCTCTCTCTCTCTCTCTCTGATCATCACTTCTTTCTTTGTTTTGGTTTTGTAATTGTTTATATTTTCAAACTTGGTGAGTAAGTAAGAATTAGTAAGTACAAAACAAAAAATTAACTCGTTCCTTCGTTTGTTAATTTATTTTTTTTACTGCACTTAGCGTGTTGTTTGATTAATAGGAGTAATAATTGCATCTTACAGTAACAATTAATAACATATATATATAGATAGATAATAGCATACATAATTATATACATGTACATTATATACATATACATATACATATACATATTATATACATATACATGTAAACACGTACAAGTAGTTCGTTAATAATCATGTAATATAATTAGTTGTCTACAGTAGTGTAATTTGTACTTATTTGCACATGTACTAATTAGCACCTATTGTACTATTTGAATCTAGCAAACCTAGCTAACTGAATTAATGCTAAAATTGAGCGATGAATTGAATGCTATATATTATTAATTAAAGCTATATATATAATTTTATACACAGTTAAACACCAAGGTAAAGTATATTATTATAATGACGGTAATTAATTAGTCTTTGGTAT
>JAWZYT010000695.1:220000-257500 GCA_034508575.1 Petrolisthes manimaculis | reverse complement strand
TTTTTTTCGAAAGCATTGCATGATTTTAATTTAAGGCTGTATTTATTATATATAACTTTTTTTTTTTTATTGCCTTGTATTCTGAGTGAAATCTATGTATATATATTACTACATCATTTCTTGTATTATATTTGCCGTCAATAAGGTCGACGAGAAATTAAAATGGGCGGGATTTTCAACTTTGTAATATTTCCGAGGCGAATTACTTTTTTCTTTTTCATCTACTGTATTTGTTGAGTTGATGAACGGACTGGCTGGTTGACGGTCGTGTACAAAATATATATATACACTCTCCTCTCTTTTTATGCTAGTTTAAATTATGCGAGTTTGAAATAGTGCGTATCATGAAAAAAATGAAATAAATGCAATTTACAGGAACTCTTAAAATAACAGGAACAAGGAGGCTCCATTTTCAAGTTAAAGTACCATTATTTCTTATGGAAATGTACAATTTACTTAAAACAAAATTTGAACCGATTGAATAAGTTAAGAGAACATGAGAGATAAAAAATGTGAGATGATAATAATAATAATAATAATAATGTAACGGAACCTAATAATTACAATATATTCCATACACTAAAATATGGAAGTACAGTACAGTACAATATTTCAGAAGTACTGTACTGTACTGTATAATATAAGTTTTCCTGATGTGGTATATAATTATGGTATATTATTGGAACCTGCCGGGTATTTTTCTTTTCTGTCTTTTCTATTAGAAGTCTTTAACTTTTAACAAAGGCTATTTATTTAGCTGCTTTTTCTATCTTTTGGGACAATAATAATTTGTAAACAATTAAAGATAAAATTAATTGACATCCTTAACGAGTGTAAGAAAATAAACAAAATAAATTTGCGATAAATGTTTTATATAAATGAATTAACGGTAAATGTTTTATATAAATGAATTAGCGTTAAATGTTTTATATAAATAAATTAGCGGTAAATGTTTTATGTAAATGAATTAGCGGTAAATGTTTTATATAAATGAATTAGCAGTAAATGTTTAATATAAATAAATTAGCGGTAAACGTTTAATATAAATGCATTGAAATTTTATGATAATTGTAGTAACTTTAACTACCGTAATAGGGAATAATATCTCGTACAAATATATCAAATTGTATAAAAAGTTTCTCTTTACCAAAACACATTAACTTCCATACAGCACAAATCAAAATAAATAATTCTCTATCATCCATTATTTTGTAGTTAATTCGGTTTTATTTATTCCATATTTAGGATATTTTATGCAGTATTATTAATTAATCTTTCAAATAAGTTTTATTCATTCCATATTTATATTATTTTATACAATATTAAGCTTTACCATGTGATGTAGATATAAATATTAATGCTTTATTATTATTATTATTATTATTATTATTATTATTTTAAAGCCATTTATTGCTACCAGTATATTAATTGCATTTTGATGTTGCTTGCTTGAAATATTTATTATAGTTTTAATTAACTTATCAGGGTTTAATTAATTAATAGCTGTGCATGGCTATAAAGGTGTATCAAAGATTATTATTTGTATCATTATTTTCATACCACAAAAAAAAAAAAAAACATATTAATTGGGAAAGTTTTGTGTTGGTAAATCTGGAGCAACTGAATCCTCCAAACTATTCCAAGCAACAACAACAACAACAGCATTATATATATTTACTCTTTTCTGGTTCTGTTTCCTGGCATACTTTGGAGGAATCAAGATACTCCAATTATTAATGAATGTAATGTAACAAAAAAGAATTATCACCTTTAATTTAAGGAGATATTAGGGTCGATTCTCACAGTGGTTTGTTTTGGTTTGTAAGCTCGCAAACGAAAGAATGTTTGTCGTGTAAATGCCTTAATGGATGAATTATTTAATGAATTTGGTGAGTAATCTATACAGTGATTATTATTATTATTATTATTATTATTATTATTATTATTATTATTATTATTATTATTATTATTATTATTATTATTATTATTATTATTAAATGCCTTATGGATGAATTATTTAATGAATTTGGTGAGTAATCTATACAGTGATCATTATTATTATTATTATTATTATTATTATTATTATTATTATTATTATTATTATTATTATTATTATTATTATTATTATTATTATTATTATTATTATTATTAAATGCCTTAATGGGTGAATTATTTAACGAATTTGGTGAGTAATCTATACAGTGATTATTATTATTATAATTATTAAATGCCTTATGGGTGAATTATTTAATGAATTTGGTGAGTAATCTATACAGTGATCATTATTATCTAACTATTGGATAGATATAGTGAATGTGGATACAGTACTCACCTTTTTGCAAAATAATGACGTCTTAAAATTGTGGTTAGTTGGTTGGGGAGCTAACAAACCAATACCACTGTGAAATCAACCCATTATTCTCACTGGTAAATTGGAAGGCAACTGTGATTCCTCCAAAGTATGTCAGGAAACAGATTTATTAATGTTTGTAAATATTAATGTTTTTGTTGTTGTGTGGTATAATTAAAAGGAATCGGTAGCCATTTATACTCTGTTCAAAACTTGTGTTCCATTTTCCTCTATCTATCTGTCTCTATTTCTATCTATATCTTTATATCTATATCTATTTCTATCTATATCTTTATATCTATATCTATCTCTATCTATATCTTTATATCTATATCTTTCTATCTATCTCTATCTGTCTCGATTTCTATCTATCTATCTGTCTCTATTTCTATCTATATCTTTCTATCTATCTCTATCTGTCTCTATTTCTATCTATATCTTTATATCTATATCTATTTCTATCTATATCTCTTATCTGTCTATCTATCTATCTCTTATCTATCTATCTATCTATCTATCTGTCTCTATTTCTATCTATCTCTTATCTATCTATCTATCTATTTCTATCTATCTAAGCATAAGAGGCCAGCGGAACACAAGTTTTGAACAGAGTATAATTTACCTTTAGAAATAATTTTCCTAAACTCATCTTCACACAATTGTCAACAAATTTACTCGTCTGTCTGTCTGTCTGTACAATATTTTAATTTATTCTCCACTTTTATTCATCCCACTTTATTTCTTTAATTATTTCCATACAGTATTATGCATTTCATAATTTATAATACACCTTGGAAGAATGAAATAGTGATTACAAAAGCCACCAATATTATTAATTAAGAGATACAGTAGTTCATATAATTATCTACACATTGATAAATACAAAATAATAATGATCTTTTTAATTCAATTTATTATGTTAGGAACACAGTAAATGTATGTACAGTTAGATACATAAATGGTTGGTACAGTCCAGTAGGTGAAAGATATATATTTGTCCCATTTGAGTAACCATTGTGTGTCTATTATCAGGTATATTCTTGTTTTTTTATTACCATCCTCAATACTGACTTCTGCCCCTGATGTCTCCTATTTGGCACTAATAAGGAACACACACACACACACACACACACACACACACACACACACACACACACACACACACACACACACACACACACACACACACACACACACACACACCATCCTCAATACTGACTTCTGCCCCTGATGTCTCCTATTTGGCACTAAGGAACACACACACACACACACACACACACACACACACACACACACACACACACACACACCATCCTCAATACTGACTTCTGCCCCTGATGTCTCCTATTTGGCACTAATAAGGAACTTGATATTGGCAGAAATGGACCATCTTTCACCTACTGGGCTGTACCAACCATTCCTGTGTCCAACTGTACATACATATACTGTCTTCCGAACATAATAAATTGAATTAAAAAGATCATTATTATTTTGTAGGAGAAGGGGAGGACTTGTAGTAACTTAGTATCATATTTTCAGGGTGACTTAAAAATTATGTAATGTGGTTTTTACATCTGCCCATAATTACTAATGGTACTTTAATTAGTCTGTTTTCTCATTTTGTGAAGTGTGAATTAACTTTGGGTGTATTAATTTACAGTTATGGAATACTGTATACATATAGAAATATCACAAAGTTAAATAATACTGAGGGAATTAAAGATTTAGGATCCTATAATTAATTTCACATTTTATAGAGAAGTTGGATGATATTATTATATGTTCCATTTAAGAGTGTGGGTAGTTGTTATTGTTGTTATTGTTGTTATTGTTGTTGTTTATTTATATTTACCCCCCCCCCCCCCCCCCCCCCCCGAGCACCAAACGTTTGAAATCTTATAACTGTACGTACAAGTAAGATTTTACCAAATATTTGTAGCATAATGTATTGAGTATTTTAGTTAATTTTGTTGTACAGTTGCCAAAAAAGGTATTGCGACAAACTATTGATACAACTTTAACCCTAGTAATATCCACAACTATTTGTATGGACTATAAACATGTATAACAGAAGGAAATATACATATCCTTCTGTAATACATACTTATAAACATATATAACAGAAGGAAATATACATATCCTTCTGTAATACATACTTATAAACATGTATAACAGAAGGAAATATACATATCCTTCTGTAATACATACTTATAAACATGTATAACAGAAGGAAATATACATATCCTTCTGTAATACATACTTATAAACATGTATAACAGAAGGAAATATACATATCCTTCTGTAATACATACTTATAAACATGTATAGCAGAAGGAAATATACATATCCTTCTGTAATACATACTTATAAACATGTATAACAGAAGGAAATATACATATCCTTCTGTAATACATACTTATAAACATGTATAACAGAAGGAAATATACATATCCTTTTGTAATACATACTTATAAACATGTATAACAGAAGGAAATATACATATCCTTCTGTAATACATACTTATAAACATGTATAACAGAAGGAAATATACATATCCTTCTGTAATACATACTTATAATCCCTACAAACAACTATGGACATTAATATATTTAATGTTGTATCAATAGTTGTCGCAATACCTTTTTTTTGGCAACTATACATTAGGCAACCAACCAACCATCCCATACACATTCTTAGTAACTGTAGCTTATAATATTATATCTTAATCATTTCTTACCCTTTAAATAAATAATCCTGTACTCTTGTAATGTGTTTGTAGTACTGTACCAATTACTGTAACTTATATTTCACTTCTTATTAGATTATGTAACTCTGTATATCACAATTTGTATTATATCATGATAGTAGATTTGCTTTCTGGTACACACACACACACACTATCTCATATTTGACAACACATAACATAGGCCCATAGTATTTTAAAAAATTTGAGGTCCCTTACTGGAGCTCTATGAACCCTCCAAACTACTCCAGGCAACAACACACACACACACACACACACACACACACACACACACACACACACACACACACACACACACACACACACACACACACACACACACACACACACACACACACACACACACCCTTACTGGAGCTCTATGAACCCTCCAAACTACTCCAGGCAACAAAACCCTTCAGTGTTTCTAATAGGGAATCTGTTGTTGCCTGGAGTAGTTTGGAGAATTCATAGAGCTCCAGTAAGGGGGTGTGGGAGTAGGGGACAGGCTTGGGGGGGGACTGGGGGGTGTGTGGGAATAGGGGGACAGGCTTGGGGGGGGGACTGCGGGGGTGCGGGAATAGGGGGACAGGTTTGGGGTGGGTAGAAAGCCTCTCCCGCTATTCCCGCACCCACGTAACCTCCCCCAAGCCTGTCCCCCCTACTCCTGCACCCCCCCCCCAAGCCTGTCCCCCCTATTCCCACACCCACTTCATGTACAGTTGGAGAAATTTCCCAGTATGTATGTACAGTATTATTCCATTTGTATTTATTTAGCTGAAAGGATGAGTGCGATTTACAGACTATATACTCTGTTCAAAACTTGTGTTCCATTTTCCTCTATCTATCTGTCTCTATTTCTATCTATATCTTTCTATCTATCTCTATATCTTTCTATCTATCTCTATCTGTCTCTATTTCTATCTATCTCTTATCTGTCTATCTATCTCTATCTGTCTCTATTTCTATCTATATCTTTATCTATCTATATCTTTCTATCTATCTCTTATCTGTCTATCTATCTATCTATCTATCTCTATCTATCTAAGCATAAGAGGCCAGCGGAACACAAGTTTTGAACACACTATAGACACATTTCACTATTGGCGACTCCTGTATCAAATTAGTTATTAAAGAATAGCTTATAATAATTGGGGAAAGAATTTATAAGACAAGTTAATTAATGTGAAATTATTACAATGATAACTGGTTCAACACATGTTAGGGTACATATTATTCACAGCTTTATTTAATTATGTCATTGGGAAATTTCTTCATCTGTTTGTACACTTTCATAGTCTTTTCATTTTGTATATAACTTAGTTGACTCACAATTATTAAGGTATTATATATTTATTTGGCATTATTATTTATTATTATTTATATTTATTATTATTTATTATTATTTATATTTATTATTATTTATTATTATTATTGTATTAGGCCTGTGGTAATTCTTATAATAATTATGTTGTATCAAATCAGTAATAACACAAAAAAATTAATTAAATGTTATTCATAAATTTTTGGATAATAATGATTGTCCATCTACAAAATAAAATTAGTGTGTATTATAATAGTTTTAATTAATTGTGAGTCATCTATGTATGTACAGTTGTGGTCAATAATAATCATACACATATGGGTAACTTTAATAATTTACTGTCTAATGTTTTCACGTTCACATATTATGATGTTATTGTTTTAAGTAGTGTGTGTGCGTGTGTGTGTTATTGTTTTAAGTAGTGTGTGTGTGTGTGTGTTATTGTTTTAAGTAGTGTGTGTGTGTGTGTGTTATTGTTTTAAGTAGTGTGTGTGTGTGTGTGTGTTATTGTGTAGCTGTTTGTATTAAATTAAAATATGGTAGTTAACGTGTGTGTGTGTGTGTGTGTGTGTGTGTGTTATTGTTTTAAGTACGGTAGTGTGTGTGTGTGTGTTATTGTTTTAAGTAGTGTGTGTGTGTGTGTTATTGTTTTAAGTAGTGCATAGCTACTTGTATTAAATTAAAAGATGGTAGTTAACCTATTTATTGTAAAGTTTATCATCTAAGGAACAGAGGGAAGCTGTCAAACTCTTACCTGAGTTACTCCCCCCTATATGGATGATTATATTTGACCACAACTGTACAAGAGAATTGAGATGTGTGTGTGTGTGTGTGTGTGTGTAGGTACAGTACGTAACTCCTTTATGTAACTCCTTTATGTAACGCCTTTATGTAACTCCTTTATGTAACTCCTTAATTCAACCCAGCATGGTAAAGCAACATATGTAGAGTATATTTATTTAAGGTGGAAATTCGCTTTTTTTTTGTTACATTGGAGAAACAGAACAGAACACACAGATGGACAAATATAATGGCGTTCTGTTGTTGTTGTTATTGTTGTTGTTGTTGTTGTTGCTTGGAATAGTTTGGAGGATTCAGTTGCTCCAGATTTACCAACACTGGGTATAGGGATAATAAGGCTTTCTCCTCCCCCCCCACCCCCCCCAAAGCCTGTCCCCATATTCCCGCACCCCCATAAGGAGGAAATTCGGTGTTGGTTGGTAAATTTGGAGTAAATAATTCCTCCAAATTATTCCAAGCAACAACAACAACAACAACAGAACATAATTATTTTTGCTATACACTCTCCTCTCTTTTTATGCGAGTTTAAATTATGCGAATTTGAAATAGTGCGTATCATGAAAAAAATGAAATAAATGCAATTTACAGGAACTCTTAAAATAACAGGAACAAGGAGGCTCCATTTTCAAGTTAAAGTACCATTATTTCTTATGGAAATGTACAATTTACTTTATGCAAAATTCACTTTATGCGACACAACCCTTCACCAACCTAACCTGTAATAAAAAAAGAGCAGAGTTTACTTGTTTCCTGGCATACTTTGGAGGAATCAAGGCACTCCAATGTAACAAAAAAAAAGCGAATTATCACCTTAATCACCCAGATAAAAACATTTATTATTATTATTATTATTATTATTATTATTATTATTATTATTATTATTATTATTATTATTATTATTATTATTATTATTATTATTATTATTATTACTGTATTATTATTATTATTATTATTATTATTATTAACTTTACTGATATGCATTATATATATTGTTTTTATTTTCTCTTTCTCGTTTATCATTGAATTTCTTGACCGAATTTTGTAGATAAACTATTGAATTTAAATTTTTCGGTTATTGATAAACTATCGATTTTAAATTTTTCGGTTATTGATAAACTATCGATTTTAAATTTTTCGGTTCCCGTATTTTTTTGACAAACTATTGATTTTAAATTTTTGGGTTATTAATTTTAATCAATATTTTGTGTACGAATGCCAAGAGTAATTTTTGCCCCACATGTCGTTAAGATCTTTATTTACGTATGATTTAACTAAAGACGCGAGGAATGAGTGAAGAAAAAAAATAATATCGACACAATAAAATAATCACACTTATTATTATTTATTTTTATGCATTGATAATTTTGAAGCCTAATATTAATTTTACCCTACTGTTACTAGGTATAATAATAATAATATTTAAAGTTTTTACAATACTTACACTTGTATTTTTTCTATAATCATTGATTTGTTATTATTTATTGTCATGCATTGAAATTTAAGTTTAATATTAATCTTACCTTAATGTTATTACTGAGTATAATAATAATGATAATATTTAAAGTTTAACAATACTTATACAATAGTTGTATTTTTTCTTCACTTATTGTATCTTAAATAATATATAAGGAATGTATTAACTAACAATAGCTAATTAGTGTTTAGTGTATTGCTGAAACATACATACATGTATACTCACTTAAAAGTTATCATAAATTTATTAATGTACTAAATATATTATAATTCAAAGATTCTATAACAATTTACAGTACATACAGTATAATTATAAAGTACAGTACTGTATATAGATATTATGAAGGACCTCTAATGCATTATAATATTATACAGTCATCCCTCTGCTATCGTGGGTTTGACTATAGCGTTTTGTTTGTATGTGTGTAAAGTTCACCTTCAATCCGCTATAGCACATCCGTATGCTAACATTCAAATTTGGCTGTGTAAAGATAGCCACTATGTGATTGTCCAAGCACACTAGACTGTTTCCTGGCATACTTTGGAGGAATCAAGGCACTCCAATGTAACACAAAGCGAATTATCACCTTAATCACCCAGATAAAACGTTTATCATGACATGGTGTTACAGTAGTGAAGATAAGGACTGTGTGGGTTTCTAACTAGCCCTACTTATCAACCCTATCTTTATTTAACACAAGAGTTAACTAGTGATACAATGTGTGGAGATAAAGCTTTTTCATCTGTGCCTAATTACACCTCGGTCTGGTATAGAATGTCCAATACGTCGAGAGAGAGAGAGAGAGAGAGAGAGAGAGAGAGAGAGAGAGAGAGAGAGAGAGAGAGAGAGAGAGAGAAAGAATTTTATTATAAGACGTCGTTCCTATAGGGATGTATATTACAATTCGTATGAAGCATATTAAATGCATATAACAAATTATAGTAAGGTTTTAAGTTAATATTTTGGTAGCTTATTCTACAGTATTCTACAGGGTGGATTTCTCAGTCATATGTGAACACGTTTTGTTATGTTTAATGAATTGCCGTCGTGTTTGAGGTCTCATAGTAAAAAAAAAAAAAACGTCACTTTGGAGAGACATAAGAACCTATCCCAATTTTCATCATTAATCTTTAGTTCCTAATTTCCCTAAGGTGAGTGAGGCATATCTATTTACGCACCACCTAACCACAACACTCAACACGCTTACTGTACTTGTGGCGTCCACTGTATTAGGTTAAAAATGCTATTTTCTTATTAATCTACTTTAGTTTTCATTATATGCAAAGAAATATTAGTAAAAAAAAATCATGTTTAGGGAGGAAAAATCTTGAAATATGAGGGACTGGGAACCAATTTCAATTATTCACATTATAGTTATTAAATTCCGCTATCGCGTTTTCCGTTATCGCATTTTCCGCTATCTTGTTTTCCGTTATTGCATTTTCCGCTATCTTGTTTTCCGTTATTGCATTTTCCGCTATCTTGTTTTCCGTTATCGCATTTTCCGTTATCTTGTTTTCCGTTATCGCATTTTCCGCTATCTTGTTTTCCGCTATCGCATTTTCCGCTATCTTGTTTTCCGCTATCACGTGCTACTTACGACACCAATTATGCGTGATAGCGGAGGGATGACTGTATATATATTGTATACAGTATATATAAATTTCTCAGCAATACACCAGCAGACTGACTTATGCCTATCATAATAATAATACAACATTTTAATAACAATTACTGTATAAAAGTTCTTGAAGTAGAAGCGAGTGAATTTTAAAGTTTTTATTTTATTGACTATTCTTTTCAAATAATTATTATTATAATATAATTTATGGTACATATAAGGAGTTTAACTTTATTTATTTGTTTATGTCGTATTTGAATGTGTTGTTATTTTTATATATTTGTTTGTATATATAAAGAATTTTATTTACTTAATCTATCTATGCTTAGATTTAATAATAAGTACAGTATAGTTAAAAGTTACCCTTCACCATAATATTCTCTCTCTCTCTCTCTCTCTCTCTCTCTCTCTCTCTCTCTCTCTCTCTCTCTCTCTTCTCTTTTTTTTTCCCATGATTACTGTAATATATTTTCCGTTTAAACTTAAAGCTACTGTATATTATATTCTTGCCTGCCTTCCCTAATCTATCTATCTATATCTATCTGAGGCATACTAATCAGTACTGTATGTCATAGTAGACCACTTCACGTATATATCAGTATAAGTAGCCAATTAAATATCTCAATGTTATTATTCATTTAAACACAGTATGAAAAATTGGTATGATTATTCCTATGTACATATAGCCAAGATTTAATTAACTAAACATTATGTATGAATTTGTAAGATTATTTGTAAGATTTAACTAAACATATTACAAAATGTTTAAGATGATGAAATTAATCCTTTGTAGCCAATATTTAACTACAAAACTATATTACATTATTTATGAATTGGTAAGATTAATTCTATGTATAGCCAAAATTTAACTAAACATATTACAAAATGTTTAAGGTGATAAAATTAATCCTTTGTAGCCAAGATTTGCTATTATTATATTATTATTATTGTTGTTATAATATACAGGCCAAAGAATAACATAGACACCACCATTATTATTATTATTATTATTATTATTATTATTATTATTGTTGTTATTGTTGTTTTTATAATATATACAGTCGGCCAAAGAATAACATTGGTACCTGAAACGTGAAGTGGTCTGCGGCCCGTAGTTTAAAAAATTTGAGGTCCCTTACTGGAGCTCTATGAACCCTCCAAACTACTCCAGGCAACAGAACCCTTCAATGTTTCTAATAGGGAATCTGTTGTTGCCTGGAGTAGTTTGGAGAATTCATAGAGCTCCAGTAAGGGGGTGTGGGAGTAGGGGACAGGCTTTGGGGGGGGGTGGGAGTAGGGGACAGGCTTGGGGGGGTGCGGGAATAGGGAATCTGTTGCCTGGAGTAGTTTGGAGGGTTCATAGAGCTCCAGTAAGGGACCTCAAATTATTTTATTTAAACTACGGGTCTGTAATTCCTGTACCAGCCTAATCTATCTATGGCTGTTTGTGTGTGTGTGTGTGTGTCACTCCCTAAATTTTGTACTGTATTTTGTAGTGTGAATGCAATTGTTAACATTTTCCCTATATACCACCATCTTTATTCCTTATTACAGTATTGACGGGGGTGTGGGAGTAGGGGACAGGCTTGGGGGGGGGTGCGGGAATAGTGGGAGACAGGCTCGGGGTGGACAGAAAGCTCGTCTCCCTATTCCCGCACCCCCTAAACCCCCCCCCAAGCTTGTCCCCCTACTCCCGCACCCCCAAACCTCCCCCAAGCCTGTCCCCTTATTCCCGCACCCCCTCACCCTCTCCTACTGTCCAATTATAACCCTTATATATATATTCTGAAAAATTTTGGCAAGAAACTATAAAACATTTACCTGGGTTATATAGTTTGTCAGTTTGCCAATAATAATAATATAATCATTTTAGTTGATTAAAAAAACATTCTAATATATACAGTAATTAAGATATCAACAAGTCATTTAGATTATTATTATTATTATCATTCATTAGTGAAAGATAGCCAATTGAATATCTCGTGTTATTATTGATTTTATTTAACACAGTAAATAAATAAACTAAATATACCGACTAGAATATATTTGTTAAGGATTCAATAAATAAATAAACTAAATATACTGACTTGAATATATATGTTTGTTAAGGGTTCAACTTTCCCTATACAGTATTTCCCTGTATTGTATGAGTGCATGGGATATACAGTATACAGTATTACCATAAATGTATTGTTGATAAAGCTCTCAGATAGTTAACAATTATTCAGATGTGAAGAAAATAATAATAATAAGAAAATAATGATGCAATTATTCAGATGTGAAGAAAATAATAATAAGAAGAAAATAATGATAAGTATTAATTAGCATATTTTGACGACAATTTATCAGTGTTGTTAAGAACAGACTTTTACTAAAATAAATAAATGGTGATAACTGATTTAAGAATGTTACAGTATTAGTAAAGTTTAATTTATATATAATTATAAAAGTGATAGATAAATGTATGTAGCACTGATTATATATTTTTATTTTTTTGAAGAGGTGAATTAGGTACAAAGAGGCGTAGGTACAAAATACAGTCTCTTTATTTATATCTCAGCCAGGATAGAGAAAGTAAAGATAAAAACTAACTATCCTTTTGTCTGATGGTTAATAATAATTTTGTTAAATAAGTAAATACACTCTCCTCTCTTTTTATGCGAGTTTAAATTATGCGAATTTGAAATAGTGCGTATCATGACAAAAATGAAATAAATGCAATTTACATGAACTCTTAAAATAACAGGAACAAGGAGGCTCCATTTTCAAGTTAAAGTACCATTATTTCTTATGGAAATGTACAATTTACTTTATGCAAAATTCACTTTATGCGACACAACCCTTCACCAACCTAACCTGTAATAAAAAAAGAGCAGAGTGTACAGTACAGTATGTACTATAGTTGTCAAATATAAACAAACAAAGAGTGAGATAAAGAGAACAAACATCATACTTCACCTTCTCTTCCCTCCATTAGTTAAGTTTGAATTGTGTGAGTGTGTGTTTGCATTGGTCTGTGAGCCACTAACCCTTCCCTAACCTATACCTTATGTCCCCTTCCTTATACCTTATGTCCCCTTCCTTATACCTTATGTACAGTTGACAAAAAAGATATTGCGACAACTCTTGATACAACATTAAATATATTAATGTTTATAGTTGTTTGTAGGGATTATAAGTATGTATTACAGAAGGATATGTATATTTCCTTCTGTTATACATGTTTATAAGTATGTATTACAGAAGGATATGTATATTTCCTTCTGTTATACATGTTTATAAGTATGTATTACAGAAGGATATGTATATTTCCTTCTGTTATACATGTTTATAAGTATGTATTACAGAAGGATATGTATATTTCCTTCTGTAATACATGTTTATAAGTATGTATTACAGAAGGATATGTATATTTCCTTCTGTAATACATACTTATAATCCCTACAAACAACTATGGACATTAATATATTTAACGTTGTATCAAGAGTTGTCGCAATACCTTTTTTGGCAACTGTACATACGTTCTTGTCGTCAGGTCTATGAAAACACCTTAAGCTTGATGTGGTCAACGTTGTCTCACGTTTAATGGAAACATGATTGGTTTGTCCCTGTCCTAACCTATACCGGCCGTCTTAATGAAAATAGAGTTATAATACAGTATTGCCATTATAAATTTATGCCTATTCCTTCATCCTATCCTTACAGTATTACCATTATAAATTTATACCTATTCCTTCATCCTATCCCTACAGTATTACCATTATAAATTCATACCTATTCCCTCATTCTATCCCTACAGTATTACCATTATAAATTTATACCTATTCCTTCATCCTATCCCTATTACCATTATAAATTCATACCTATTCCTTCATCCTATCCCTACAGTATTGCCATTATAAATTCATACCTATTCCTTCATCCCTTTATCCCACTCCACTCCCATTCCCTCCCCTCCCCTCCTTCCTTCCCTCCATCCCTCTGTCCTTCCCTCCATCCCTCCTTCCTTCCCTCCATCCCTCCTTCCTTCCCTCCATCCCTCTGTCCTTCCTTCCACTCCACTCCACTCCATCCCTCCATCCATCTGTCCTTCCTTCCACTCCACTCCACTCCATCCCTCTGTCCTCCCCTCCCATCCCATCCCATCCATCCCTCTGTCCTCCTCTCCATCCCTCCATCCTTCCCTCCATCCGTCCTTCCATCCCTCCATCTCTCCATCTCTCCATCCATCCTTCCTTCCCACCTAACCTAACCTAAGTGATGTTCTTTGTTGTCAAGTTGTTGGTGGCAGCCTTTAAAACCTTGCTGAGGAGATGTGTTGGTGTTGTTGTTATTGTTTCCCTGAGAGGTCCTGCACCACGTCTGTCTACCGCTCTACCTTCATGTCTGTCTGTGTGTTTATATCCATTTGCTGTGAGGTATACAGTTGCTTTCATTACACGTGGGTGGTAACATTCATTTACATACTGTGTTTACATATTTTACACTTGTGGTCATTGCTAACCAGTAATATAGTTTCATAATTATTGACACCAACTTATTTTAACCCTTATTAACTCAGTACATACGGTAATTACATATGTACAGTTGCCAAAAAAGGTATTGCGATCAATCTTTATAGAACTTTAACCCATGTAATATCCACAACTATTTGTATATGGACTATAAGCATGTATAACAGAAGGAAATATACATATCCTTCTGTAATACATACTTATAAACATGTATAACAGAAGGAAATATACATATCCTTCTGTAATACATACTGTACTTATAAACATGTATAACAGAAGAAAATATACATATCCTTCTGTAATACATACTTATAAACATGTATAACAGAAGGAAATATACATATCCTTCTGTAATACATACTTATAAACATGTATAACAGAAGGAAATATACATATCCTTCTGTAATACATACTTATAATCCCTACAAACAAACACCTATGGACATTAATATATTTATAATGTTGTATCAAGAGTTGTTGCAATACCTTTTTTGGCAACTGTACTATACATCTACTTATATGTAGTACTGTACTAGGTAGTTATACAATACTGAAGGTACACACATGTAAAATAAATATTGTGTGTTATGTGTATTTACCTGTAGGCCTATACAGACTTTACAACATAAATATACATACACATACACATACAAACGTTCACATCTCATTAATTAAGGCTTGAGACAGTCAGAGAACACTTACTGTAACAACAGTAAACAATAACACAAACATTCAGGAGACAAAGCAACTTCAGAACTATATAATTAACAATAACAACAGTAAACAATAACACAAAGATTCAGGAGACAAATTAAACAACTTCAGAAATACATGTATATCATTTTGACGGCAGATGTTCAGTTTTTCAGAAAAAAAAAAATTATTAACAAATAATTAACTATAATGAGAATATTATCTATTTTGTGGGATAGAATATTTACTGTGAAACTGCAGACAAGAAAAAACTGCTTCCCACATTACTGGAAAAAGTTTATCCTGGTTAATCTTGAAATATGATAAAAACAGATTAATTTTATATCTTGTTATTTTGGTGTTAATGTTTTACACTCGTGATACATAATTTCTGACCAGAGTGTGAGGAGCAGAAAGCTTTGTATCGCCTGTGTGTGTGTGTGTGTGTGTGTGTGTGTGTGTGTGTGTGTGTGTGTGTGTGTGTGTGTGTGTGTGGTATTGTTCATTTCCCCCAACCCAGTACACCTATAGAGGCTGAGTTTGAATGTAGTGTGTGTGTGTCTGTGTGTGCGTGTGTGTGTGTTTGTGTGTGTGTGTGTCTCTGGTCAGGGATTATGTATTACAAATGTACAGTCCACTACTACCAATATAATAATAATATACAGTACTTATAATTATTATAATGTTTGTCTGTTAAAATACAAGTTCAGTATAGATGCTGAAACTTGTTATTAATACATACAAACATACAAACATTGTCTATCGCTGTGTTACATTGTTAGACGTGACAGTATGTACAGTTGGACACACGTGAAGCTGATACACCTCGCTACTTGTGAGATACCTACCTACAACATACAGGAAAGTAAGCGAAAGTTATATATAATAGTTTGTTGACAAGCAGACAGTGATAAATATTTTACCGTCTGTCTGTCTGTCAATAAACTTCATTTTTTTTGTTTTAACTTTCCTTTAATTTGTAGCTACTGTATCTCACAAATAACAAGCCATACCAACTTTATATGTGTCCAACCGTACACAACAACAACAACAACAACAACAAACACCACCCGATTGGAATTACGTATTGGTGTTTGTTTCTCCAAGGTGTGTCTATATAAACTGGACTTTCGACATCTTCTATTCCCTTCCCTCCATCCTCCATCCTCCATCCTCCATCCTCTATCCATCTCCAATTACGTGTGAATGTGAATGTTTTAAGAAAGTTATATATATAGGTTTATAGAAATTAATTAACAGGGTAGCTTTTAAATGTCATATAAGTACATATAGCTAATAGGACTGATATGGTATGCAAGAACATTCATTTTTCGTGGTATTTACGATGGCATAGTATTGGTACATTCTTGCATACCACTCATAGGGTCGATTCCACAGTGGTTGGTGTTGGTTTGTAAGCACACAAACGAAAGAATGTGTTATATAACCTTGTTAATGACTTGTGGGTGAATTATTTAATGAATTTGGTGAGTAAATTATACAGTGATCATTATTATCATTATTATCTAACTGGTTGATAAATTTTATGAATGTTGATACAGTATAGTACTAAGATTTTGGTAAATATATAATGAAGCCTTATAAGTGTGGTTGGTTGGGAAGCTAACAAACCAATACACTCTCCTCTTTTTTTTATTACAGGTTAGGTTGGTGAAGGGTTGTGTCACATAAAGTGAATTTTGCATAAAGTAAATTGTACATTTCCATAAGAAATAATGGTACTTTAACTTGAAAATGGAGCCTCCTTGTTCCTGTTATTTTAAGAGTTCCTGTAAATTGCATTTATTTCATTTTTTTCATGATACGCACTATTTCAAATTATAAATAGCATAATAATTCTACTGAGACACAAGTTTCTGTTCTTAACAACACTGCTGGCATGAACTAGTTAGAGTAATATTATACTAGTGCTAACAAAACTAGCTAAATTACAGTTGGCTCCATTTACACATTGACCAACTATTATTATTATTACTGTACGGTATTGCTAATATATATTTTTTTATATATACAGTACTGCTAATATAATTTATTTTATATATACAGTATTGCTAATATAATTTATTTTATATATACAGTATTGCTAATATAATTTATTTTATATATACAGTACTGCTAATATAATTTATTTTATATATACAGTACTGCTAATATAATTATTTTTATATATACAGTATTGCTAATATAATTTTATTTATATATACAGTACTGCTAATATAAAAAGTTTTATATATACAGTACTGCTAATATATTTTTTTTTATATATACAGTACTGCTAATATAAGTTTTTTATATATATACAGTACTGTTAATATAAAAAAAATTATATATACAGTACTGCTAATATAATTTTTTTTATATATACCGGTAATATAATGTTTGTTTATACTATACTATTCTAACAACAACAAAAACAAAAAAACAACAACAACACTCTTAAATAGCGATCTGAGAGCTTCATTAAATTACTGTCTGTCTGTCTATTTGTCTGTCTGTCTATCTATTTGTCTGTCTGTCTGTCTGTGTGTTCTTTTTCCCCGACGCACCACTAAACTAAGACTCTTTTATTTCCCTCCTCCCCTTTCCTTTTTTCTCTACAGGGCCGAAGTGGCTTTAAGGTAATTTCACCTTTATTCACGTTATCTTATGCCCAGGTTTATTATTATATATATATACAGTATTATTATTTATTTATTTATTTATATGTACAGGTATATCATTATCTATTTATTTATAGGTACAGTATCATTTTCTATTTATTTATTCACGTTATCTTATGCCCAGGTTTATTATTATATATATATACAGTATTATTATTTATTTATTTATAGGTACAGGTATACCATTATCTATTTATTTATATGTACAGGTATATCATTTTCTATTTATTTATTCACGTTATCTTATGCCCAGGTTTATTATTATATATATACAGTATCATTATTTATTTATTTATTTATATGTACAGGTATATTATTATCTATTTATTTATTCACGTTATCTTATGCCCAGGTTTGTTTATTTATTTATATGTACAGGTATATCATTTTCTATTTATTTATTTATATGTAAAGGTATATCATTATTTATTTATTTATATGTACTGTACAGTATATCATTATCTATTTATTTATATATATAGTATCATTATTTATTTATTTATATGTACAGGTATATTATTATTT
Source organism: Petrolisthes manimaculis (assembly GCA_034508575.1). Taxonomy (NCBI): domain Eukaryota; kingdom Metazoa; phylum Arthropoda; class Malacostraca; order Decapoda; family Porcellanidae; genus Petrolisthes; species Petrolisthes manimaculis. The sequence goes on along the minus strand of JAWZYT010000695.1, from coordinate 238,774 downwards.
ATTTATTTATTCACGTTATCTTATGCCCAGGTTTATTATTATATATATACAGTATCATTATTTATTTATTTATAGGTACAGGTATATTATTATTTATTTATTTATATGTACAGGTATATCATTTTCTATTTATTTATACATACAGTATCATTATTTATTTATTTATATGTACAGGTATACCATTATCTATTTATTTATATATACAGTATCATTATTTATTTATTTATATGTACAGGTATATCATTTTCTATTTATTTATTTATTTATTTAATTAATGGAGAGGAGTACAGTATAATTCTATAATGTATGTGTGATTATTTTGAGTTTAGTTGGGTAGATTATCCCTTCCCTCATTTTGCCTTGCCTTTTGCCTTTTACCTTTCCTTTCCTTTCCTTCCCACCCTTTCTTCCCCTTTTTCCTTATTCTTCGCGTCCCTTCCTTTCCTTTCCTTTCCTTCCCTTCCTTTCCTTTCCTTCCCACCCTTTCCTTTTCTTTCCTTTTCTCTCCCTCCCTCCCTCTTCCTTCCCTTCCTCCCTTCCTTTCTCCCTTCTCTCCCTTCTTTTCCTTTCATCCCTCCCTACCTCCTTTCCTTCTTCCTTCCTTCCCTACCTCCCTTCCTTCCTACTTACCTCCTTTCCTTTCCTACCTACCTCCTTTCCTTTCCCTTCCCTACCTACCTCCTTCCCTTCCCTTCCCTCCCTACCTCCTTCCCTCCCTCCTTTCCTCCATACCTCCTTCCCTCCCTCCTTTCCTCCATACCTCCCTATCTACCATCTTCCCTCCCTGATAAAATATGATACAAAAAAATGCTTATGGTTCACTGAAAGCTGTAATAGTTAGGATAGAGTAATTTTAAAATGTTTATATTTTCTTTAAACAAATATTTAAAAAAAAAAAAAAAAAAAAAAAAATATGTCGCATCTCTTACATTAATTCATCATAAAAAAAAAAAAAAAAAAAAAAAAAATCTTCCTCCTCTTTTTCTTTACTCGGATAAAAGTTCGCTTTGGAATTTTCGTTTTATTTTACGTTGGTTGGTTTAAATAATCTGATTTTAGGATTATTTCTTTAAGTCTGTGTGTGTGTGCTTACTCTTTCAATGTGTAGGTTTTATGTTTTTGTATATAATTGTGGTTTTGTTGAATTAAATAAACACTTGATTGAGGCCTTTGTGTAAATATAAATAAATAACTGGGTGTTTTGTTGTTTACTCATAATAAATACAGGCCTAATTTAATGTAGGTAGATAAAGTATGTGTTTGTGTAAATATTTATTTTTTCTTCATCATGTAAATAGATCCAATGTAAATATTTCATTCACGCTATAAGGCTTTGTGTAAATCATTGTTATTGTTTTTGTTGTTAATTGTGCTAAATATTCACTTAAGGCTTCAGCTATAGATGTTAATTGTTGTGCTAAATCTTTACTTTATGCTTTAGCTATAGATGTTAATTGTTGTGCTAAATATTCACTTTATGCTTTAGCTATTGATGTTAATTGTTGTGCTAAATCTTTACTTTAGGCTTTAGCTATACAGTCATCCCTCCGCTATCGCGAGTAATTGGTACCGTAAGTAGCACGTGATAGCGGAATTCGCGATAGCGGAATTTAATAACTAATGGGAATAATTGAAATTGGTTCCCAGTCCCTCATATTTCAAGATTTTTCCTCCCTAAACATGCTTTTGTTTACTAATATTTCTTTGCATATAATGAAAACTAAAGTAGATTAGTAAGAAAATTGCATTTTTAACTTAATACAGTGGACGCCACAAGTACAGTAAGCGTGTTGAGTGTTGTGGTTAGGTGGTGCGTAAATGGATATGCCTCACTCACCTTGGGGACTAAAGATTAATGATGAAAATTGGGATAGGTTCTTATGTCTCTCGAAAGTGACGTTTTTTTTTTTTACTATGAGACCTCAAACACGATGGCAATTCATTAAACATAACAAAACGTGTTCACATGTGGAGAGTCGGGCGCCCGATTCCGAGAGCACGTGTCAGAGTAGGATGTCTCACTCACTGTAGAATTAGCTACCAAAATATTAACTTAAAATTATTTTCAAAACTATTGCATCCATATAAAATGGGTGGCGAAAATAAGTGAAGCATATCCAATGAGTTAGTATACAAAACGAGCGAAATGATAATGAACATGTTAGGAAATTATATCACTCGTCTGTGAAGTGTGTGTGTGTTGCCACCACTTCTCCCGCAATCCTTCCCCCCCTCCTACCCTCAGTATCTCCATTCCCCCTAGCCCAAGGTCAAGGGAATATAGGCCTAGCCTGCCTTGTCACCTTGTGTGTGACTCTCGTGTTTAGTAATTACGAGTTAAACACCAGCTTCAACACTGTCATGCCAGGTGGTGCATTTACAAAATGGAAAGCCATATCCTTCCATATAAAGAAGGAAGTTATTTCGGTATTTCTTGGACAGAAAAAGAAGGAAACACTAATAACGTATGATTAATAAAATGTAAACAAACGATATCACGCTATCTCCCCCCTTCCCCCCTACCACCTCCCCTACTACCATGCATGGCATCGATGCCGACGACTCATTTCAGTCATGAATCGTCTTAATTCAAATTGTTATATGCATTTAATATTCTTAATACGAATTGTAATATACATCCCTATAGGAACGACGTCTTATATCGACGTTATGGACATTCTATACCAGACCGAGGTGTAATTAGGCACAGATGAAAAAGCTTTATCTCCACACATTGTATCACTAGTTAACTCTCTTGTGTTAAACAAAGATAGGGTTGATAAACAGGGCTAGTTATAAACCCACACAGTCCTCATCTTTACTGTTGTAACACCATGTCATGGTAAACATGGCTGTCAGTCGAGTGTGCTTGGCCAATTGCACCGCCAAATTTGAATGTTACGTGCGCGATAGTCCGCATACGGATGCGCTATAGCGGATGAAGGTGAACTTTTCACACATGCGCGATAGTTACGAAACGCGAAAGTGGAACCCGCGATAGCGGAGGGATGACTGTAGATGTTAATTGTTGTATCATAATGAGTCTTGCTTGCTGTGCACTCTGCTTCTCTCTCTCTCTCTCTCTCTCCCACGCATCCTGTATATATTTGTGAAGGAAGGCTTGGTTATACACAGAAGACAAACATACATACAGTACATACATACATACACACATGTACTGTACTCAAATTTTGGGTAAAAGAACTACAGTATGGTAAATGTAACGCATAATATTTCATCTACTGTACTGTACTCAAATTGTGGGTAAAAGAATTAAATATAGCATGTAATATTTCATCTACTGTACTGTACTCAAATTTTGGGTAAAAGAATTAAATATAGCATGTAATATTTCATCTATTTATCACATAAGATAATCAAATGAGTGGGGCAGAGTTACAAAGGATATAATTTAGATAAACATATTAACATGTACTGTATATAAGGATAATGTAAAGTTTTGCCTCTTATTTTCATTGGTTCAACTTGATCTCTTTTGCATTAAGAAAAAATTGTATATATGAGTTGACAATTAAGTTTCTATTTCATGGGAATATGTACCGTAAATATAAATAGTAAATATTACAAGTTTTTACGGATTTACAGATGCCCAAACTTTTTATTTTTTGTGTATTAAGAGTCGTACAGTAAATAGTACAAGTTTTTACCACAGTAATTACTAATTTACTAATATTTACTCTGATATTTTGTGTATTAAGAGACCTTCCTTCACACACCACTACCTACTCCTACTCCTACTCCTGCTACTCCCCCTCCTCCTCCTCCTCCTCCTCCTCCTCCTCCTCCTCCTCCTCCTCCTCCTCCTCCTCCTCCTCCTGCTACTCCTACTCCTACTCCCCCTACTCTTCACTCTGTAGAACACACACAACCTGCCTGCATGCTAATTAATTATAAGTATGTATTAAAATTGACTTGCAATAATCTTAATGTTTAATCTTTTCATTATGTGGTACAGTATCATTTTTTCCATTGGTTGCCGAGTGGAATTCCTCACACGGTGTTTTTTTTTTTTTTTGTACAGTGAGGAATAATATTTTTTTTTTTTACTTCCAGCGTTTTTTTGGCGACCAGAAAATTTAACGTCCTCCGAGATTTTTTTTTTTTTTTTTTTTTTTTTTTTCTCTTTTTCACAACTATCTAACTGTGTGTGACATTTTTCTACGGATTTTTTTGATTGAAAATGATGGCAGCTTTGGTGGCTAATTTTTTTTTTTACTGTAGTGTGTAGAACTGGTTAATTAACTAATGCATAAATCACCTTTACAGAAATGTTTCATAGACCGAGAGAAAAATGTTGATGCAATGAAAAACGAATTAAAATGAATTAAAATGAATTAAAATGAATTAAAATGAATTAGGCTCGTCATTGGATATACTCAAATTTTTTCTCTTTTTATATGTGATGTTATGTGCGTAATTTTGTTAATGTAATTCTCAATGAAAATGCATAATTATTGCACTCTGTAATTTCCATGCTACCATATTCAATTTACTATAAGCCATCCTTTTTATATGTTTTAAAAATATTTATTATTGACACACTAACAAATAATGTACATATATATATATCATATTTTGTTAATAATAAATTATGTAAACAAACAATTCTCTATTCTGTTATATAATAAAAATAAATAAAAGGTCGGCTTATGTACAGAATAATATATAATACAGTACTTGTATAAAAAATTGGACGGGACTACAGATATTCACTAAAATTAATCTTTCTTTATTAAATATCACTTTTAAATTACTCATTGCACATCATCATCATATAAAATAAAAAACTCTTTATATTATTATCTTTGAATCATTTTGTAAAGGTTGATGAGGTTTGAGGCTATATTATATTTAAATTTATATATTATTTCCCCCCTTTCTTACTAATATGAAAAAATTGTTATTCCCATTTTTTGTCTTTCATATTATAATAATCTTTTAGCATGGGCATGTTAAAAAAAACTCCAATTCATATTTAGCTTAGAAGTGCCCTAACTAATACAATGTTTTTTATTCTTTCTCCCTCTACCCTTTCTTTTCCTCCCCTCTTCCTTCCTTCCTTCCTTCCTTCCTTCCTTCCTTCCTTTCTCCTCTCCCCCTTCCTTCCTTTCTCCTATTATACCTATTCCTTCCTTTCTCCTTCCTTCCTTCCTTTCTCCTCTCCCCCTTCCTTCCTTCCTTCCTTCCTTCCTTCCCCCTTCCTTCCTTCCTTCCTTCCTTCCTTCCTTCCTTCCTTCCTTCCTTCCTTCCTTCCTTCCTTCCTTCCTTCCTTCCTTCCTTCCTTCCTTCCTTCCTTCCTTCCTTCCTTCCTTCCTTCCTTCCTTCCTTCCTTCCTTCCTTCCTTCCTTCCTCCTGTTATACCTTTTCCTTCCTTTATCATTATTATACCTATTCCTTCCTTTATCATTAATAATTAATAAATATTAATAATTATATTCCAATTAATTTCCCTCCAACTTTTTTTTTTTTTCTTTTTGGTATTTTTTTTTTTTTTGCTAAATATTTTTCTGAATAACTGATTTTATTTATTCATTTTGTTTCCCTCCTATTTATGTCTTATTATCCTTCCTTTTTTTTATTATCATCATCATCTTTGGTTCATTCCTCCTTTCTTGTACTTTCTTCCATATTTCTTTCTTATTTTGTTTATCTACCATGATTTTTTTTATTTTCTCTCTTTGTTATTTTGACTTTTCCATCCTTTTTCTTCATCCTTCACCCCCCAATACATCCTACCCCCCTTACCCCTACCCACACACACCCCCACACCCCCAATACATCCTACCCCCCTACCCCTACCCCCACACCCCCAATACACCCTACTCCTGTCCCTACCCCCCTAATACACCCTACTCCTGTCCCTACCCCTCCCCAATACACCCTACTCCTGTCCCTACCCCCCTAATACACCCTACTCCTGTCCCTACCCCCACACACACCCACACACACCCTACTACTTTCCCTACCCCCTCAATACATCCTACTCCTGTCCCTACCCCTACCCACACACACTCTACTCCTACCCCTCCCCAATACACCCTACTCCTATCCCTACCCCCCCTACTCCTACCCCCACACACACACCCCCACACCCCCATGCAGGAACGAGCAGACGTGGAGTGGAAGTTTGCCCGTAGTAAACTATGGATCAGCTTCTTTGAGGAAGGAGGCACGTGTCCACCTCCGTTCAACATCATCGCTACACCCAAGAGTATATACTACCTCTTCCATTGGTTCTACAAGAAGTTCTGTGGTCAAACAAAGTCCGCTAAGAAGGAACATATGCGCACCATCAGGGTAAGTGGGAAGAGGAGGATAATAAATATAATGGGTATTTTTACAGAATGCTGTGTACAATGTAATGTAATGGGTACTTTTACAGAATGCTGTGTACTGTATAATGTAATGAGTACTGTTACAGAATGCTGTGTACAGTATAATGTAATGAGTACTTTTACAGAATGCTGTGTACAGTATAATGTAATGAGTACTTTTACAGAATGCTGTGTACAGTATAATGTAATGAGTACTTTTACAGAATGCTGTGTACAGTATAATGTAATGAGTACTTTTACAGAATGCTGTGTACAGTATAATGTAATGAGTACTTTTACAGAATGCTGTGTACAGTATAATGTAATGAGTACTTTTACAGAATGCTGTGTACAGTATAATGTAATGAGTACTTTTACAGAATGCTGTGTACAGTATAATGTAATGAGTACTTTTACAGAATGCTGTGTACAGTATAATGTAATGAGTACTTTTACAGAATGCTGTGTACAGTATAATGTAATGAGTACTTTTACAGAATGCTGTGTACAGTATAATGTACATGTAATGAGTATTGTTACAGATTGTGAAAGGAAGGAAGGAAAGGAAGGAAAGGAAGGAAGGGTGAGTGGGAAGAGGATAAATATAATGGGTATTGTTACAGATTGTGAAGGAAATGAAGGAAGGAAGGAAGAGGGGAGGGGAAGAATGTGTTGTTGTTGTTGTTGTGTTGTTTATGGGGGCCAGTGTGTGTGTTTGTTTGTTTGTTTGTTTGTTTGGGTGTGAAGCCCCTCCCTCCCTCCTCTCTCCTCCACCCCCCCCACAGTTCATTAATTTTGGACTTGTGTGTGTGTGTGTGTGTGTCATGCCTACATAAAAAATATTGTTTGTGTGTGTTTGTTTTTGTTATTTTGTGTTTATTATAAATAGTTTGTTGATATTATTGTCGTCAGCGATGGCAGTGTGGTGTTGGTGTGGTGTGGTGTGGTGTGGTGTGGTGTTGGTGTTGTTGATGTGGTGTGGTGTTGATATTATTGTCGTCAGCGATGGCGGTGTGGTGTGGTGGTGTTGATGTGGTGTGGTGGGTGTTGGTGTGGTGTTGGTGTGGTGTTGGTGTGGTGTTGGTGTGGTGTTGGTGTAGTGTGGTGTGGTGTGGTGTTGGTGTGTTGGTGTGGTGTGGTGTGGTGTGGTGTGGTGTGTTGGTGTGGTGTGTTGGTGTGGTGTGTTGGTGTTGGTGTTGGTGTGGCTGAGGTATTACAATATTGCTATAGGGAATCAGTCATTGTCTTTTTGGCTTGGCTGACTGTGTGCTTGTTATTTTTCTCTTGTTGATTTGAATTATAATTATTTTATTTGTTTTTGTATTTTTTTTGTACTTAAGTATACATAAATAGGTATGTAATGATGTGTAAATAATATACCTACTGTATAATGTAAAAAATATAATAGGAAAAAATAGAGAAACCAAAATTCAGACAAAAAAAAATCTCCAGCGGATTGTGTCCGAAATAACCGAAATCCGAAATAACGGGGTCCGAAATAACGAGGTTTAACTGTAACAGCACATGACCAGCCCCAGCACTGAGAGGGACACATGCAGGCTCTAACTCACATAAACACAAGACTTTAGCTAAAAACTTTAATGGAAACAGTGTGAAAATTCAACCAAAATCACGACGAGTTGAAATTTAACATTATCAACAAAATTATAGTAAATGATTTCTCCAAACTACTCCAAGCAACAACAACAACAATAGAACACCATTATTTTCGCTCATCTGTGTGTCCTGTTGTTTCCTGGCATACTTTGGAGGAATCAAGGCACTCCAATGTAACCAAAAAATAATTATGTACCTCTTTTTTTAATTAAGTCTTATTTATTTTAATTTTTGTCGTACATTCTCTTTCATCACAACATTCGGGTTTTTCCTTTTTTATCATCAAACTGTAATTATTTGATATTTGACTTTATATATATGTATGTTGTCATTGGTGTAATGTACAGCCACTTCATAATAATAATAATAATAATAATAATAATAATAATAATAATAATAATAATAAAATCCACCGACACTTTCCTTCCATCGTAGTAAATAATTATCTTGGTAATAAAGAACAACACGTGTATGATTTTGCACCACCTCATAATAATAATAATAATAATAATAATAATAATAATAATAATAATAATAATAATGATAATCTTAGTAATAAAGAACAACACATATATTATTTTGCACCACCTCATAATAATAATAATAATAATAATAATAATAATTGAGGGGGTTGAGTTGACATAAGGTGTTGTTGTTGTTGTTGTATGATAATAAATATTTTGATATGATACTGATTTATTTATACAATGGAAGGAAGGAAAGTGTGTGTGTATATTTGACTGTGGCTGTACATGTATAAATATTATACTGTGTTGTATATCATTCAGTCTATCTATCTATCAGAGCTATAGATAGATAGATAGATTGTGTTGTTTATCATTCAGTCTATCTATCTATCTATCAGAGCTATAGATAGATAGATAGATTGTGTTGTATATCATTCAGTCTATCTATCTATCTATCTATCTATCAGAGCTATAGATAGATAGATAGATTGATTGTATTGTTTATCATTCAGTCTATCTATCTATCTATCTATCTATCAGAGCTATAGATAGATAGATAGATAGATAGATTGTGTTGTATATCATTCAGTCTATCTATCTATCTATCTATCTATCTATCAGAGCTATAGATAGATAGATAGATAGATTGTGTTGTTCTATCTATCTATCTATCAGAGCTACAGATAGATAGATAGATAGATAGATAGATTGTGTTGTTCTATCTATCTATCTATCAGAGCTATAGATAGATAGATAGATAGATAGATTGTGTTGTTCTATCTATCTATCTATCAGAGCTATAGATAGATAGATAGATAGATTGTGTTGTTCTATCTATCTATCTATCAGAGCTATAGATAGATAGATAGATAGATAGATAGATAGATAGATTGTGTTGTTTTTACCTGGGACCTTCCATACCTTTCTTCTCAACAAACTATATTTTTCTCTACCAACAGAAAATTAAATACTGTTGCATATTAAATTAGCAAATGCATGAGAAGGTTAATATGTGAGTGGCAAGTGGTGCATTAAGTTAAGGGCAGAGTACTATATATTTTTGGTACATTGGAGTGCCTTGATTCCTCCAAAGTATGCCCTAAAACAGTTAACAAAAATAATGGTGTTCTGTTGTTGTTGCTTGGAATAGTTTGGAGGATTCAGTTGCTCCAGATTTACCAACACTGTACTTACCTTTAATTAACAGCCAAGGTTAGTTATAGGCAGAGCAGATTATTATTATATTTTGAGGTTTATGTATGTACAGTTTGGGTTATGAGTGAAAGCTACATACGGTACTATTACAAATAAGAGTACTGTACTCTACTGTACTGTACTGTACTGTATTCAGCTCTAGCTAGTACAGTCATCCCTTTGTAGTCTCTGGGTTGATTCCACAGTGGTTGGTGTTGGTTTGTAAGCACGCAAACGAAAGAAAGTTAGCTGTTTAAATGACTTGTGGGTGAATTATTTAATTAATTTGGTTTGTAAGCACACAAACGAAAGAATTTTAGCCATGTAAATGACTTGTGGGTGAATTATTTAATTAATTTGGTTTGTAAGCACACAAACGAAAGAAAGTTAGCCATGTAAATGACTTGTGGGTCAATTATTTAATGAATTTGGTGAGTAAACTATACAGTGATCATTATTATTATCATTATTATCATCATTATTATTATCATTATTATTATCTAACTGTTGGATAGATTTTGTGAATGTGGATACTGTACTCAACTTTTGGAAAATAATGAAGCCTTACAAGTGTGGTTGGTTGGGAAGCTAACAAACCAATACCACTGTGGAATCAACCCTAAAATAATGAAGCCTTACAAGTGTGGTTGGTTGGTTGGGAAGCTTACAAACCAATACCACTGTGGAATCGCCTCTCTGTCCTCATTCAATCCATCATTTTTTCAATTTAATAATACAATAATGTGTTGTACATTATGTTTGGTTGTAGTGAAGATGTCTGGTATCTTCACTACGATTCTTTAACTACTGTACACGTTTATCTCTTGACAAACAGAACCATTACAGATATTAAAGAGAGAGAGAGAGAGAGAGAGAGAGAGAGAGAGAGAGAGAGCGTTAAGGTTTACATTAGAGAGAGAGAGAGAGAGAGAGAGAGAGAGAGAGAGAGAGAGAGAGAGAGAGAGAGTGAGTTAAGGTTTACATTAGAGGAATTAGAGAGAGAGAGAGAGAGAGAGAGTGAGAGTGAGAGAGAGTTAAGGTTTACATTAGAGGAATAGAGAGAGAGAAAGAGAGAGAGAGAGAGAGAGAGAGAGAGAGAGAGAGAGAGAGAGTTAAGGTTTACATTAGAGGAATAGAGAGAGAGAGAGAGAGAGAGAGAGAGAGAGAGAGAGAGTTAAGGTTTACATTAGAGAGAGAGAGAGAGAGAGAGAGAGAGAGAGAGAGAGAGTGATAATAATTATAAACAGTGGCGTCACGAGGTGGGGGGCTGGGGGGGTACATATATCCCTGGGGGGCAGCATTTAGGGGGGGGGCGCCAATTGCCAATTTGAAGTTGGGGAAAATTAAATTGCTTTGTTTACAGTTTTTTTACACCAAAGTGAATCTGAAATAATGAAGTTAAATATTTACTGAAAATATTACATGTGAATTCAAGACATATTTTAATTTATTTTTTCTTTATATTAATTCCGAAACTTTACTTTGAGATTAGAATTCATTAGTATTCACGTAAAAATAAATTAGATGAATAATTAATTTTTAAGGAGTAAAGATTTTAAAAGAATAATTCATTTTTAAGATTTTAAAAATTCGTCTCCAAGTGGTTTTAAATTACTTCTATGATTACTCTATAAGTACTGTACCTCAATTGATTACTCTTTGTATATCATACGTAATAATATATTCCCTGGTATATGTTTACAACTTCCATACATAACTGAGAGAATGTCTGTTTTTCTTACGATTTTTTCTTCAGGTATTCCATTAAATTCATATTTTGAAATCACCAATACAGTACTCCCTTATTATAGCAGATATGACTTTTTCCTTCAGCTATATGCAAAATCAGCAGATAGTTTTTTTTTTTTTTTTTTTTTTTTTTTTTTTTTTTTTTTTTTCGGAAAAATTGGGGCGCCATAACTTTTTTTTTTTTTTTTTTTTTTTTTTTTTTTTTTTTTTTAATTGGGGCGCCAACAACCCTCGTGACGCCACTGGTTATAACCTTGGATGAAGTTCTATTCAATATCTAACATACTTTTCTCTTACAACATAGTATATAGTCGTGATATATAATTTCTGACTAGAGTGTGAGGAGCAGAAAGCTTTGTGTGTGTGTGTGTGTGTGTGTGTGTGTGTGTGTGTGTGGTATTGTTCATTTCCCCCCCAACCCTGTACACCTATAGAGGCTGAGTTTGAATGTAGGGTGTGTGTGTGTGTGTGTGTGTGTGTGTGTGTGTGTGTGTGTGTGGTCAGGGATTACATATCGTGAATGTACTGTTATGACAATTACATAGATAAATAATGATTACGCTATTATATACTAATAAAATACAACATTAATCAACCCATACACAAAATGGTTAATTGACGGACAGAGAAAATAGAATAGAGAATAGAAGGGATGATTGATTATATTGTTGCTGTTGTTGTTGTTGTTGTTGTTGTTGTTGTTTTTTGACTGACACACAACCTAAAGTAGGGACATCTATGAGGTGGTTGGTTAGTAGTGGTAGTAGTGGTAGTGGTGGTGGTAGTAGTAGTGGTGGTTGGTAGTGATGGTGATGGTAGTTGTAGTAGTAGTGGTAGTGGTGGTTGGTAGTAGTAGTGGTGGTGGTGATGGTAGTTGTAGTGGTGGTGGTTGGTAGTGGTGATGGTAGTAGTAGTAGTGGTGGTTGGTAGTAGTGGTGGTGGTAGTAGTAGTAGTGATGGTGGTAGTAGTGGTAGTAGTTGTTGTTATTGTTGTTGTTCTCCCGGGGTAGAATGTTCTCCTGTCACACACACACCCCTGCTGGTACACTCTGGTCACAGTGTATAAAACAAAGTAAAATAAAGTAGGGGTCTGTCCCTATATACCTGGACTACTGAACCACATCCCAAGGAAATGGGACCAGGGAGTCTGTATGTCCCTATATGTGTGTATGTCCCTATATGCCTGGGCTACTGAAGCACATGCCAGGGTAATGGGACCATAGCTTACTGGAGCAGGGAGTCTGTATGTCCCTATATGTGTGTATGTCCCTATATGCCTGGACTACTGAAGCACATCCCAGGGTAAAGGGACCATAGCTTACTGGACCAGGGAGTCTGTATGTCCCTATATGTCCCAAGTCCATGTTACTACAAGAGTTACAAGTGGGGCCGTACCTTCCATGAGACCAACCCTGAAGGCACCATAAAGGGACAGGGAGTTTACACTGTTGTATACAAAGATATAATACACCCCTTGTGCTGGCAGTCCACAAAGCAGTAAATATAAGGCACCATAAGGGACAGGGAGTTTACACTGTTCTATACAAAGATATAATACACACAGCAGTGGAATAAAAAAGGCCTCCGGTTGCAGTTCACCTCACGTGGGTTTTTAATCCATGTGTGCAGATGTCAACAAATCCACTATAAAGTGAACAGATTCTACAACAATGTTTATTCTAGCCGTGTGAGGGATAACTAATATTCACAGAGAATAAAGTCAGTCCCACTGGGCCCTAGTAGTAGTGGTAGTAGTAGTAGTGATGGTGATGGTAGTAGTGGTAGTAGTGGTAGTAGCAGTAGCAGTAGTGGTGGTGGTTGGTAGTGGTGATGGTGGGTACTGTAGTTGTGGTAGTAGTAGTAATGATGGTGATGGTAGGTAGGTAGTTGTGGTAGTGGTGGTGGTTTGTAGTGGGTACTGTAGTTGTGGTAGTGGTGGTGGGTACTGTAGTTGTGGTAGTAGTAGTAATGATGGTGATGGTAGGTAGGTAGTTGTGGTAGTAGTAGTAATGATGGTGATGGTAGGTAGGTAGTTGTGGTAGTAGTAGTAGTGGTGGTGGTTTGTAGTGGTTGGTTTTTCTGAGCTGCTCCCACACTCACTCCCTCACTGTAGCCTCACATATCCGGACGTTCTATTCTTTACAGAGGAAGGCTAAGCAAGCAAGCGAAAGGGAAGTAAGATATCAGGTATGTTTGTCTTAGAACTCCCTTACTTACTTACTTCCTTACTTCCTTCCTTACTTCCTTACTTCAGTCAGTCTCGCTATAATGTATTTCTCACATATTTTCCTCCTCCTTATTATTATTATTATTATTATTATTATTATTATTTTGTTTTTTATATATTCTGGGTTCGTGTCTGGTTTTGTGTTTCATCTCTCCACATGTGTAATGCTTATTTTGTCTTTTTTTGGGTTTTGTTTTAGTGTAGGCTTTATTATCTGTCTTTGTCTGTCTGTCTGTCTGTCTGTCTGTATGTCTGTATTGCGCTGTGCTGTTGTCAGTTGCTCAGATTACACCAAGTTGTTAGTTATTAATTAAGATGTTATAGTAATTAATTCTTTTTTGGTACAGTTGTCAAAAAAGGTATTGCGACAACTATTGATACAACATTAAATATATTAATGTCCATAGTTGTTTGTAGGGATTATAAGTATGTATTACAGAAGGATATGTATATTTCCTTCTGTTATACATGTTTATAAGTATGTATTACAGAAGGATATGTATATTTCCTTCTGTTATACATGTTTATAAGTATGTATTACAGAAGGATATGTATATTTCCTTCTGTTATACATGTTTATAAGTATGTATTACAGAAGGATATGTATATTTCCTTCTGTTATACATGTTTATAAGTATGTATTACAGAAGGATATGTATATTTCCTTCTGTTATACATGTTTATAAGTATGTATTACAGAAGGATATGTATATTTCCTTCTGTTATACATGTTTATAGTCCATACAAATAGTTGTGGATATTACATGGGTTAAAGTTCCATCAAGATTTGTCACAATACCTTTTTTGGCAACAAGTACATTGGAGTGCCTTGATTCCTCCAAAGTATGCCAGGAAACAACAACAGGACCCCATGAACAAAAATAATGGTGTTCTGTTTAGTTGCTTGAAATAGTTTGGAGGATTCAGTTGCTCCAGATTTACAACAAAAAAAAAAAAAAAAAAAAAAAAAACTTCCAAACATTAATTTCCTCATATTTCAGAAAACTCTTTTTTTTTTTTTTTTTTTTTTTTTTTTGTATCAGCCATTTCCCACCTCCCTCAGTTCCTCCTTGTTGATTTATTTATTATATACGAAATGATCCCTAATGTCTCTACTGATGGCTTATTGTAATCTGACTATAGTTCTTTATGCTTTGGAGGTGAAAACGGTTTGTTTTTTCATTTATAGTATTTATTTTTAACTTCCTGTGATTTCCGCTTTCTCGCTTCTTATATTCGACTACATACACTTTTTCTTGTTCATTCTCTGTTCATTAATACATTATTCAATATGTGGGCACTTTTACTCTTTATAAACACACACACACACACACACATCACACACACACACACACACACACACACACACACACACACACACACACACACACACACACACCATCCTCAATACTGACTTCTGCTCCTGATGTCTCCTATTTGGCACTAAGGAACACACACACACACACACACACACACACACACACACACACACACACACACACACACACACACACACACACACACACACACACACACCATCCTCAATACTGACTTCTGCCCCTGATGTCTCCTATTTGGCACTAAGGAACACACACACACACACACACACACACACACACACACACACACACACACACACACACACACACACACACACACACACCATCCTCAATACTGACTTCTGCCCCTGATGTCTCCTATTTGGCACTAAGGAACACACACACACACACACACACACACACACACACACCATCCTCAATACTGACTTCTGCCCCTGATGTCTCCTATTTGGCACTAATAAGGAACTTGATATTGGCAGAAATTGAAGGGGTCGCATAAAGTGAATTTTGCACAAAGTAAATTGTACATTTCCATAAGAAATAATGGTACTTTAACTTGAAAATGGAGCCTCCTTGTTCCTGTTATTTTAAGAGTTCCTGTAAATTGCATTTATTTCATTTTTTTCTCATGATACGCACTATTTCAAATTCGCATAATTTAAACTCACATAAAAAGAGAGGAGAGTGTATTTCATTTTTTAGTTTAAACATTATTAATTGTTCCCTCCATTTTTAGTAGCTACTGTAGTTTTTTTCATATAGTTTTCTTCATATATAGTTTTCTTCATATTATAATTTTTCTTCATATAGTTTTCTTATTATAATTTTCTTCATATAGTTTTCTTCATATTATAATTTTCTTCAATATAGTTTTCTTCATATTATAATTTTCTTCATATTATAATTTCTTCATATAATTTCTTCAATATAATTTCCTTCATATTATAATTTCTTCATATAGTTTTCTTCAATATAATTTCTTCAATATAATTTTCTTCAATATAATTTTCTTCAATATAATTTTCTTGATATAATTTCTTCAATATAATTTTCTTCAATATAATTTTCTTCAATATAATTTTCTTCAATATAATTTCTTCAATAAAATTTTCTTCAATATAATTTTCTTCAATATAATTTTCTTCAATATAATTTCTTCAATATAGTTTTCTTCAATATAATTTTCTTCATATAGTTTTCTTCATATAGTTTTCTTCATATAGTTTTCTTCATATAGTTTTCTTCAATATAGTTTTCTTCATATAGTTTTCTTCATATAATTTCTTCAATATAGTTTCCTTCAATATAGTTTTCTTCATATAGTTTTCTTCAATATAATTTTCTTCAATATAATTTTCTTCAATATAGTTTCCTTCATATTATAATTTTCTTCAATATAATTTTCTTCATATAATTTCTTTGTTAATGTCACTTCTTTCTTCCCTTCTTAGCTATTGAGGAATCACAAACACCAACCCAATAATTATATATAAAAAATAAACTCTAAAATAAAATCATGGACTTGAAAAATACATACACACGTTTTATACATTATCCGTTAAGAGGGAAATACAGTACAGTGTTTGTAAATCTGGAGCAACTGAATCCTCCAAACTATTCCAAGCAACAGGCCACCAGTATTTTTGTTAATTTAAAGGAATCACATATAATACACTCTCCTCTCTTTTTATGCGAGTTTAAATTATGCGAATTTGAAATAGTGCGTATCATGAAAAAAATGAAATAAATGCAATTTACACGAACTCTTAAAATAACAGGAACAAGGAGGCTCCATTTTCAAGTTAAAGTACCATTATTTCTTATGGAAATGTACAATTTACTTTATGCAAAATTCACTTTATGCGACACAACCCTTCACCAACCTAACCTGTAATAAAAAAAGACGAGAGTTTATTACCATCATTCCTAATAGTATGTACAGTAGTGTCAAAAAAACAATATCCTGGCTGACCATAGATCCAGTTTTATCTCAAAAAATTTAATCACTAATTGTTGCCAATCATGATGAAAAAAAAAAAAAAATTAAATGACATAAACAAAATTAATTAAAATCCATACATGCCTTTATTTTGTGTAATGACGTCGACCCTTTTATTTAGAGCGTTTGTTATTATTGTTGTTATTATTATTCCTAAAGTTGTCTTGTAGGTTATAGCACGAGCTTCCTTCCTAAATCACACAGCTGCTTTTGCCTTCACGTTTAGGAGAACCTCGGAGAAACGGAAAAAAATTGGACACATTTCCCAGACTAACACAATTTACATACTGTACTTGTTGCCAAAAAAGGTATTGTGACAAATCTTGATAGAACTTTAACCCTAGTAATATCCACAACTATTTGTATGGACTATAAGTATGTACTATATAACAGAAGGAAATATACATATCCTTCTGTAATACATACTTATAAACATGTATAACAGAAGGAAATATACATATCCTTCTGTAATACATACTTATAAACATGTATAACAGAAGGAAATATACATATCCTTCTGTAATACATACTTATAATCCCTACAAACAACTATGGACATTAATATATTTAATGTTGTATCAATAGTTGTCGCAATATCTCTTTTGGCAACTGTACATGTAGTTGTATTAAATAAATTTTGAACTACATGTATTTATCAAGAATAATTACTTCCCTATGGATGTTAATATCAATTTATCACTGTACAGGCGGCAGCATATATTCGTGTCCATCTCATTTACTTAATAATGTTAATATAACCAGATAGTTGTATTCTAAACCTCTTTCTATCTTAATTAATGGGAGAGTATACTTTACTTTTGTTACATTGGAGTGCCTTGATTCCTCCAAAGTATGCCAGGAAACAACAGGACACACATTAACAAAAATAATGGTATCCTGTTGCTGGGAATAGCTTGGAGGAATAATTATCTCCAAAAATTTTAATACTATACTTTCTATTTTAACAACATGTGTAATATATCTATCATCTCTGTATTCAAATTGTGTTACAACTTTAACATACAGTAGCTCATACATACATACATACATACTGTACATACATACATACTGTACATACATACATACATACATACATACATAGGTACATACATACATACATACATACATACATACATACATACATACATACATACATACATACATACATACATACATACAGTAGGTGGATATGAAGCGAATTTACGCTGTCGACTATACACTGAAACACACACACACACACACCACTCTGGCCCACTGTATGTGTGTGTGTGTGTGTGTGTGTGCAATATAAACAATTAAATTATCTATGTTTTCTCCAGGACCTCTCTCAATTCTATCTTCATGTTTTATTCCATTTTCTTTGTTATTTTTCAGCACCTTCCATTTTCTGTGATGCCGATTTCTCCCATCCTAACCTAACCTAACCTGACCTGACCTGACCTAACCTAACCTAACCTAACCTAACCTAACCTGACCTAACCTAACCTAACCTAACCTAACCTAACCTAACCTAACCTAACCTAACCAATGTAGATGTATTGGCAAAAATATTTCCTGGTTTGGCCATATAAGTTTAATTAACATTTGAGGGGGAAGTTTGTGTTGGTAAATCTGGAGCAACTGAATCCTCCAAACTATTCCAAGCAACAACAACAGAAAATACACCATTATTATTATTTTTGTTATTCTGGAGCAACTGAATCCTCCAAACTATTCCAGGCAACAGGATACCATTATTTTTCTTCATCTGGGTCTGTTTCCTGGCATACTTTGGAGGAATCAAGGCACTCCAATGTATCAAAAGTATACATACTCTTCCCTTAATTAAGCATTTTGAGTTGAATTA
>JAWZYT010000695.1:137500-217500 GCA_034508575.1 Petrolisthes manimaculis | reverse complement strand
TGTATATTTCCTTCTGTTATACATGTTTATAAGTATGTATTACTGAAGGATATGTATATTTCCTTCTGTTATACATGTTTATAGTCCATACAAATAGTTGTGGATATTACTAGGGTTAAAGTTCCATCAAGATTTGTCACAATATATTTTTTGGCAACTGTACATGTATTTCTTTAAAGGGGGTGTGGGAGTAGGGGACAGGCTTGGGGGGGTTTTGGGGGGTGCAGGAGTAGGAGGACAGGCTTTGGGGGGTTATGGGGGTGTGGGAATAGGGGGGACAGGCTTTCCACCCACCCCAAGCCTGTCCCCGTATTCCCGCACCCCCCAGTCCCACCCCAAGCCTGTCCCCGTATTCCCGCACCCCCCAGTCCCCCCCCAAGCCTGTCCCCCTATTCCCGCACCCCCCAGTCCCCCCCCCCAAGCCTGTCCCCTACAGTAAATATGTTGTATTGTGTTATTTGAAGAAGTCTGTATTGTACATATAGTATATTTCAATTTACAAATAATCCATATCTTATCTCGTGATTATTTTGTTATTATATTTTCAAGTTTAAGTTTAATGCAACACTTTAGTTAGCTTTCTGATGCTTCCTGCTTGTTGCTGTGCATGTATGTCAGTGTTGAGTGTGTTGTTACATAGAGAATCTGTATTGTACACTCTGCTCTTTTTTTATTACAGGTTAGGTTGGTGAAGGGTTGTGTCGCATAAAGTGAATTTTGCATAAAGTAAATTGTACATTTCCATAAGAAATAATGGTACTTTAACTTGAAAATGGAGCCTCCTTGTTCCTGTTATTTTAAGAGTTCCTGTAAATTGCATTTATTTCATTTTTTTCATGATACGCACTATTTCAAATTCGCATAATTTAAACTCGCATAAAAAGAGAGGAGAGTGTACTGTGTGTGTGCTATAAAGGTATCATATTTATTATCATATTACATTATTATCTCATGTTGTTGGCAAGGAGAGTGGGTTGTAATACATTAAGAAAATGTTTATGGCAAAATTGACTGAAATTGACAAAATATGACTGAATTGGTGAATATAAAGTTGTCTCTCTCACAAATTGATTGAATCGAGCAACATCCACGGAAAAATTGTCTACCAAGCCTGTCCCCCCTATTCCCGCACCCTCCCAACCCTCCCCAAGCCTGTCCCCCTATTCCCGCACCCCCCCAGTCCCCCCCAAGCCTGTCTCCCTACTCCCGCACCCCCCCAGTCCCCCCAAGCCTGTCTCCTTACTCCCACACACCCCCAGTTTCCCCCAAGCCTGTCTCCCTACTCCCACACACACCCAGTCCCCCCCAAGCCTGTCTCCCTACTCCCACACCCCCCCCAGTTCCCCCCAAGCCTGCCCCCTACTCCCACACCCCCTCAATATTACTGATTTCTTCAACCCGTGTTACAAAGCAAATAAATACAGTATTGTAACTTATAATGTGGAAAGCTACATGTCCTGGTAAAGTTTAATTAAATTAATCCGTAGCCTTCAATTTAATTTAAGGTGATCATTCTATCTTGGTACAGTTAGACACACACACACACACACACACACACACACACACAATCCTCAATACTGACTTCTGCCCCTGATGTCTCCTATTTGGCACTAATAAGGAACTTGATATTGGCAGAAATGGACCATCTTTCACTTGGGCTGTATCAACCATTCCTGTGTCCAACTGTACATATTAATTAGTCTGTACCAAAGCAACTAGAAATAAGCGTTTGACTCATAGGTTATTTAGTTATTTATACCGGTAGTTTAAAAATATTTGAGGGCCCTTACTGGAGCTCTATGAACCCTCCAAACTACTCCAGGCAACAACAACACACACACACACACACCATCCTCAATACTGACTTCTGCCCCTGATGTCTCCTATTTGGCACTAATAAGGAACACACACACACACACACACACACACACACACACACACACACACCATCCTCAATACTGACTTCTGCCCCTGATGTCTCCTATTTGGCTCTAATAAGGAACTTGATATTGGCAGAAATGGACCATCTTTCACTTGGGCTGTACCAACCATTCCTGTGTCCAACTGTACATACATACATTGGAGTGCCTTGATTCCTCCAAAGTATGCCAGGAAACAAACAGGACACACAGATGTACACAAATAATAATGGTGTTCTGTTGTTGTTGTTGTTGTTGCTTGGAATAGTTTGGAGGATTCAGTTGACTCCAAATTTACCAACACAAAATTTCCCCCGTATTGAGTACATATTATCATGGCTGGCAGAAAGGTACAGTCGGCTCCACTCCCGCGTTTATCCCCTCGCGTTGTCAATGTTGGGCCAGTCAGAAATTCGAATCCCGATCCACAAGTTAATTAAAATATTCGAAACATTCATATCCTTAGAGTGAAAGATATGAAAGTTTTGAATATTTTAACTTAACTTAAAATATTCAAAATATTCATATCCTTAGAGTGAAAGATATGAATGTTTTGAATATTTTAACTTAACTAAAAATATTCAAAATATTTATATTCTTAGAGTGAAAGATATGAATGTTTCAAATATTTTAACTTAACTTAAAACATTTGAAACATTCATATCCTTTGAGTGAAAGATATGAATGTTTTAAATATTTTAACATGTGAATAGGGATTGGCAACGACAGGGGATAAACGCGGGAGTGGAGCCGACTGTACATGGTATTATTATTATATGAATAACAAATAACATAATTATATTTGGTAATTGTTGAGGGATGTAAGCGTAAACATTACCACTCATTGAAGTAAAGTATTACAGTATTACCATATCCTAGATTACTATTTGTATTTCAGGCCTTGTATGCTGGTTACATAATTATCTTTCTCTCTGCGGTTACATAATTATCTTTCTCTCTGCAATTACATATCTTTCTGTTTCATAATAATCTAACAACACATATTTTTTTGTATTCGTGAAACCAACCAATTTCACTCTTATCTCATATTATCCATATTCACTATTATCACAAACTACAAACTCCTTTTCTTAATCTTTATTCACACTTACTGTTAATTTGTCATTACTTTCAACTATCCTATCTATCTATATAATATACAGTACTGTATATATATATATATTTTTTTTTTTATTATTATTATTATTATTATTTTTTTTTTTTATCATTTTTTTTTTTTTTCATTTTCATCTCGCAAACTTTTGGGTGACATTTTCATTTTTACTTCTATTTATTTTTCATTTTTTCATTTCCGTCATTCCTTCTCATTCTTTTTTCCTTTTTTTTTCATTTTCATCTCATAAACTTTTGGGTAACATTTTCATCTTTCCTTCTCATTTTGTCCGTTTTTTAATTTCCATATTTCCTTCTCTTTTTCATTTTTTTCATTCTCATCTTTCCTTTTTTTTTTTTCCTATTTTTCATTTTCATTTTTCCTTCTCGTTTTTTTTCCTATTTTTCATTTTCATTTTTCCCTCTCATTTCTTTTTTTCCTTTTTTTCATTTCCATCTATTTCCTTGTCGTTTTTTTCCGTGTGTGTGTGTCTCCGCCTCTGCGTTTGTTTGCCGTTCAGCGATGATTGCAAAATTTTCCTTTGCTTGTTATAGTGATAGCTCTGTTGTTGTTGTTGTTGTTGTTGTTGTTGTTATTGTTGTTATTTACATGCCCAGTGACTTGGTTTGTTTGTTTGTTTGTTTGTGTGTGTGTGATGATGGAATTTTATAGTTTGTGTATAATTATAATCGATGTAATTCTTGCGTGTTTTTTTTTTTTTTTTTTTTTTTTTTTTCGCGTTTGCTTGTTATGGTGTTTGTGAATTGTTGTGTCGCTTCATTGTTCTATATAGCTGCTTGCCTTTATTATTATATAGAATAGAAATTAGGTGGTGTAATGTACAGTTGTCAAAAAAGGATATTGCGACAAATCTTGATGGAACTTTAACCCTAGTAATATCCACAACTATTTGTATGGACTATAAACATGTATAACAGAAGGAAATATACATATCCTTCTGTAATACATACTTATAAACATGTATAATTGAAGGAAATATACATATCCTTCTGTAATACATACTTATAAACATGTATAACAGAAGGAAATATACATATCCTTCTGTAATACATACTTATAAACATGTATAACAGAAGGAAATATACATATCCTTCTGTAATACATACTTATAAACATGTATAACAGAAGGAAATATACATATCCTTCTGTAATACATACTTATAAACATGTATAACAGAAGGAAATATACATATCCTTCTGTAATACATACTTATAAACATGTATAACAGAAGGAAATATACATATCCTTCTGTAATACATACTTATAATCCCTACAAACAACTATGGACATTAATATATTTAATGTTGTATCAATAGTTGTCACAATACCTTTTTTGACAACTGTACTTAGAATGTTAAATCCATAAATATTATAATGCTTAATATTAAACATTTAAACTCTTTTTGTGTGTAGTGGGCAAAATTCCATATAGATTTTGTACAGTATTAAGAATGGAATTTATATATATTTTGTTTTAAACCGAAGACAATAATTATTAATGATATGCATGAATTAGTAAGTTTATGATTATAAGTGCAGCGAATAATATAATGATTAATAACAAAAAAAAAAACTTCCCTCCACCACTTCCCAAATAATAATAATAATAATAACAATAATAATAATATTAATAATAATAATAATAATAACAATAATAATAATAATAATAATAATAATAATAATGTTAGTTTTAATAGAAAGTGTTAACAGAATAGTAAAGCTGAATACCCATTAATTAATTATTAAACACATAACCAACACAGATGTACAGTCGATCCCAGAAATTCATACACAGAGTATTAGTTAAATTATATAATATATCTTTATTCTGCACATATTGTATTGTAATAATTGTTTCTGCTAATTGATTTAAATGTAGGATAGTTGGGTATAGTATATTATTATTATTCTTGTGTTGTACAGTTGGCTACACGTGAAACTGGTACACCTCGCTACTTAATTAAGATACAATGTTAATGAAAATGTTACCCAAAAGTTTATGAGATGAAAATGAAAAAAAAGTGAAAAAAAAGAGAAGGAAAGATGAAAATAATGTTATTGTTTGTTGACAAGCAAACAGTAATAATATTTTACTGTCTGTCTTTCAACAAACTACTGTACACTGTCCTCTTTTTTTATTACAGGTTAGGTTGGTGAAGGGTTGTGTCGCATAAAGTGAATTTTGCATAAAGTAAATTGTACATTTCCATAAGAAATAATGGTACTTTAACTTGAAAATGGAGCCTCCTTGTTCCTGTTATTTTAAGAGTTCGTATAAATTGCATTTATTTCATTTTTTTCATGATACGCACTATTTCAAACTCGCATAATTTAAACTCGCATAAAAAGAGAGGAGAGTATACTGTACATCTTTTTTCACTTTCCTTGCTTTTGTAGCCACTGTACCTCACAAGACTGTAACAAGTCGTACCAGTTTCATGTGTAGCCAACTGTACCTGTGCTGCTTAACTTAGGTGTTAATATTGCTTTATAATTATAGCAAAGTTTAATTAAAGAAATATGTAGTGAATGGCTTATTTTGTGATGCTATTTATTGTTGTCAATTAAAGGGGGGGGTGGGAGTAGGGGACAGGCTTGGGTGGGTGCGGGAATAGGGGACAGGCTTGGGGGGGTGCGGGAATAGAGGACAGGCTTGGGGGGGGGGGTGCGGGAATAGGGGACATGCTTGGGGGTGACTTGGGGGGGTGCGGGAATAGGGGGACAGGCTTGGGGTAGGTAGAAAGCCTGTCCTCCTATTCCCGCACCCCCCAAGCCTGTCCCCCCTACTCCTGCACCCCCCAAAGAAACCCCAAGCCTGTCCCCCTATTCCCACCCACCCCCTCTTAATATCCACAGACATACATACATAATTGTTGCATAATAATAATATAAGCACCATTTGAAGAGAATAATTAATTAACATTGCTTTATAATTGTAGCAAAGTTTAATTAAAGGAATAATAATCATTTTTTAACATTGCTTTATAATTATAGCAAAGTTTAATTAAAGGAATAAATAATAATTAATTAACCTTGCTTTATAATTATAGCAAAGTTTAATTAAAGGAATAAATAATAATTAATTAACATTGCTTTATAATTATAGCAAAGTTTAATTAAAGGAATAAATAATAATTAATTAACATTGCTTTATAATTATAGCAAAGTTTAATTAAAGGAATAAATAATAATTAATTAACATTGCTTTATAATTATAGCAAAGTTTAATTAAAGGAATAAATAATAATTAATTAACATTGCTTTATAATTATAGCAAAGTTTAATTAAAGGAATAATTTTTTTTTTTTTTTTTTTTTTCAGCCCAAGAAACCACAGCATAATAATAATATTGTTCGGAAAATAATGCTCCTCCTCATTTGGTGTTTATTTTAGGAGCATAATATATGTTGCTTTAGAAAGTTTAGATTAAATATTAATAGTTCTTCAGGAATTACATACACTGTCCTCTTTTTTTATTACAGGTTAGGTTGGTGAAGGGTTGTGTCGCATAAAGTGAATTTTGCATAAAGTAAATTGTACATTTCCATAAGAAATAATGGTACTTTAACTTGAAAATGGAGCCTCCTTGTTCCTGTTACTTTAAGAGTTCCTGTAAATTGCATTTATTTCATTTATTTCATGATACGCACTATTTCAAATTCGCATAATTTAAACTCACATAAAAAGAGAGGAGAGTGTATTGTCATGAGAGAGAGAGAGAGAGAGAGAGAGAGAGAGAGAGAGAGAGAGAGAGAGAGAGAGAGAGAGAGAGAGAGAAATAGGAGTTGGTCTAATTTATTTTCTTGTATATTCTAAGAAAAACTCATTAATTCTACTTTATTCCCTTTACCCATTACCTTATGATACAGTACATCTCTCTCTCTATCTCTCTCTCTCTCTATCTCTATCTCTATCTCTATCTCTCTCTCTCTCTCTCTCTCTCTCTCTATCTATCTATCTATCTATCTCTATCTCTATCTCTATCTCTATCTCTATCTCTATCTCTATCTCTATCTCTTCTCTCTTTCTCTCTCTCTCTATCTCTCTATCTATCTATCTATCTATCTATCTCTATCTATCTATCTCCCTCTCTCTCTCTCTCTCTCTCTCTCTCTCATTGTCATTCCTTTTCCGTTTCATTCTCACATTCTTTATTTTAACTCTTTACTTTCATTGTTATTCACTTCTACAATTTCCTAACTTATCTTCACTACTCGTATATCCTCACTACTGGTAAAATTATCTACTATTATTAGGTTACTGTATAATTCACCTCATTGCCCCTCCAATTCTCCCTCCCTCTTCCCTCCCTCGTCTCCCTCTCTCTTCCCTCTCCCATCCCTCTCTCTTCCCTCCCTCATTTCCCTCCCTGGTCTCCCTCCCTCATCTCTCCCCCTTTTCCCTCCTCCATACCCACTCCCACTACTGTTCCATCTTCCCTCCCTCTCTCTTCCCATCCCTCTTCCCTCTCTCATCTCCCTCTCTCTTCCCATCCCTCTTCCCTCTCGTCTCCCTTCCCTCCCTCTTCCCTCCCTCATCTCCCTCTCTCTTCCCATCCCTCGTCTCCCTCTTCCCTCCCTCGTCTCCCTCCCTCTTCCCATCCCTCGTCTCCCTCATTTCCCATCCCTCTTCCCACTCCCACTACTGTTCCCTCTTCCCTTCAGAGCATCATGAGAAATCTGGTGAGGCGATACGTGACGGTCGAACAGCGGAAAGCGGAAAACCAGGGCGTGACGGAAGACGACGTGAACGAGATAAAACAGGACATCTCTGCCTTCCGTTGTGAGCTGGTGGAGATCCTCAAGAACTACGGGATGAACACATCAACGGCCGCATCATCAGGTCAAGGTATACACCCTCGCGGCAGTAAGTTTCCCAACCCACCCCACCCGGCACTGGTCTGATTGTTGTCGTAGCTGTAGTTGTGGTAGGAAGGTCACCATTCTCATCCCAACATACACACACACACAGGTTACAAGGAGATACAGTTGCCCAAAAAAGGTTATGCGACAACTATTGATACAACATTAAATATATTAATGTCCATAGTTGTTTGTAGGGATTATAAGTATGTATTACAGAAGGATATGTATATTTCCTTCTGTTATACATGTTTATAAGTATGTATTACAGAAGGATATGTATATTTCCTTCTGTTATACATGTTTATAAGTATGTATTACAGAAGGATATGTATATTTCCTTCTGTTATACATGTTTATAAGTATGTATTACAGAAGGATATGTATATTTCCTTCTGTTATACATGTTTATAAGTATGTATTACAGAAGGATATGTATATTTCCTTCTGTAATACATACTTATAAACATGTATAACAGAAGGAAATATACATATCCTTCTGTAATACATACTTATAAACATGTATAACAGAAGGAAATATACATATCCTTCTGTAATACATACTTATAATCCCTACAAACAACTATGGACATTAATATATTTAATGTTGTATCAATAGTTGTCGCAATACCTTTTTTGGCAACTATACACTCACACAAAATAATATACATACATATTATTATCTACCAAACATTTGGATAACGTTTATTGCTTCTTAATTATTTCAGTTTGTGGAATTCCGAACTTGAATTAAGATTAAAATTTCACTTTCTGTCGCTGGCAATGTTTACAAATAAATTAACTTGTGTAGCAGCTTATATAATTATACAGTATGTAAATGAGTCCTACAATTATCATAGGCCTACACAAACACAAAAGTCATTAATTAAACTTATTAGTGTCCAAATATGGCATAGTAAATAAAGTTAAGTATTTTTTGATTGACATATAACAAAAATCCGTCAGTGTAAATAAACGTTTACACTTAGAAAGAAAAAAGTTGACCAGGTTAACAGATATAATAGATATAACGATAAATTCAGCGTGAGAAACTTCTTTTATGTATCAAAAACAATTTCAAAATATAAATAATGTTGGAATGAGAATATGACCTGTAGTTACTCTATTTATTTCCTCCTACTGTCCTTTCCTACCCCTGGCCCTCTCTCCTTCCCTCTCTCCTTCCCTCTATCCTTCCTTCTATCCTTCCTTCTCTCCTTCCCTCTGTCCTTCCTTCTCTCCTTCCTTCTATCCTCTATCCTTCCCTCTATATCCTTCTCTCTCTTCTTCCCTTCTCTCCATCCTATCTCCTTCCCTCTATCCTTCCCTCTCTCCTTCCCTCTCTCCTTCCCTCTCTCCTTCTCTCTATCCTTCCTTCTCTCCTTTCCTCTTTCCTTTCCTCTCCAACATACCGTATTTTCTGTTCCTTCCTTCTCTCTTCCCTCTATCTCCTCCCTCTATCTCTATCCTCTATCCTTCCCTCTCTCCTTCCTTCTATCTTCCTCCTCTCCCTCTCTCCTTTCCTCTTTCCTTTCCTCTCCTCTCCTCTCCTCTCCAACAACCTTCCTTCCCTCTCTCCTTCCTTCTCTCCTTCCCTCTCTCCTCTATCCTTCCTTCTCTCCTTCCCTATATCCCTCTCTCCTTTATCCTTCCCTCTATCCTTCCCTCTCTCCTCTCTCCTATCCTCCTTACCTCCAGTTCCCATCAACAGCAGGCCTGGGCCAGGGGCTACTTGACCACATTTTGTAAGTTTTTCTAACCCTATGTTCTTGCCCTGTCCTCTGTCTCTAGTTAATTATATAATTATTAGGTAACACACAGGTATCATATTAACACATTATTCCTCTGTCCTCCGAACTAACCCTCTCCCTCTGGCCTAACTATAAATAAATAAATAAATAAATAAATAAATATATGGCGTAATTGTACATACATAATTATATCTTTCCTGTTTTTTTTTTTTTAAAGGGGTAATTCACTTTGGTTACATTGGAGTGCCTTGATTCCTCCAAAGTATGCCAGGAAACAACAGGACACACAGATGAACAAAAATAATGGTGGTGTGTTCTGTTGTTGTTGTTGCTTGGAATAGTTTGGAGGATTTAGTTGCTCCAGATTTACCAACACAAAACTTCCCCCCTTTTAAAAGATAACAGGATGTACAGTTGGACACAGGAATGGTTGGTACAGCCCAAGTGAAAGATGGTCAATTTCTGCCAATATCAAGTTCCTTATTAGTGCCAAATAGGAGACATCAGGGGCAGAAGTCAGTATTGAGGATGGTGTGTGTGTGTGTGTGTGTGTGTGTGTGTGTGTGTTCCTTAGTGCCAAATAGGAGACATCAGGGGCAGAAGTCAGTATTGAGGATGGTAATAAAAAACAAGTATATACCTGATAATAGACACACAATGGTTACTCAAATGGGACAAGTATATATCTTTCACCTACTGGGCTGTACCAACCATTCATGTATCTAATTGTACATATAAATCTAAACACAGCATACGTTTGTTTCCCAAGATCAGAGAATGAGGGACAGAGGATGAAGGAAATAATGTGTTGGTGTGGTTTTAGGATGTTATAGTAGTGAGTGCACAAGTTTGAACACAATCTTATATTAATATGAGGTTAAAATTTTATACCCGAAAAACTTTTACCATGAATTTTGAATGGTATGTCCTGCAACCCCAAGTCCCTTATATTCCCTTACTCCCCTTACTTCCCTTCCCCTTATATTCCCTTACTCCCCTTCCCCTTATATTCCCTTACTTCCCTTACTCCCCTTGTCCCTTGCTATGTACAGTCGTGGTCAATAATAATCATCCACATATGGGTATCTCAAATATTTTACTGTCTAATGATTTCACGTTCATATATGATGTTATTGTTTTAAGTAGAGTGTGTGTGTGTGTTATTGTTTTAAGTAGTGTGTGTGTGTGTGTGTGTTATTGTTTTAAGTACTGTAGTGTGTATGTGTGTGTGTGTGTATGTATGTGTCTGTGTGTGTGTTATTGTTTTAAGTAGTGTGTGTGTGTGTGTTATTGTTTTAAGTAGTGCATAGCTGCTTGTATTAAATTAAAAGATGGTAGTTAACCTATTTATTGTAAAGTTTATCATCTAAGGAACAGAGGGAAGCTGTCAAACTCTTACCTGAGTTACTCCCCCCTATATGGATGATTATATTTGACCACAACTGTACATATCTCTGCAACCTTATATAAACAAGCATGAGGCATGATAATAAATAAGGCATTGTTTATTTTATAATTGCAATGATTAGTAGGGGTTGATTCCACAGTGGGATTGGTTTGTTAGCTTCCCAACCAACCAACCACACTTGTAAGGCTTCATTCTTTTAGGGTTGATTCCACAGTGGTCGGTGTTGGTTTGTAAGCACGCAAACGAAAGAATGTTAACCTTGTAAATGACTTATGGGTGAATTATTTAATGAATTTGGTGAGTAAACTATACAGTGATTATTATTATTATTATCATCATTATCATTATTATTATCATTATCTAACTGTTGGATAGATGTTGTGAATGTGGATACTGTACTCAGCTTTTGGAAAATAATGAAGCCTTACAAGTGTGGTTGGTTGGTTGGTTGGGAAGCTAACAAACCAATACCACTGTGGAATCAACTTTCTGCCTCTTTATCTAAGTATACTACAATACATACATACACGGAGACACACAATTAAGGAGAGAGTATACATTTGGGTACATTGGAGTGCCTTGATTCCTCCAAAGTATGCCAGGAAACAACAGGACACACAGATGGACAAAAATAATGGTGTGTTCTGTTGTTGTTGTTGTTGTTGTTGTTGTTGTTGCTTGGAATAGTTTGGAGGATTCAGTTGCTCCAGATTTACCAACACTGTAATTTCCAACTTAAACACTTGCTAATATTTTTCCTTTTTTTCTACATTCTGTTCCATATTTTTTTTATCATAATTCTCATTTTTGTTTACAGAAATTTGTTTACACTTTTTTGTTTGTCAATTTTGAAGTAATAAACAATTATATTATTTTGAAGAGTGCTGATGGGGGTGTGGGAGTAGGGGACAGGCTTGGGGGGGACTGGGGGGGTGTGGGAATAGGGGACAGGCTTGGGGGTGGGTGGGAATAGGGGGACAGGCTTGGGGGGGACTGGGGGGGTATGGGAATAGGGGACAGGCTTGGGGGGGACTGGCTTGGGGGTGCGGGAATAGGGGGACAGGCATGGAGTTGGCAGAAAGCATGTCCCCCTATTCCCGCACCCCCAAACCCCCCCCCAAGCCTGTCCCCTACTCCCACACCCCCTTAAATAAGTATTATTCATTTTAATTCTTTTCCTTAAAAATAAAGATCTTTTCTACAACACTGTTTGATACACTAAATAAATTAATCATTGCACTGTATTACTGTATGTTTTAAAATACAGTATATACACTCACAATACAAAATATGTATCCAGGTTACCTCAGCAAATATCAAACAGTATAAACGTTATAATTGATTCACTATACTCTGTTCAAAACTTGTGTTCCATTTTCCTCTATCTATCTATATCTATTTCTATCTATATCTTTATACTGTATCTATTTCTATCTGTCTCTATTTCTATATCTATTTCTATCTATATCTTTATATCTATATCTATTTCTGTCTATATCTTTATATCTATATCTATTTCTATCTATATCTGTCTATCTGTCTCTATTTCTATCTATATCTATTTCTATCTATATCTTTCTAACTATACTGTCTATCTATCTTTATCTGTCTCTATTTCTATCTATATCTTTATATCTATCTCTATTTCTATCTATATCTATTTCTATCTACAGGTATATCTTTCTATCTATCTCTTATCTATCTATCTATCTCTACCTCTCTATTTCTATCTATCTCTTATCTGTCTATCTATCTATCTATTTCTATCTATCTAAGCATAAGAGGCCAGCGGAACACAAGTTTTGAACACACTATAGTATGTCAAATTATTCGTATTTTTAACTTTTTTACACTTTTTTTTTTGCGTTACACATTTTTGCATGTGATGTATTTTTTGTACATACCTCTGGTGCTTTTATAACTAAATCAATTTTTATATATACATACAGTAGGTTAAAATTAATTGATTTTTTTAATACTGGTACTTTTTCCGTAGTTGTATTATATTTTTTTCAGAGGATGAAATGCCTAAACTTATAATTTAATTAATTTTATATATTTTTCCCACTGCATCACTTAATGTTTTTCAAAAGATAAAAAAAACAAATGGCTTTCCTCTCTTTCAAACACAAACATTTTATTAGTTAGCTAATTGATTACTGTATATTATAATCCATTAAATATTTTTGGGAGTAAATTTTCCCGTTACAAACTACAACAGTATTTCTCCCTACTCTTTTTTTTTTTTCTCTCCATTCTTTTGTTTTTATACTTTCTTAGTTGTTTTTATTATTAGTTAATAATAATAATAATAAGTTTCTATGCACCATCCCTCTTACATCTTCACACACACACACGCGCGCACACTCACACACACGCACACACACGCACACACACACACACACACACACACGCACACACACAGAAGTGGTGTGTGTCAAAAACATACATAACTTTAAAGAAAAATATGATAAATGTAAAGATACAAATAGATAAGAACACACACACACACACACACACACACTGTATAATTATGTATACTGTATCTTGTATTCAGTTATTACAGTATAGTCAAGTATCCGAATTTCAAAAATCTAAAATTTAAGGTCAAGAATCTGAGGAAATTTGCTATACACTCTCCTCTCTTTATATGCGAGTTTAAATTATGCGAATTTGAAATAGTGCGTATCATGAAAAAAATTAAATAAACTCAATTTACACGAACTCTAAAAATAACAGGAACAAGGAGGCTCCATTTTCAAGTTAAAGTACCATTATTTCTTATGGAAATGTACAATTTACTTTATGCAAAAAAATTCACTTTATGCGACACAACCCTTCACCAACCTAACCTGTAATAAAAAAAGAGCAGAGTGTACAGTATAATATTTAAGTCCTCTTCAAACACCAACACAAACAAATCCTTAGTAAACCTCATTAATCTGTTTCTAAATCACCACAATAATCAATGCATTAAGAACATTATTTAATTCACTCTATCACATTTTACCTTGCCTTCATTTCCACTCACTCCTCTATTCTGTTTCTCACTTACAGTACTTTCCACTCACTTTTTTGCTTTGCTTTTCATTTGTTTATTTCTGTGCTCACTCACTCACTCACTCACTCACTCACTCACTCACTCACTCACTCAGTCACTCATTCATTACATTCTTAAACACTGTCCCTTAAGTTTTAGTTGCTTAATTGCTGCATTAAATAATTTGGCCTTGTTATATATTGTATACTGTATATATATATTTGATGTGTATACTGTACATACATACATACACGCCTAAATCCTGATATATACACAAGCAACACTAATGTCATATACTGTACATACATACATACATACAGTACATGCCTAAATCCTGATATATACACAAGCAACACTAATGTCTTATACTGTACATACATACATACATACATACATACATACATGCCTAAATCCTGAT
The DNA here is from genome assembly GCA_034508575.1 of Petrolisthes manimaculis. Classification (NCBI taxonomy): domain Eukaryota; kingdom Metazoa; phylum Arthropoda; class Malacostraca; order Decapoda; family Porcellanidae; genus Petrolisthes; species Petrolisthes manimaculis. The sequence goes on along the minus strand of JAWZYT010000695.1, from coordinate 202,966 downwards.
ATATACACAAGTAACACTAATGTCATATACTGTACATACATAATCACCTTATATACCATCCTTACTCCTTATAGTATATAGTGTTGTTGATATCCTTTCCTATATCCCATCCTTATCCTAACCCACTTACCTTACACACACCACAAGTATACTCTCCTCTTAACAAAACTGAGGATATTGTATGTATGTAGACATTTTTTGAAGTAGGCGTACAGTCGCGGTCAAATATAATCATCCCTATAGGGGTAACTCACGTAAAAGTTTGACAGCTTCCCTCTGTTCCTTAGATGATAAATTTTCCAATAAATAGGTTAACTAACATCTTTTAATTTAATACAAATAGTTATAGACTACTTAAAACAATAACAAACACACACACACACGTTAACTACCATCTTTTAATTTAATACAAGCAGCTACACACTACTTAAAACAATAACACACACACACACACACACACACGTTAACTACCATCTTTTAATTTAATACAAGCAGCTACACACTACTTAAAACAATAACACAAACACACACACACACTACTTAAAACAATAACATCATAGGTGAACGTGAAAACATTAGACAGTAAATGGTTTGAGATACCCATATGTGGATGATTATTATTAACCACAACTGTACATAGGCCATTATTATCTATTCTTTTTCTTCCCTTCATAGTGAGATGGTGTGATGTGAATGATTAGACCTTTGAGCCATTAATTAAAAGTTAACTTATTTATTATATACCATTAGATTCCTACCCACCATTAGTTTAACCAAAAACTGCCGCGAGTGATTCTATTTTGCATGTGGTTTTGCAAATTCTTTTAGAAATGTATGACTATTTGTTTTTTACTTATTATTAAGAATATGATGCCTATGTAATTCTATTCTCATCAGCACCAATCTCATGGTTCTTTCTCTGTCATTAATGTTCCTTCCATTTATTTGTATTTATTGATATAATAATGTAATGTTCCTTCCATTTATTTGTATTTATTGATATAATAATGTAATGTTCCTTCCATTTATTTGTATTTATTGATATATTAATGTACAGCTACACTTGATGTTTGTTATGTAGTAGTATTAAACTCAATGGAAAGATTATTCAAATACAAAACTTTCACCTCTGGTATGTACAGTTGCCAAAAAAGGTATTGTGACAAATCTTGATAGAACTTTAACCCTAGTAATATCCACAACTATTTGTATGGACTATAAACATGTATAACAGAAGGAAATATGCATATCCTTCTGTAATACATACTTATAAACATGTATAACAGAAGGAAATATACATATCCTTCTGTAATACATACTTATAAACATGTATAACAGAAGGAAATATACATATCCTTCTGTAATACATACTTATAAACATGTATAATAGAAGGAAATATACATATCCTTCTGTAATACATACTTATGAACATGTATAACAGAAGGAAATATACATATCCTTCTGTAATACATACTTATAAACATGTATAACAGAAGGAAATATACATATCCTTCTATAATACATACTTATAATCCCTACAAACAACTATGGACATTAATATATTTAATGTTGTATCAATAGTTGTCGCAATATCTTTTTTGACAACTGTACAATACTTCATATAAAAATGTATTCACAAATTGATGGCATAAATTTGATATAAATTTGGGTAGAATGTATTGAATATATTTTACTATTAACTTGAAGAAATATTACTAAGTTTTGTTCACCTTTCCATGGATTAATATGAAGTTAAATCATCATAATACAAATGGGTAATATATATTGAAATAATGATAAGTGATAATTGATTGCCATTAACTATTAATATATATACAGTACATATATTGTATTATAATTATTTCAAATATCTCTTCAGTACAGTATCTTAATTACTTCCCTAAATTCATAACAAAATATTAATTGGAGTTTTCAGATACATGTATTTTAACTATACTTTATTCCAAGGTGTATATCCAAGTGTAACATTATGATGATGTAAATATCAAGTGTATATAATAATAATATAGATAATAGAGTAGTATACAATAATAATAATAATAATAATAATAATAATAATAATAATAATAATAATAATAATAATAATAATAATAATAATATATATTTTGGGCCCCATGGGTGACTAAGGCAGTTACATATAACACGTTTGGGTTGGCTAACTTACTATAGGCTCCGGTGGCAAGAAGAACAGACAGAAGGAGAGGCGTTTAATGAAGGGATTCGACTTGGGTGTTTCCTCTCTCGGTTCCCACTTCAACTTGGCTACGGCGGCTGTTCTCCCGGCTACAGCGGAGGTGAGTCAATCTATTAACGACTATCACTCATCTACATACATACATTACTCATATATTACTCATTAGTGTAACCTTTCTCAAGTGTTCATTATACTGTAACTATACTCTGTTCAAAACTTGTGTTCTATTTTACTCTGTCTCTATTTCTATCTGTATCTATTTCTATCTGTTTCTATTTCTGTCTATATCTTTATATCTGTATCTATTTCTATCTACATGTATATCTTTCTATTTATCTCTATCTGTCTCTATTTCTATCTGTCTCTATTTCTATCTGTCTCTATTTCTATCTATCTATTTCTATCTGTCTCTATTTCTATCTGTATCTTTCTATCTGTATCTATTTCTATCTGTATCTTTCTATCTGTCTCTATTTCTTTCTATCTATCTCTATCTGTCTCTATTTCTATCTATCTATATCTTTCTATCTGTCTCTATTTTTATCTATATCTTTCTATCTGTATCTATTTCTATCTATCTATATCTTTCTATCTGTCTTTATTTCTATCTATCTTTCTATCTATCTCTATCTGTCTCTATTTTTATCTGTTTCTATTTCTATCTATTTCTATCTATCTCTATCTGTCTCTATTTCTGTCTATATCTTTATATCTGTATCTATTTCTATCTACATGTATATCTTTCTATTTATCTCTATCTGTCTCTATTTCTATCTGTCTCTATTTCTATCTGTCTCTATTTCTATCTGTCTCTATTTCTATCTATCTATTTCTATCTGTCTCTATTTCTATCTGTATCTATTTCTATCTGTCTCTATTTCTATCTATATCTTTCTATCTATCTCTATATGTCTCTATTTCTATCTGTTTCTATTTCTATCTATATCTTTATATCTGTATCTATTTCTGTCTATATCTTTCTATCTATCTCTATCTGTATCTATTTCTATCTATATCTTTATATCTATCTCTATTTCTATCTATCTATATCTATCTCTATCTGTCTCTATTTCTATCTATATCTTTATATCTATCTCTATTTCTATCTATCTATATCTATCTCTATCTGTCTCTATTTCTATCTATACCTGTTTCTATCTGTCTCTATTTCTATCTATATCTTTCTATCTGTCTCTATTTCTATCTATATCTTTCTATCTGTCTCTATTTCTATCTGTATCTATATCTTTCTCTATCTATCTCTATCTGTCTCTATTTCTATCTATATCTTTATATTTATATCTATTTCTATCTATATCTTTCTATCTATCTCTATCTATATCTATTTCTATCTATATCTCTATCTGTCTCTATTTCTATCCATATCTTTCTATCTATCTCTATCTGTCTCTATTTCTATCTATCTATATCTTTCTATCTATCTCTATCTGTCTCTATTTCTATCTATCTCTATCTTTCTATCTATCTCTATCTGTCTCTATTTCTATCTATATATTTATATCTGTATCTATTTCTGTCTATATCTTTCTCTATCTATCTCTATCTGTCTCTATTTCTATCTATATATTTATATCTGTATCTATTTCTATCTATATCTTTCTATCTATCTCTATCTGTCTCTATTTCTATCTACAGTATATCTTTCTATCTATCTCTATCTGTCTCTATTTCTATCTGTTTCTATTTATATCTTTATATCTGTATCTATTTCTATCTATATCTTTCTATCTATCTCTATCTGTCTCTATTTCTAACTATCTCTTATCTATCTATCTATCTATCTATCTATTTCAATCTATCTAAGCATAAGAGGCCAGCGGAACACAAGTTTTGAACACACTATAGACACAACAAACAATATAGATGAAAACAACATTTGAAGATTAATTATTGTTATTATTAATTATTATTACTTAATTATTAGTATTGTTTAGATAATATTTCTTGCTAGAGATCAGAATTTCTTATCCTATAATTATATACATGTAACATTAACGTCAGGGAAGGCAATAATATTAATAAATTGACAGGTATTCAGGCTTCAAGAATTCGTATATACCAATGTGACAACAAGGCTTCGTAACAAACTAGAAAATTTAGTACATACAGTAATTTCGTAACACCAGACTTTTCTAGTTGTACATGTACAGTAATTTTATCTGCCTTATATTTGAATCAGTTAGTATATTAATGTTTACTGTATTGTATGTGTAGAATAAAGACCTTTTTGTTAACAATGACTCAGTGTATGAATTCCTGAGGCCGACTGTACAATTGAACAAGTAGAAAGTGCAAGAAAAATATGAGTGTTTTTTATGGCAAAATCTTTCAGTTCAGCCAATGTATGTAAAGTGCAACGTGACTGAATGAAATTTTTGAGAGGTATAACCAGACGTGGACATATACACTCTCCTCTCTTTATATGCAAGTTTAAATTATGCGAATTTGAAATAGTGCGTATCATGAAAAAAATGAAATAAATGCAATTTACAGGAACTCTTAAAATAACAGGAACAAGGAGGCTCCATTTTCAAGTTAAAGTACCATTATTTCTTATGGAAATGTACAATTTACTTTATGCAAAAAAATTCACTTTATGCGACACAACCCTTCACCAACCTAACCTGTAATATAAAAAGAGATACTTTACTTGCACTTTCTACTTGCTTAACTGTACATACACACATACACCTCCAAGTTTTTCCTCACAAACAGACTAATTCACTTCACTTCACTTCACTTTAGTTTGGAAAGAAAGTCTGTTTTTTCTGGCAAAGTTTAATTGGAGGAATTAAGTTGACTAAAACCATTAACTTAATCTTGCCTCTTTAATTAAGGGGGTGTAGGAGTAGGGGACAGGCTAGCTAGGGTTTTTTTTTTGGGGGGGGGTGCGGGAGTAGAGGACAGGCTAGCTTGGGGTTTTTTTTGGGGGGGTGCGGGAGTAGGGGACAGGCTAGCTAGGGGGTTTTTTTGGGGGGTGCGGGAGTAGGGAGACAGGCTTGGAGGGGTTTGGGGAGGTGTGGGAGTAGAGGACAAACTTTCTACCCCACCCCACCCCCACCCTACCCTACTCCCAAGCCTGTCCCTCGCACCTGCACCCCCACCCCCAAGCCTGTCCCCCGATTCCCACACACCCTTAAATATTGAACTGAAGTTGCCAGAGTGGGTGAACAAAGAAAAAAGTAAATGAGACTTCAAATGTTGTTTTCATTCTGTAATGCTTTCTGATGAAAAAAAAAAAAAAAAAAAAAATTGTAAAAAAAAAAAAAAATTATAAAAAAAAAAAAAAAATTATAAAAAAAAAAAAAATGTTTATCCCTCAATTTTGGCAATACAATACATACTATGCTGCTTCAGAATTTTAGCTTTGATGTTGTGGACATATTTGCATCCCAGCTCCTGGACTCAAATTCATCTCTCACTCTTTAGCACAATTTTTCCAAAGTCTTGCATCTGAGCTTGTGTAGAAAATGTCAAAATTTATGTAAGTACCATATGTGAATCATTATCTGCTTGTTATATGTAGTCTGTATTTTGACCATTATAGCTCTCTCTTTGGATAAAACCATATGAAAAACCATAGGTGTGTATCAAACTGTAGTATATTTTCAGTACTGTACTCTTTTGTAGCTTATAATTAACTGTACTATTTAGTAAGCCAACTTTAGTACTTTATATGACTTTCTTTATAGCATCTTTCAGCTTTTCTCAGTCCTTGTTAACTAAATATTTTCCTTTCAGAATAACCACCTCCCATATTAGCATTGTAAGTAACGCCGTTCAATTCCCCGTCCTGTTAAACTCTGACCCCACGTTATTATTGGAACATAGCCCTCTCATGTGTCTGATTGTTTACTCTCTCTCTCTCTCTCTCTCTGTCTCTCTCTCACTCTCTCTGTCTATCTCTTTGTCTCACTCTCTCTCTCACTCTCTCTGTTTCTCTGTTTCTCTCTGTTTCTCTGTTTCTCTCTGTTTCTCTGTCTTACTCCCTCTCACTCACTCTTTGTCTCTCTCTCACTCTCTCTCTCTTTGTCTCTCTCTGTTTCTCTTTCTCTCACTGTCTCTCTCTGTTTCTCTTTCTCTCACTGTCTCTCACTCACTCTCTCTCTCTCACTCTCACTCTCACTCACACTATCTCTCACTCTGTCTCTTACTTGTTGTTGCCTCTCTGTATTTATTATTATTATTATTATTATTATTATTATTATTATTATTATTATTATTATTATTATTTACGTCACTCCCCACCAGACGCGGTGTAAAGATTTGCGAGTTGAGATGGGCTCATATATTATTATTATTATTATTATTATTATTATTATTATTATTATTATTATTATTATTATTATTATTGTTATTGTCCTCTGGTGGTGCTGCTCTCGTAATGAGTTTGTCCCCGCATTTTAAACCCCCCCCCCCCGCTCCCCCCCCTCCGCCCCGCCCCCCCCCCACCAATCCCTGTTTAAAATTATCCTTACAGGGGGAGGGGGCATGCTTGAAAGGGGATCGCCTGCCTAAAGATTATTTATTTATTAATTTTTTTTCCGACCCACGTGTTGTCGGTTTTGATTTCGACTTGGCCGAGCGTGTGTCTGCGTTCACTCACAATCAAAACAAACAAACACACAAACAAACAAACAAGACAGTAAAATGGGGATGGCAGATATCTCGCTTACCGTTATTTATGTATGTATGTATGTGTGTGTGTCATGTTATCACTTTAATAATTACCCACTACATACACTATTCTACTATCTTATTTACATTATTTTTTTGACAATATTAAACATCTTATTTTTGTATTATTATTTTTTTGACATTAAACATCTTACCTTTTTTTTTTTTTTTTTTTTTTTTTTTTTTTTTTTTTTTTTTTTTACAACACTATACATTATTATTTTTTTGACAACACTAAACATTATTATTTTTTTGACAACATTAAACATCTTACTTTTGTATTATTTATTTTTGACAACATTAAACATTTTACTTTTGTATTATTATTATTTTGACGACATTAAACATCTTAATTTTTGTATTAATATTTTTTTGACAACACTAAATATCTTACTTTTGTATTATTATTATTTTGACAACACTATAAAAATTTTACTTGTGTTAATTAAATCAAAATATGAACCATCTAACATCTAACTGTATAATTATATCAGTACAGTTTGTTGATGAAAGCTAAATTATTATACTGTATATAAATGTCCCAGTAAACCTTTCATTGCTTTTACATAAAATTAAAAAAAGAAAAATCGCACACACAATACAAATAATTCTACCCATTATTACTGTTTATTTATTTATATTTTTTTACATAAAAGGATTAAAACACAGTAAAATATAACACACACACACACACACACACAATACACACACACAATAAAAATAATTCCACCCATAATTACTATTTATTTATTTATATTTTTTTACATAAAAGTATTAAAACACAGTAAAAAAAAAAAAAATTTGACGATGTTTGCGAGAGTATGCCTGCCATCCGTCCAACACGACTAAGTACTGTAAGTTTATTCTCTTCCCTGACCCGGAGCAGAGAGAGGTGGCCAAGTCCAGGCTCACATTGGTCATACCTGAAGAGAGAGAACCATTGGAGGGAAGGGTAGGTAGGGGTAAGAAAGTACAGTGGCCAAAAAAAGTATTGCGACAATTATTGATACAACATTAAATATATTAATGTCCGTAGTTGTTTGTTTGTAGGGATTATAAGTATGTATTATAGAAGGATATGTATATTTCCTTCTGTTATACATGTTTATAAGTATGTATTACAGAAGGATATGTATATTTCCTTCTGTTATACATGTTTATAAGTATGTATTACAGAAGGATATGTATATTTCCTTCTGTTATACATGTTTATAAGTATGTATTACAGAAGGATATGTATATTTCCTTCTGTTATACATGTTTATAAGTATGTATTACAGAAGGATATGTATATTTCCTTCTGTTATACATGTTTATAAGTATGTATTACAGAAGGATATGTATATTTCCTTCTGTTATACATGTTTATAAGTATGTATTACAGAAGGATATGTATATTTCCTTCTGTTATACATGTTTATAAGTATGTATTACAGAAGGATATGTATATTTCCTTCTGTTATACATGTTTATAAGTATGTATTACAGAAGGATATGTATATTTCCTTCTGTTATATATGTTTATAAGTATGTATTACAGAAGGATATGTATATTTCCTTCTGTTATACATGTTTATAAGTATGTATTACAGAAGGATATGTATATTTCCTTCTGTTATACATGTTTATAAGTATGTATTACAGAAGGAAATGTATATTTCCTTCTGTTATACATGTTTATAAGTGTGTATTACAGAAGGATATGTATATTTCCTTCTGTTATACATGTTTATAAGTATGTATTACAGAAGGATATGTATATTTCCTTCTGTTATACATGTTTATAAGTATGTATTACAGAAGGATATGTATATTTCCTTCTGTTATACATGTTTATAAGTATGTATTACAGAAGGATATGTATATTTCCTTCTGTTATACATGTTTATAAGTACAGTATGTATTACAGAAGGATATGTATATTTCCTTCTGTTATACATGCTTATAAGTATGTATTACAGAAGGATATGTATATTTCCTTCTGTTATACATGTTTATAAGTATGTATTACAGAAGGATATGTATATTTCCTTCTGTTATACATGTTTATAAGTATGTATTACAGAAGGATATGTATATTTCCTTCTGTTATACATGTTTATAAGTATGTATTACAGAAGGATATGTATATTTCCTTCTGTTATACATGTTTATAAGTATGTATTACAGAAGGATATGTATATTTCCTTCTGTTATACATGTTTATAAGTATGTATTACAGAAGGATATGTATATTTCCTTATGTTATACATGTTTATAAGTATGTATTACAGAAGGATATGTATATTTTCTTCTGTTATACATGTTTATAAGTATATATTACAGAAGGATATGTATATTTCCTTCTGTTATACATGTTTATAAGTACAGTATGTATTACAGAAGGATATGTATATTTCCTTCTGTTATACATGCTTATAAGTATGTATTACAGAAGGATATGTTTATTTCCTTCTGTTATACATGTTTATAAGTATGTATTACAGAAGGATATGTATATTTCCTTCTGTTATACATGTTTATAAGTATGTATTACAGAAGGATATGTATATTTCCTTCTGTTATACATGTTTATAAGTATGTATTACAGAAGGATATGTATATTTCCTTCTGTTATACATGTTTATAAGTATGTATTACAGAAGGATATGTATATTTCCTTCTGTTATACATGTTTATAAGTATGTATTACAGAAGGATATGTATATTTCCTTCTGTTATACATACTTATAGTCCATACAAATAGTTGTGGATATTACTAGGGTTAAAGTCTAATCAAAAACTGTAGCAATACCTTTTTTGGCAACTGTACATCATTAGGTATAGACTAGATTATCACCACCTCACAATACAATTACTTCCTTAATTAATTCCTACGCACAAACCCAAAACAGAATTAATTAAGTATAGACTAGATCAGTGGTTCCCAAACTGGGGGCCATATAGAAGAATGTAAGGGGCCATAATCTGAGGCTATGCATAAATAAAACCAAAGGAGTTTAACGGGTTGGTAGCCAGTGGAGGGAACTTACAGGTTCAGTACAGGTTCAGTACAATGCCTTGCTGCCAGACACACGAGTAATACGTCCTTTGTTATATGATTCTAGCTGTATTCTTGACATAAAACAAGACATGGGGATGTATTAGGGAAGCAAGATAATTTTAACTCAACATAATTTTAATCTAAGGCTTCCTAAGCTGTGTATTCTGTATGATAACCTGTGGTCTTGAATCTTACGTATCAGCAAGGATGTTCATATTATTCAGTTAACGGGTTATGGTTGTTGGGGGGGGGGGAGCCATGGACCATGATCATGTATAAAATGTGGGTAACGACCAGAAAAAGTTTGGGAACCACTGGACTAGATTATCAGCACCTCACAATACAATTACTGTACTTCCTTAATTAATACCTACGCACAAACCCAAAGTACATAATTAGGTTTAGACTAGATTATCACCACCTCACAATACAGTTACAGTTAAACCTCTATTTAACGGACCCCGATACAACGGATTTTGGATACAACGGATTTCTGATGCAACTTACACAATCCGTTAGATTTTTTTTTTTTTTTTGTAATTTGTCTGAATTTTGGTTTCTCAATTTTTTTCTATTATATTTTTTTTTTACATTATACAGTAGGTACATTATTTACACATCATTACATACCTATTTATGTAAATATATCTGTATTTTGTGTTCATTTTTGTACATACACAATTTTTTTTTTTTTTAATTTCGTACCCCTCGTAAAAATTCATCTCTTTAACGGACACACACCCATATTAGTCCGTTAAATCGAGGTTTAACTATACTTCCTTAATTCCTACGCACAAACCCAAAACAAATGTTATACCTACTGGAATTAGACTTGGGTCAGAATATAGACTTAAGTTATAATTATATACAGTACAATACTAGAGCGACTTTATAGCTTTACTGTACATAAATATACATAAATTCTGTTATACATGCTTATAGTCCATACACATATAAGTATGTATTACAGAAGGATATGTATATTTCCTTCTGTTATACATGTTTATAAGTATGTATTACAGAAGGATATGTATATTTCCTTCTGTTATACATGTTTATAGTCCCTACAAATATAAGTATGTATTACAGAAGGATATGTATATTTCCTTCTGTTATACATGTTTATAAGTATGTATTACAGAAGGATATGTATATTTCCTTCTGTTATACATGTTTATAGTCCATACAAATAGTTGTGGATATTACTAGGGTTAAAGTTCCATCAAGATTTGTCACAATATCTTTTTTGGCAACTGTACATTAACAATCATATATTACTTGTTCAACTGTACATTTCACTAAAGTCATTATTTATCTTAATGTAACACACAATATATAAAGCCTTGTTTGTGATCCATGTCTTATTCCAGTAATTATTAAGCTTCAATGTAGCACCACACACACACACACACACACACACACACACACACACACACACACACACACACACACACCCATGTCCAGTCAACTAAATAAATAAAGTTTCAGCTCATATTAACTACACACTCCTCTTTTTTTATTACAGGTTAGGTTGGTGAAGGGTTGTGTCGCATAAAGTGAATTTTGCATAAAGTAAATTGTACATTTCCATAAGAAATAATGGTACTTTAACTTGAAAATGGAGCCTCCTTGTTCCTGTTATTTTAAGAGTTCCTGTAAATTGCATTTATTTCATTTTTTTCATGATACGCACTATTTCAAATTCACATAATTTAAACTCGCATAAAAAGAGAGGAGAGTGTAGTAAAGATAGATAGAAAATTTATATAAAACTAAACAATTAACTAGAGATAAAGTTTGTCAGTATTAGTATTGATAATGTACACTTATACACTTATAATACACTTATAATACACTTATAATACACTTCTAATTCACAGCACTGATATCAATACAGTATTACAAAACTGATACAGACGGCAAACTCGACTAGCTTGTCTTAAGGAGCCTGTGATCGTGTGTGTATGATAATTGGAGGCTTCTGATTCCTCCTGACTATGCCACCAAACAAGCTCCTTCCCTATAGATGTGTGTTTCGTGGCAATATTTGAAGGACTCATTTACCTCCAATTTTTTTTTACTACAACACAGAGTACCTTTATTAATTGTGAGTGCACGTAGAACAAGTATATCTTCACTCACTCGGCCATGTATAGTATAGTGAAGATCAGACCCAACCATTATGTAGTGAAGATCAGACCCAACCATTATGGAAAAACTTGGTTAAACGATTTATACGTAAATATTGTACAGTACATTACAGTAGTTTGTGTCTAAGAAAATACATTACAAACCTTCATGTAATTACTGTACTTTACTTAATTTCATAGCAGTGAAAATTAACCTTTATTTAAGTACAGTAATACAACTTTAATTACTTACAAACCTTGAGGTAATTACTGTACTCTACTTAATTTCATAGCAGTGAAAATTAACCTTTATTTAAGTAATACAACTTTAATTACTTACAAACCTTGAAGTAATTACTGTACTCTACTTAATTTCATAGCAGTGAAAATTAACCTTTATTTAAGTACAGTAATACAACTTTAATTACTTAAAAACCTTGAAGTAATTACTCTACTTAATTTCATAGCAGTGCAAATTAACCTTTATTTAAGTACAGTAATACAACTTTAATTACTTACAAACCTTGAAGTAATTTCTGTACTCTACTTAATTTCATAGCAGTGAAAATTAACCTTTATTTAAGTAATATAACTTTAATTACTACTGTCATGTTATAAATATAGTACATTATTAATTTCTTTACTTTAATGGCAATAAATTGGTAGAGAATATAAATGAAAATACTGTATATTGTACATTTTATATTACAAGTACATTATCTCATGTAAACAAAAGAGTTATTATTTTGTTTGTATTAAATAAAGGTTTAATAATACAATAATATTCCTAAAGTACAAGTAAACAAAAGAGTTGTAAACAAAAGAGTTATTATTTTGTTTGTACTGTATTAAATAAAGGTTTAATAATACAATAATACAGTAAATACTTAGTTTAACCAATAATGTATGTTGGGAGATGTATGTATGTATATTCCATTACCCCATCAAGTATGCCCTAACTCACCCTGACCTCAAACAAGCAAGCAAGCACACCCTAATCTCAAACAAACAAGCAAGCACACCCTAATCTCAAACAAACAAGCAAGCACACCCTAACCTCAAACAAACAAGCAAGCACACCCTAATCTCAAACAAGCAAGCACACCCTAATCTCAAACAAGCAAGCACACCCTAATCTCAAACAAACAAACAAACAAACAACAAACAAGCAAGCAATATCCATCCCTTTAAATGTTTACTTTTTAATGTTTATGTCATGTGCTTGAACAGCCGTTACGTGTCCTTGAAATAAAAATGAAGGAATATCATCTTATTAAAATCCACTGTACTCTTAGAATATTTCCTTAAGGAGTCTGTGATCGTGTATGAGAATTGGAGGCTTCTGATTCCTCCTAACTATGCCACAGAACAAGCTCCTTCCATGTTGGTTGGTTGTGTTTCGTGGCCATGTTTTTTGGAGGACTCACTTACCTCCAATTTATTTACTACAACACATTGTCCTTAAAATCATCATGGCACATACAGTAATAATTTTTTTCATAGATTGGGTATATAAGAGGGTGAGTACAGCCTTGATTCTAGACCAGACCTGACCTGACCTGACCTGACCTGACCTGACCTTATGACCTTGATATTTAACAGGTGGTGGAAGCAGCAGCTGTCAAGAGATCACCCCAAAACAAGCTGGCAAAGTTGGCAAGGCTGGCTGAGGCTCGTCTGGGTCGCCCTACCAATAAAAGACGATGGGGGACTCTAGTTGAAGCTGCTAAAGTAAAGAAACTCCTGTCTAAGTCACAGTCCGATCACTCCGAGTCCAGCTCAGATGCCGGCAATGAGGTGATGGTGACGGGGGAAGCTTCAGAGGAAAATAAAATACTGGATAATCTCCCTTGTACTCCAATAATTACTCCCCTCCCCGACCCTCCCATTAAAGGAATTATGAGGGACGATGACAGGTGCTATGAAGCCAGACGACACGACAAAGTTAGTGAAACGATGCACTTAGATGCTTCAGCCTTGGTGGATAAAAGACCTCCTAAAAACTCAGTTAGCTTTGATCAAGGAAGTGTTGGACAAACTATTCATAAAGGTGAAGGAGGAGGTGAAGGAAGCAGTAGTACTCCTTCCCACTCCTCTACTGAGACCGAACCTCCCCCACCATACCCACAATGGCCTCGCCCTTCCTCGGTCACCTCCTCCCTAACTCAAGCCGCACCTACGTCACCTACTTCACCTTACTCTCAATGGCCACGCCCTTCCTCGGTCACCTCGTCCCTAACACAGCCAGCCCCTACGTCACCTTCTTCAGGCAGTGGGTCCCTTCCTCCTCTCCCTCCTAGCGAGTCCTCGGAGCCACTTGTAGGAGGAGGTGGACGCCCTGCTAACGGCTCGCTCCAACCACCTCCCCACCACCTGCCAGGAATACAACCAGTTAATAGACATATGGCTGGTGGCTGGCTCTGATCATTACCTCTCACCTACCACCACTACTACCACCACTACCACCATCACCACCACTACCATCACCACCACCACCACTACTACCACTACTACTACCACCACTACCACTACTACCACCACCACACTCATCTACCCACCCTAGTGAGTTCAACATTCAATTCAACATTCAACATTCAACATTACTGTATTTAATAATCTTTTTAATCAATATCTTAATAATTATCGTTTTAATAAATATCTTAATAATTATCTTTTAATCAATATCTTAATAATTATCTTTTTAATCAACATCTTAATAATTATCTTTTTAATCAACATTTTAATAATTATCGTTTTAATCAACATTTTAATAATTATCCTTCTAATCAATATCTTAATAATTATCTTTTTAATCAACATATTAATAATTATCTTTTAATCAACATATTAATAATTATCCTTGTAATCAATATCTTAATAATTATCCTTGTAATCAATATCTTAATAATTATCGTTTTAATCAACATCTTAATAATTATCGTTTTAATCAACATATTAATAATAATCCTTTTAATCAACATATTAATAATTATCTTTCTAATCAATATCTTAATAATTATCTTTTTAATCAACATATTAATAATTATCTTTTTAATCAATATCTTGTTTGTGATAAAGATACTTGTACTGTATTTATATTATTATTGTTGTTTATTTATGTTATTATTGTTGTTTATTTATGTTATTGTTGTTGTTTATTTATATTATTGTTGTTGTTTACTTCCACAGCCGTACACACCTATGGAAGAAGGTGTGCATCCCATCATTAACATTTGTACATATTCGGTTCATAGCAACAACAACAACAACAACAACAACAACAACATCATCAAAGACCTTCCTGCTACTACACCAACAACAACAACAACAACAACAACAACAACCTCAAATATTATAACAAGTGGAAGGTCAACTTTACAAACTATTATTATTGTCTTGGGAATAATGAAATGGAGTCCAACGAGAATATTAAATACTTTGTTAACATTTTAATTAATAATCTACATGGGGATTTATGTATTCTGTCTACATGGGGATTTATGTATTCTGTCTACATGGGGATTTACATACTCTGTCTACATGGGGATTTATGTACTTTGTTAATATTTTAATTAATAATCTACATGGGGATTTATGTACTCTGTCTACATGGGGATTTATGTACTGTTAACATTTTAATAATCTACATGGGGATATATGTACTCTGTTAATATGTTAATAATCTACATGGGGATTTACGTACTCTGTCTACATGGGGATTTATGTACTTTGTTAACATTTTAATTAATAATCTACATGGGGATTTGTAAAGATGGGGAATAACTAATTAAGTCTCTCAGAGGTAAAGTACCAAAACTCTTTTATTTATAATATAAACAGAATTGAGTTAATATGGAAAATTGACATGGTTACTGAGAGAAAGAAAAAATTATTAGGTAGTAAAGTTGACATTTATCCACACTAGCTAGGTTATATTCACAGCAGGAGTGTGTGTGTGTGTGTGTGTGTGTGTTTATATATATATACAGTATATATATATATATATAATTTAACTTTAAGGAAGAAAATGATTTATATGAATAAATACATTATATATCCACAAATTGCAAACCAGATTCACATACTGTACTGCATTGTTGTATGTACAGGTAACTAGGCCTATACAGTAATTAGAATTGTATGTACAGGTAGGCCTATACAGTAATTAGAATTGTATTACATTAACATTTATAAGTAAGAATTTTTGTACTATTGTTGTTTGTTGTTGGGGATGGAAATATATATCTACTTGTTAGACAAATAGAAAAATAATAATAATGTAATTTAGGCTTTAAGTTTATTAATGAAACAAATTGAAAAATAATAATAATGTAATATAGGCTTTAAGTTAATTAATGAAACAAACAGAAAACAACTGAAAATAAATAAATAGTGATATAAAACTGATAAATAACTATAGTGAAATAATAAATAAGTGACATAAAGTTTGAAAACCATTAAACTATTACTACAACATTGACCATTACTGTACTGTACTGTACTGTATGTGTACATATTACAGTACATAGAAAAGATAGACTATCAACAGTACATGACAATTGTACATGTACTTAATAATAGATAAGAGTTTCATATGAACACGGGTTAAATAAATGTACTGTTTGTTACATGTACACCGAATTGTATTTTCCAGTCTGTACTTTCTTTGTATTTATTCTCCGTGTACAGTTGGACACGTATGAAGCTGGTACGCCTCGTTACTTGTGAGATACAGTACCTACAAATTAAAGGAAAGTGATAAACAAAAAAAATATATATAGTTTGTTGACAGACAGACAGACAGACAGTAAAATATTATTACTGTCTGCTTGTCAACAAATTATATATAATTTTTGCTTAATTCCTTCCTGTTGTATGTATGTACAGTTGCCCAAAAAAGGTATTGCAACAACTATTGATAGAACTTTAGCCCTAGTAATATCCACAACTATTTGTATGGACTATAAGCATGTATAACAGAAGGAAATATACATATCCTTCTGTAATACATACATGTACTTATAAACATGTATAACAGAAGGAAATATACATATCCTTCTGTAATACATACTTATAAACATGTATAACAGAAGGAAATATACATATCCTTCTGTAATACATACTTATAAACATGTATAACAGAAGGAAATATACATATCCTTCTGTAATACATACTTATAAACATGTATAACAGAAGGAAATATACATATCCTTCTGTAATACATACTTATAAACATGTATAACAGAAGGAAATATACATATCCTTCTGTAATACATACTTATAATCCCTACAAACAACTATGGACATTAATATATTCAATGTTGTATCAATAGTTGTCACAATACCTTTTTTGGCAACTGTACATACATACAACAGGAAGGAAAGTTAGCAAAAGTTATAATTTGTTGACAAGCAAATAGTAATAATATTTTACTGTCTGTCTGTCTGTCTGTCAATAAACTACATATTTTTTTTCTTTTTTACACTTTCATTTTTTTTGTATCGGCTTCATGTGTGTCCAACTGTACAATCCAAAAGCAACTCCAGAGACAATAGTAATACATATAGAAGTGGGTTGTATGTGTGTCAGCTGATGGTGCTAATTATTATTATTATTATTACAGGTATTATTATTATTATTATTATTACATGTATTATTATTATTATTAATTATTGGGTGTGGGGGTTAGGGGGGTGCGGGAGTAGGGGGACAGGCTTAGGGGTGGGGGTTAGGGGTGTGTGGGAGTAGGGGACAGGCTTGGGGGTGGGGGAGTAGGGGGACAGGCTTAACAATATAATTAATAATATAATATTTTATCATTTTAATTACCGGATGTAAACATTTATTTAGCGACATACATACATACATACATACAGGTATTTAATGTATGAAAAATATGACCCACTTAAAGAAAATTATAATTATAAGTCAGTGGAGTTTTGCTGTGGAAAAACAAACGTAAAACAGAATTTGTGTTTTTTTTGTTTTTTTGTTTTTTATATATATTTGTGGAAAATATTATAACTTTTTTTTTTTTTTTTTTTTATGATATTTGCGGAAAATATTATAACAACTTTTTATTTACGTATTTAATTAAAACACCTGCAAACACCTTCTCCGAGTTGACGTGTGTGTTTAGGTACGATATATACAGTATTATTTACGTATTTAATTAAAACGCCCACAAACACCTTCTCCGAGTTGACGTGTGTGTTTAGGTATATACAGTATTATTATAATGTGTGTGTGTGTGTGTGTGTGTGTGTGTGAACAAGGGAGCTTCGGACAACCTTCACGGGGAGACAAGGTATTTTCCGTAGCCCTCTTAAAATATCTTAAAAAATTATATATCTTGCTGTTAATTTATTTATTTTTATTTTCAGAGCACTAACTTAACCTCATCTGACCTGACCTAGCCTAGCCTAGCCTGACCTGACCTAATCTAACCTAATCTAATCTAATCTAATCTAATCTAATCTAACCTAGCCTAACCTAACCTAACCTTAACCTAATCTTAACCTAACCTAACTTAACCTAACCTGACCTGACCTGACCTGACCTAACCTGACCTGACCTAACCTGAACAGACCTAGCCTAACCTAACCTAACCTAATCTAATCTAATCTAATCTAATCTAACCTAACCTAACCTAATCTAATCTAATCTAACCTGACCTGACCTGACCTGACCTGACCTGACCTGACCTGACCTACAATATTTATTATGTGGAATAATAATCACCATTTTATTAAACAGTTATTTATTTACTTATTTTAGTGACTTATGTAAGTAAGAATTATTTATTATGTAGAATTATTTATCTTGATTAAACAGTCATTTATTTATATTAGTGGGATAATTATGTAAGTACTGTAGAATTTATTATTATATATTAAAAACATTTACGCATTTATTTATCAAGAATTTTGTCATCTTAGCTTATGTATTTATTCCAATATTTTGTATGATTATTATTTAGTATTATAAACACTCCTAATTCTTATTAACAATTGTATTTTCTGTTAAATTTAAGTTATTTTTTTGTTAAATTTAAGTTATTTTCTGTTAAATTGAAAAGTGAATATTATTTTAGTATTAACTGTAAATTTAATAGTAGTAGTAGTTGTAGTAGTAATAGTAGTAGTAGTAGTAGTAGTAGTAATAGTAGTAGTAGTAGTAGTAGTAGTAGTAATAGTAGTAGTAGTAATAGTAGTAGTAATAGTAATAGTAGTAGTAGTAGTAATAGTAGTAATAGTTGTAATAGTAAAAGAGTATAGGTAAAGTATTGTATTTATATATTTATTATTATTATTTATATATTATTTAAACCTATCTTTATTTTTAATTAATCATTCCTATATATACATTATGTTGTTAAATAATTGATATGTATGTTATTAGAGAGAAGGTATTTGTAGGTTAATATACATACATACATACATACATACATACATACATACATACATACATACATACATACATACATACATACATACCCCCCCTTCCTTCTATACCAAGTTTGTTATATATGTAGGTTATAAACATACATACATACATACATACACACATATACATACACACACACATATACATACACACATATATACATACATACATACATAAACCCCCCTTCCTTCTATACCAAGTTTGACGTGTAGGTTAAAATACATACATACATACATACATACATATATATACACATACATACATACACCCCCCCCCCCCTTCCTTCTATAACAAGTTAGTACTAATGTGATACAGGCACAAATAAACTTCAATTAATTAATTAGTTAAATATAATATAAACTTTAATATAATAAACATAAATGTCAATATTGCCATGTTATTCCCACATCATACAAATAGGTTTTATACACTTATACATATAATGATAAGATAAATAATAATATATACATAATTATAAATATACATACATACAAGTATTGTATATTAAAAGCTATAATGATAAGATAAATAATAATATATACATAATTATAAATATACATACATACATACAAGTACTGTATGTATATTAAAAGCTACATACAGTACATAATTATATGCTACAGAATTATATATACTGTATTTAATGTGTTAATTAACGTGTTACATAAAACCAAAATTTATATGACAGATTTTTATGTACAACTGTATATTTGTATATACGTATAATATGTATGGTGCAATGTGTACGTGTGTGTGTGTGTACATACAGTATCTTGCTTTGATTTGCAACGAAAAGTTTTATGTTAATTAATTAAGGACCGAAAAATAATTAATTATGCTGTAATTAGTTAGTATTTATTAGGCCCGTAGTTTAAATTAAAAAAATTGAGGTCCCTTACTGTGTGTGTGTGTGTGTGTGTGTGTGTGTGTGTGTGTGTGTGTGTGTGTGTCTGCTGTTGCCTGGAGTAGTTTGGAGGGTTCATAGAGCTCCAGTAAGGGTGTGTGTGTGTGTGTGTGTGTGTGTGTGTGTGTGTGTGTGTGTGTGTGTGTGTTGTTGCCTGGAGTAGTTTGGAGAATTCATAGAGCTCCAGTAAGGGTGTGTGTGTGTGTGTGTGTGTGTGTTGTTGTTGCCTGGAGTAGTTTGGAGGATTCATAGAGCTCCAGTAAGGGCCCTCAATTTATTTTATTTAAACTACGGGCGTTATTTACACATCTTAATAATAATATAATTTTTGTGCTTAAGTGCTTAAATTCAGAATATAGATGATAATGTTATGTTATGTATGAAGGGAATTATGTCATTTTTAGGTGCAAGTTAAAATAGAAAGAATATTATTACAGTATCTTTGTAATCTCAGAAAAATATACTATGGTTTTGTATAGTTATAATTACACTCTCCTCTCTTTTTATGCGAGTTTAAATTATGTGAATTTGAAATAGTGCGTATCATGAAAAAAAAAAAATAATTGCAATTTACAGGAACTCTTAAAATAACAGGAACAAGGAGGCTCCATTTTCAAGTTAAAGTACCATTATTTCTTATGGAAATGTACAATTTACTTTATGCAAAATTCACTTTATGTGACACAACCCTTCACCAACCTAACCTGTAATAAAAAAAGACGAGAGTTTATTACATTATTGGAACTTGAGAAATACCTAAAGCGTTGGCCCAAAAAAAAAGGTCAATATTATTTTATTTAATATCAAGGACATTTCTCTGTACGTATTGATATTGTAGGTTTAATTAACTATACACTACATACATAATTACATATACAATACATGTATATAATTTATCCACGCACGGCACTGTGAATTTATATATAAAAAAAGACTTCAACAAAATAATTATCTTAGTATGATAATAATGAATGATACTTTAAAATAATTATCTTTGTATAATAATAATAATAATGAATGATACTTTAAAATAATTATCTTTGTATAATAATAATGAATGATACTTTGAAATAATTATCTTTGTATAATAATAATAATAATGAATGATACTTTAAAATAATTATCTTTGTATAATAATAATAATAATGAATGATACTTTAAAATAATTATCTTTGTATAATAATAATAATAATAATAATGAATGATACTTTGAAATAATTATCTTTGTATAATAATAATAATAATGAATGATACTTTAAAATAATTATCTTTGTATAATAATAATAATAATGCTACTTTAACCTTCATTTCTTTCTGTGGACTAAATAGAGAGATATTGGTGACTGGGCCGTATTTAAGCTTCAATCAGCCCATCTCAACGCACCACCATATTTTTATAACGTTTGATAATACAGTATATAAATAAATAAATATGAGGGTTGATAAATAATTCTTAACGTGAGGGAAAATTTTAACACACAGTCTTCACTTCTATATAATAATAATAATAATAATAATAATAATACTAATAATAATAATAATAATAATAATAATAATAATAATGATACTGAGGCCTGTAGATTTAAAACATTTGAGGTCCCTTACTTACTGGGGGTGTGGGAGTAGGGGACAGGCTTGGGGGGGGACTGGGGGGTGTGGGAGTAGGGGACAGGCTTGGGGGGGAGTGGGAGTAGGGGACAGGCTTGGGGGGGTGACTGGGGGTGTGTGGGAGTAGGGGACAGGCTTGGGGGGGGGGGAGTAGGGGACAGGCTTGGGGGGGTGCGGGAATAGGGAATCTGTTGCCTGGAGTAGTTTGGAGAATTCATAGAGCTCCAGTAAGGGTGTGTGTGTGTGTGTGTGTGTGTGTTGTTGCCTGGAGTAGTTTGGAGGGTTCATAGAGCTCCAGTAAGGGCCCTCAAATGTTTTAAAACTACCGGTATAATAACTAATTGACCTCGGAAATGGCTATGAGTCAAACGCTTATTTCTAGTTGCTTTGGTACAGACTAATTAATATGTACAGTTGGACACAGGAATGGTTGGTACAGCCCAAGTGAAAGATGGTCCATTTCTGCCAATATCAAGTTCCTTATTAGTGCCAAATAGGAGACATCAGGGGCAGAAGTCAGTATTGAGGATGGTGTGTGTGTGTGTGTGTGTGTGTGTGTTCCTTAGTGCCAAATAGGAGACATCAGGGGCAGAAGTCAGTATTGAGGATGGTGTGTGTGTGTGTGTGTGTGTGTGTGTTCCTTAGTGCCAAATAGGAGACATCAGGGGCAGAAGTCAGTATTGAGGATGGTGTGTGTGTGTGTGTGTGTGTTCCTTAGTGCCAAATAGGAGACATCAGGGGCAGAAGTCAGTATTGAGGATGGTGTGTGTGTGTGTGTGTGTGTGTGTGTGTTCCTTAGTGCCAAATAGGAGACATCAGGGGCAGAAGTCAGTATTGAGGATGGTGTGTGTGTGTGTGTGTGTGTGTGTGTTCCTTAGTGCCAAATAGGAGACATCAGGGGCAGAAGTCAGTATTGAGGATGGTGTGTGTGTGTGTGTGTGTGTGTGTGTGTGTGTGTGTGTTCCTTAGTGCCAAATAGGAGACATCAGGGGCAGAAGTCAGTATTGAGGATGGTGTGTGTGTGTGTGTGTGTGTGTGTGTGTGTGTATATTTTTCACCTACTGGGCTGTACCACCAATTTCTGTCTCTAACTGTATATATATTAACTTCAGTACGTGTTTAATACGTGATTGGTGAGTTTATAGTTTTTAATAAATAATAGGGTTTAAAAAAAATATTAGGAACGGAAGTTAAGTTATAATTAATGGGTTTAGCCAGGCGGTAAATAGTTAAACGCTCCCCACTTGACCATTTCACACTTTCTTTTTAATTCAGGGTGTGTGGGGGTAGGGGACAGGCATTTGGGGGGTGCGGGAATAGGGGGACAGGCGGGGACAGGCTTACAAATACATACGAAACAGAATAAACATTGTAATTGTTTCACTAATATGTTAAATGATTTGAAACTTTAATAACAAAACCTGAATGGATATAAATTTAGGATTGTAAGTAGAGTATTTTTATTTATTTATTATATGTGTTATGGGGAGATGTGCTCAGCTTTGTATTGTACTGTACTTTATGTAATTATTCTGTATTCTGTATTCTACTTTATATATTCTACTGTACTGTACTTCATTATTCTGTATTGTACTTTTTGTAATTATTCTGTATTTTGTATTTTACTCTATTTCATTATTCTGTATTCTGTATTCTACTTTATTATTCTGTATTCTGTATTCTACTCTATTTCATTATTCTGTATTCTACTTTATTATTCTGTATTCTGTATTCTACTTTATATAATTATTCTGTATTCTGTATTTTACTCTACTACTTTATTCTGTATTCTACTTTATATAATTATTCTGTATTCTCTATTCTACTTTATGTAATTATTCTGTATTCTACTTTATATAATTATTCTGTATTCTCTATTCTACTTTATATAATTATTCTGTATTCTACTGTACTTCATTATTCTGTATTCTCTATTCTACTTTATGTAATTATTCTGTATTCTGCTTTATATAATTATTTTGTATTCTGTATTCTACTTTATGTAATTATTCTGTATTCTGTATTCTACTTCATTATTCTGTATTCTACGTACTTTATATAATTATTCTGTATTCTGTATTTTACTCTACTACTTTATTCTGTATTCTGTATTCTACTTTATTATTCTGTATTCTACTGTACTTCATTATTCTGTATTTTCTATTCTACTTTATTATTCTGTATTTTACTCTACTACTTTATTTTGTATTCTGTATTGTACTCTACTACTTTATTCTGTATTCTGTATTCTACTTTTTATAATTATTCTGTATTCTACTTTTTATAATTATTCTGTATTCTGTATTCTACTTTATATCATTATTCTGTATTCTACTTTATATAATTACAGTATAATTATTGGGATGCTCATCAATACTCTTGTTTTTGTATTTATTGAGGGGGTGTGGGAATAGGGGACAGGCTTGGGGGGGGTTTGGGGGGTGCAGGATGATGGGGACAGGCTTGGGGGGGATTTGGGGGGTGCAGGAGTAGGGGGACAGGCTTGGGGGGGGGGGGGGGTGCAAGAATAAGGGGACAGGCTTGGGGGGGGTTTTGGGGGGTGCAGGAGTAGGGGGACAGGCTTGGGGGGGGGGTTTGGGGGGTGCAGGAGTAGGGGACAGGCTTGGAGCAGGGTTTAAGGGGTTTGGGGGGTGCAGGAATAAGGGTACAGGCTTTCTACCCAACCCCAAGCCTGTCCCCCCTATTCCCGCACCCCCCAGTCCCCCCCAAGCCTGTCCCCTACTCCCACACCCCCTAAATACATTGTTACCAATATATTAATAAATTATATTCCCTTAATTGTGTTTATAATCATATAATAATTACTGAGAAAGATTATTGCAATTAATGGTAATATATTTAATAGTTAATTAATTAAGTAATGTATAATAATTAATTTGGCTCATATATTTAATTAATAGTTAAGTACAATAATTAATTTGACTCCTATATTTTATCATTAATTAATATATTTAATTAATAGTTAAATACAATAATTAATTTGTCACATATATTTTATCTGTACAGTATTTAAACAACTAAATAAATATGTGTACTTTTGCACTTCTGTACTTTACTGTACTTAATTTGTAACACTTGTACTGTACTTAATTTGTAACACTTTTTGTACTGTATTTAATTTTGTAATCCCTAGTTATATTAAAAAAAATTCTGTCTTTTAAATATTTTGTGTTGGGTGGAAATTTTATTATTTTTATATTTATTATATTTATTATTATATTTATTATTATTTATTTAGTGGTGAGGGAGAGTGAATGTTATTGTTTGTTTGTTTGTTTGTTTGTGTTGTTGTTGTTGTTGTTTATTGATAGAGTGTATACGAGAAGGAATATAAGAATATGTTGATAAACTGGTTATGGCTATTTCAATTATTTACCTAAATTAATTAATAGATAGATAGATAGATAGATAGATAGAGATAGTTAGATAGATAGCTAAATAGATAGATAGAGATAGTTACATAGATAGATAGATAGATAGAGATAGTTACATAGGTAGATAGATAGATAGTTACATAGATAGATAGATAGATAGAGATAGTTACATAGATAGATAGATAGATAGCTACATAGATAGATAGATATAGTGATAGATAGCTAAATAGATAGATAGAGATAGTTACATAGATAGATAGCTACATAGATAGATAGATAGAGCTAGTTAGTTAGATAGATAGAGATAGTTACATAGATAGTTAGATAGATAGAGAGATAGATAGATAGAGATAGTTACATAGATAGATAGATAGAGATAGTTACATAGATAGATAGATAGATATAGTTACATAGATAGATAGAAATAGCGATAGATAGAGATAGTTAGATAGATAGAAATAGTGATAGATAGCTAAATAGATAGTTAGATAGATAGATAGAGATAGTTACATAGATAGATAGATAGATAGATAGAGATATAGTTACATAGATAGATAGATAGATAGATAGAGATAGTTACATAGATAGATAGATAGAGATAGTTACATAGATAGATAGATAGAGATAGTTACATAGATAGAAATAGGTAGATAGATAGAAATAGCGATAGATAGATAGAAATAGCTATAGATAGATAGATAGAAATAGCTAGACTGTAATACATACTTATAATCCCTACAAACAACTATGGACATTAATATATTTTTTTAATGTTGTATCAATAGTTGTCGCAATACCTTTTTTGGCAACTGTACTTATGCTATATAATACAGTACTATGTAACTCATCTTAATACAGTAATTACAGCCTGATACAGTAGTTACAAAAATATATATATAATGAAGATAATTATGATACCTTAATTACAGTTTGATACAGTAGTTACAAAAATATATATAATGAAGATAATTATGATACCTTAATTACAGTTTGATAGAGTGATTGAAAGATATCCAAAAAGTAGTTAGCGGGAAAGATGGACTTATATGGACTTTAAACTTTCAATTAACATATAAAGTAATTAGAAGGAAAGATGGACTTATATGGACTATAAACTTTAATTTAATTTATACAACATCATTAGCGACACAATACTCAAAAAGCAGTAATTAATTAAATACATTATAATAACGAGGAATTTTTTGAGTGGGTAACTAAACTAAAATAAAATAATGTGAGGATTGGAGTGAATATAATAAAAAAATATGTGCTATTAAATTAATTAAGATGATGATAATTTGATGAAGTCTTGAATTAATTTTATGTTTTAAAGTTGGGGTTGTATTTTCTTTGTATAATTGTATTTTTTGTATAATTTGTATAAGTTTTGTATAATTGTATTGAATATAAGTCCATGTTGCCAAATATAGGAGAAATAATTCCTTAAATTAGGGTAATTTTAATTAATAAGTCCACACGGAAATCATATGAAAAAAAATGTTAAAGAAAACGGATATGGAGGTATAAATTTATACCTCCATGAAGGAAAATTACGGAGAAATAAGTTAAAATTGAACTAAAAAACAAACATATTAATAAAAGGTTACTCTAAAAAATTACCATACCAGGCAGTACTGTATAACCTAGTGAAATTACCTTATGATATATGACTAAACTTACTTATTAATTAAAATTATAACTGTCGCATCTCCATATTTAATACCTTCATGGCAGTCATAGTCCAGTGTTGCCAAGTATGGAGTATACCAATGGGGATATTATATTAAGATTATTTAATATAAGTACAGATGAAATAATTATCAAGTACTGTAGATGGTAAAAAATAATAATAAACAACAAACAATCATCAAGAGTAAACAAAAAACATGGATTTTTTTTAGGCAAATAGGGAAATAATAATGTTCAAAGGGAGAGTATATTTTGACATTTTTGGAGATTATTATTCCTCCAAACTATTCCAGGCAACAGGATACCATTATTATTATTCATCTGATCTGTTTTCTGGCATACTTTGGAGGAATCAACAAGGTGCTTTAATAAATAATGTACTAAATTAACTAAAAATATACTCTCCCTTAATTAACAAGTTGGGGGGGAATGATGCCAAAGAGATCTGGCAACACTGATTCACAAAACAATAACAAAGCCAGCAGCTGAGAGAGACGAGATATATATTTTTTTCGTTTTTTCTCTATATTTTCTTAATTAAAAGTTGTTTATAATGAGTGTCTCGTTGGTAATTACTGTAGACCATCTTTCACAACCTGCCAGGGCTTTATCTCTCTTATGTAGAGTTATTAAAACACCACATAAAGAAAATTATATACAACTTATGAAAGGTAAGTTACGTAGAAGGAAAAAATAATTATATATAACTTACTTTAATTTTTAACTTTATGTAATATTTGTATTTATATTTACTAACGTTACATAATGAAAAATAAATGATGTATGTACAACTTACTTTAATTTTTAACTTTATGTAAGGTTTGTATTTATATTTACTAACGTTACATAATGAAAAATAAGTTACCACTTTAACTATTAATTGATGACAAATAAATTTTATATAACTTATGAAATTTTTGTATTTATTTTAACTAACTTTACGCTTAATGAAAATTATATACAACTTATGAAAGGTAAGGTAAAAAAAAAATGAAAAATTAATTATATATAACTTAAAAATAGATTATATAAAACTTACTTTAACTCTTAACTTTATGTAAGGTTTGTATTAATATTAACTAACGTTACACTAAATGAAAAATATATACAACTTATGAAAGGTAATGTATGTATAATGAAAAATAAATTAACCTATATAATGGTGATTTTTGTACAGTTTATATAATTTATTGTGAGTTAATTAATGTATTTTTTTATCAACAGGACAACATCTAAAAAAATCGTTTGCTGATATTAACCCATTCAAAAAAATACCAGTCGTACAGGATGGTAATCTGCTTATTATAGAAAGGTAAGTGTGTGTGTGTGTGTGTGTGTTTGTGTGTTGTGTGTGTGTGTTGTGTGTGTTATGGATGGATGTGTGTGTGTGTGTGTGTTGTGTGTGTAATAATAATAATAATAATAATAATAAACTGTTTATTTCTTTGTGTGTGTGTGTGTTGTGTTGTGTGTGTTTGTGTTGTGTTGTGTGTGTGTGTTGTGTTGTGTTGTGTGTGTGTTATGGATGGATGTATGTGTGTTGTGTGTGTGTGTTATGGATGGATGAGTGGTGTATACAAATGACATGGTAATAAATATAATGGTACTATTTATTGGAAAGTTTATCATCTAACTAAGGTACAGAGAGAAGCTGTCTAAAAACTCTTACATGAGTTACCCTCTATATCAGTGGTTCTTAACCCCTGGGTCGCGAAAGTTGGGTTGCCAAGCCATTTCACTGGGTCGCTAAGGGCTTGTAGAAAATAATTATTATTTTCCCCTTAGAAATATATTATGATTATATACTGTAAGTATGCAATATTATAGATAGATAGATAGATAGATAAGTAGATAGATAGGTATTGTGTTAGATAGATAGGTAGTTTTTTTAGATATATAGATAAGTAGATAGATAGTTAATGTGTTAGATAGATAGATAGTTGATGTGGTAGATTGATAGTTAGTTAGATAGATAGGTAGTGTGTTAGATAGATAGTTAGTGTGTTAGATAGATAGTTAATGTGGTAGTGTGTTATACTCTATTCCATACATTACCTTTCATTATGTTCATATTATTTTTTTTTCATTATACATACATTTCCTTTAATTATTTTTATATACTATACTATATGTTATGTTGTGAATATATTTGAACTTTCTCTGCAGGGGTAAATCATAGTCTAATTATCCATTTTAATTTTATAGCATGATACACAAACAAAGAAACCTTTTCGTTTAACTAGAAAGTATATGTTATTTTTTAATTTTCTTATGGATCACTGTTATTCAGATGTACAGTACTACTTGTACTTATTAATAAACACCCCAGCATGTAATTTTGTTTCTGTTACATGTTTTTAGAAGCATAATCATACATCGCCATGGGCAATTTTGGCAAGATTTTGGGTCGCTGTCAATAAAGGTTAAAAAGCACTACTCTATATGGATGATTACTTTTGACCACAACTGTACCCTATTTATCACCCTTCTATAACCCCTATATGGATGATTACATTTGACCACAACTGTACCCTATTTATCACCCTTCTATAACCCCTATATGGATGATTACATTTGACCACAACTGTACCCTATTTATCACCCTTCTATAACCCCTATATGGATGATTACATTTGACCACAACTGTACCCTATTTATCACCCTTCTATAACCCCTATATGGATGATTACATTTGACCACAACTGTACCCTATTTATCACCCTTCTATAACCCCTATATGGATGATTACATTTGACCACAACTGTACCCTATTTATCACCCTTCTATAACCCCTATATGGATGATTACATTTGACCACAACTGTACCCTATTTATCACCCTTCTATAACCCCTATATGGATGATTACATTTGACCACAACTGTACCCTATTTATCACCCTTCTATAACCCCTATATGGATGATTACATTTGACCACAACTGTACCCTATTTATCACCCTTCTATAACCCCTATATGGATGATTACATTTGACCACAACCGTACCCTATTTATCACCCTTCTATAACCCCTATATGGATGATTACATTTGACCACAACCGTACCCTATTTATCACCCTTCTATAACCCCTATATGGATGATTACATTTGACCACAACCGTACCCTATTTATCACCCTTCTATAACCCCTATATGGATGATTACATTTGACCACAACTGTACCCTATTTATCACCCTTCTATAACCCCTATATGGATGATTACATTTGACCACAACCGTACCCTATTTATCACCCTTCTATAACCCCTATATGGATGATTACATTTGACCACAACTGTACCCTATTTATCACCCTTCTATAACCCCTATATGGATGATTACATTTGACCACAACTGTACCCTATTTATCACCCTTCTATAACCCCTATATGGATGATTACATTTGACCACAACCGTACCCTATTTATCACCCTTCTATAACCCCTATATGGATGATTACATTTGACCACAACTGTACCCTATTTATCACCCTTCTATAACCCCTATATGGATGATTACATTTGACCACAACCGTACCCTATTTATCACCCTTCTATAACCCCTATATGGATGATTACATTTGACCACAACCGTACCCTATTTATCACCCTTCTATAACCCCTATATGGATGATTACATTTGACCACAACTGTACCCTATTTATCACCCTTCTATAACCCCTATATGGATGATTACATTTGACCACAACTGTACCCTATTTATCACCCTTCTATAACCCCTATATGGATGATTATATTTGACCACAACCGTACCCTATTTATCACCCTTCTATAACCCCTATATGGATGATTACATTTGACCACAACTGTACCCTATTTATCACCCTTCTATAACCCCTATATGGATGATTATATTTGACCACAACCGTACCCTATTTATCACCCTTCTATAACCCCTATATGGATGATTACATTTGACCACAACCGTACCCTATTTATCACCCTTCTATAACCCCTATATGGATGATTACATTTGACCACAACTGTACCCTATTTATCACCCTTCTATAACCCCTATATGGATGATTACATTTGACCACAACCGTACCCTATTCATCCTCAGTTGTGCAGGTCTCCGGTACATAGCTGGTCAATATGACGGGTCTGGTCAGTGGTACCCGGGACAACTACAGGTACGAGCTAAAGTTGATGAATACCTGGATTGGCAGCATCTTAATACAAGGGCACATGGTATGGGATACTTCAGAAATAAGGTAAGTTGTTATTTATTAGTAGTACACTCTCCTCTCTTTTTTTATTACAGGTTAGGTTGGTGAAGGGTTGTGTCGCATAAAGTGAATTTTGCATAAAGTAAATTGTACATTTCCATAAGAAATAATGGTACTTTAACTTGAAAATGGAGCCTCCTTGTTCCTGTTATTTTAAGAGTTCCTGTAAATTGCATTTATTTCATTTTTGTTCATGATACGCACTATTTCAAATTCGCATAATTTAAACTCTTAAAATAACAGGAACAAGGAGGCTCCATTTTCAAGTTAAAGTACCATTATTTCTTATGGAAATGTACAATTTACTTTATGCAAAATTCACTTTATGCGACACAACCCTTCACCAACCTAACCTGTAATAAAAAAAGAGCAGAGTGTATACTGTACAAATATTGTACCTATATACTGTACTGTATAATCTATAATAAAAATAAATAATGAATGTCAAATTATACGTGCCACATCCCACAGGAAACTAAACAGTGTTACCACATCCTACAGGAAACTAAACAGTATTACCAACTACAGTATTCCTTCTGTGTGGCCCAACAGGTACTATTACCATACCTCAAAAAATGTCCGGCTGACCTGGCCGTCGTATCGGAACACTCCCGCGAGTTGGACCGCGTACAGGAACAGTTCACATCTTACTTCCTGGGACCTCGACCTTTTATTACCGGAGACAAACCAACCATTGCTGACCTACTGGCTGCTTGTGAGTTTGAACAGCCGTCAGCGGGGGGATACAAGTTGAAAGATCCCGTACTCGACTATCTAGCCAGGGTTAAGGCTCAAATTGGCCCTGATTATGATAAAGTACATGAAAATATGAAATCCTTTGCTCAGAAATGTATGAACTAAATGAGAGTAATATGAAGTAGAGTGAGAGTAATATGAAGTAGAGTGAGAGTGATATAAAGTAGAGTGAGAGTGATATAAAGTAGAGTGAGAGTGATATAAAGTAGAGTAGGGAGAAATATACTTAGGCCTGTAGTTTTAATAAATTTGAGGGCCCTTACTGGAGCTCTATGAACCCTCCAAATAATCCAGGCCACAGAACCCTTCAGTGTTTCTAATAGGGAATCTGTTGTTGCCTGGAGTAGTTTGGAGAATTCATAGAGCTCCAGTAAGGGGGTGTGGGAGTAGGGGACAGGCTTGGGGGGGGGACTAGGGGTGTGGGAGTAGGGGACAGGCTTGGGGGGGGGACTGGGGGTGTGTGGGAGTAGGGGACAGGCTTGGGGGGGTGCGGGAATAGGGAATCTGTTGCCTGGAGTAGTTTGGAGAATTCATAGAGCTCCAGTAAGGGCCCTCAATTTTTTTTAAACTACGGGCGTTAGTGAATGTGGAAGTTGTACTGAAGTGGACTTGTAGTGTGTGTGTGTGTGTGTGTATATGTGTGTGTGTGTGTGTGTGAGTTGCTATTAGCTGTGATTTGAAGATAACTAATTTTATAAATGAATTAAAAAATATATTTGTTATAGTATTATGGGGTTAATTAAGTAGTTGCCTTAACAACATCAGGTTTTTTGTATTTTTAGTAAGTACTATAGTTTGATTTTGTAGTAGATTTATAGTAAACATTCACTGGTAAATTATTTTGTAACATGCACCATATTTATTTAATGATGAGGAAATACATACAATGGGTTTTTTTATCTTTGTAATGTGTACTATTTGAGTTTAGACATATAATTATATAATACCTAAAAAATGATGTGAATAAAATGTTACAGTGCCAAATTTTTGTAGGGTATGTTTCTTTTGTAATACTGTATTTCCAATTTGTATGTCTGTGGTACAAACATAACAAGTAGAAAAATGACTTGGGCTTTGATATATTAACCTATCTATCTATCTATCTATCTATAGCTCTGTTCCAACACTCCCTCCTTACTTGTTCCAGCCCTCCCCTCCCCCTCATGTTACTCTCCTTTACATACTCTTCCACTCTGTTCCAACACTCCCTCCTTACTCCCTACTCTGTCCCTCATGTTACTCTCCTTTACATACTCTTCCACTCTGTTCCAACACTCCCTCCTTACTCCCTACTCTGTCCCTCATGTTACTCTCCTTTACATACTCTTCCACTCTGTTCCAACACTCCCTCCTTACTCCCTACTCTGTCCCTCATGTTACTCTCCTTTACATACTCTTCCACTCTGTTCCAACACTCCCTCCTTACTCCCTACTCTGTCCCTCATGTTACTCTCCTTTACATACTCTTCCACTCTGTTCCAACACTCCCTCCTTACTCCCTACTCTGTCCCTCATGTTACTCTCCTTTACATACTCTTCCACTCTGTTCCAACACTCCCTCCTTACTCCCTACTCTGTCCCTCATGTTACTCTCCTTTACATACTCTTCCACTCTGTTCCAACACTCCCTCCTTACTCCCTACTCTGTCCCTCATGTTACTCTCCTTTACATACTCTTCCACTCTGTTCCAACACTCCCTCCTTACTCCCTACTCTCCCCCTCATGTTACTCTCCTTTACATACTCTTCCACTCTGTTCCAACACTCCCTCCTTACTCCCTCCTCTCCCCCTCATGTTACTCTCCTTTACATACTCTTCCACTCTGTTCCAACACTCCCTCCTTACTCCCTACTCTGTCCCTCATGTTACTCTCCTTTACATACTCTTCCACTCTGTTCCAACACTCCCTCCTTACTCCCTACTCTCCCCCTCATGTTACTCTCCTTTACATACTCTTCCACTCTGTTCCAACACTCCCTCCTTACTCCCTCCCCTCCCCCTCATGTTACTCTCCTTTACATACTCTTCCACTCTGTTCCAACACTCCCTCCTTACTCCCTACTCTGTCCCTCATGTTACTCTCCTTTACATACTCTTCCACTCTGTTCCAACACTCCCTCCTTACTCCCTACTCTGTCCCTCATGTTACTCTCCTTTACATACTCTTCCACTCTGTTCCAACACTCCCTCCTTACTCCCTACTCTCCCCCTCATGTTACTCTCCTTTACATACTCTTCCACTCTGTTCCAACACTCCCTCCTTACTCCCTCCCCTCCCCCTCATGTTACTCTCCTTTACATACTCTTCCACTCTGTTCTGCCATCTTACTGGTGGTCTGCCTCTCACACCACAGCCCACAACTTCACTTCCATACACCTTCTTTACAAACTCTTCACCTTACATTCTCTCTACATGTCCAAACCACCTCAAAGTATTATGTTTCACTCTCTCAACCACTCCACACTCAATACCAATTGCCTTCTCACTCATACCACATCTCTCATACACTAACTATATACAGTACTAACTTATATACTAACCTGGTATGACAACTCCATAATAACAACACAGGTATTCTTATCAACAACACCATCAATGTCCTTCCATACAGTCCCTTATGTTGTACTGATCAAGGAAGTATGTACAGTTGCCAAAAAAGATATTGCGACAAATCTTGATGGAACTTTAACCCTAGTAATATCCACAACTATTTGTATGGACTATAAACATGTATAACAGAAGGAAATATACATATCCTTCTGTAATACATACTTATAAACATGTATAACAGAAGGAAATATACATATCCTTCTGTAATACATACTTATAAACATGTATAACAGAAGGAAATATACATATCCTTCTGTAATACATACTTATAAACATGTATAACAGAAGGAAATATACATATCCTTCTGTAATACATACTTATAATCCCTACAAACAACTATGGATATTAATATATTTAATGTTGTATCAATAGTTGTTGCAATACCTTTTTTGGCAACTGTACATAAGGTAGGTGATACATTTATTTAAGTGTAAGGGAAGGTTGTATGGTTAAACTTTGTCTCTGCATGGCATCACATATTTTTTGACCATTGGTGTAAATCACACGTGTATTGTATTCCAGTGTTTCTATCATTAATTTGTTGAGTAAGTAATGACACTAGAACACACAGGGTAAATAAAGGTGAGAACACAGCTAAGCACAGAAAGGGAAAAGGTATGTGGCTCGGATGACAAGGTTAGATTACATACATAGCGGCCGTGTGCAAGAACATAAATTTTGTAGTTAATTAATAAAACCCATCCAACGTTTGTAGTGTTGACAAAGGTGTGTGTGATACAATAGAGAAGTGTGACAAGAGAAAAGTGTGAGGTCCTAAATATAATGACAAGAAGTGTGAGGTCCTAAATATAATGTAAGAAGGTGAGTACTGTATGGGACAAGAAGTGTGAGGTCCTAAATAATGACTAAAAATGTGAGTGTGACAATAAGTGTGAGTGAGAATATTACAAACTCACTATAAGAGTGTTGATTTAATTAATTAAGGAAGGATAGAAGTACAAAGAAGTATAGTTAGTCAGTATTGTCCAAAATTAATTATTAAAGTTATATTAAGTGTGAATGTTGCTACTTAATTATACTTAATCTCTAGACTATAAGTAAATAATTATATCCCTCATTATTATCTCCCTGTGTGTGTGTGTCCTAGAGATGGTTTGTGTGTGTGTGTGTGTGTGTGTCTTGGAGATGGTTTGTGTGTGTGTGTGTGTCCTAGAGATGGTTTGTGTGTGTGTGTGTGTGTGTGTCTTGGAGATGGTGTGTGTGTGTCTTGGAGATGGTTTGTGTGTGTGTGTGTGTGTGTGTCTTGGAGATGGTGTGTGTGTGTCCTGGAGATGGTTTGTGTGTGTGTGTGTGTGTGTGTCTTGGAGATGGTGTGTGTGTGTCCTGGAGATGGTTTGTGTGTGTGTGTGTGTGTGTGTCTTGGAGATGGTGTGTGTGTGTCTTGGAGATGGTTTGTGTGTGTGTGTGTGTGTGTGTTTTGGAGATGGTGTGTGTGTGTGTCTGAGATGTTTTTTTTTTGTGTGTGTGTGAGTGAGAGAGAGAGAGAGAGAGAGAGAGAGGATGAGATTGGTGGTGGTGGCGGCGGCTTAAAATTGGTCACAGGTCTCTCTGTCTCACACGTACAAAGGCCAAGAGATACATACATAATGAACACACACTCTCGCACACACATACACATACATATGGGTATCTCAAACAATTTATTGCCTAATGTTTTCACTTTCATATATGATGCTATTGTTTTAAGTAGTGTGTAGCTGCTTGTAGTAAATTAAAAGGTGGTAGTTAACGTGTGTGTGTGTGGGGGGGGGGGGGTATTGTTTTAAGTAGTGTGTAGCTGTTTGTATTAAATTAAAAGATGGTAGTTAACGTGTGTGTGTGTGTGTGTGTTATTGTTTTAAGTAGTGTGTGTGTGTGTGTTATTGTTTTAAGTAGTGTGTAGCTGTTTGTAGTAAATTAAAAGATGGTAGTTAACGTGTGTGTTATTGTTTTAAATAGTGTGTGTGTTATTGTTTTAAGTAGTGTGTGTGTGTGTTATTGTTTTAAGTAGTGTGTGTGTGTGTGTGTGTTATTGTTTTAAGTAGTGTGTAGCTGTTTGTAGTAAATTAAAAGATGGTAGTTAACTTATTCATGGGAAAGTTTATCATATAATAAGGAACAGAGGGAAGCTGTTAAAATCTTACGTGAGTTACTCCCCCTATATGGATGATTATATTTGACCACAACTGTACATAAATTTCTCTCTCTCTCTCTCTCTCTCTCTCTTTTTTTTTCTCTCTCTCTCTCTGTGGAATCGACGAGTAAAAAAAAAGAATTATATATTAATTTTGAAGTTAAGGTATTTTCATCCATGAGATCTGGCAACACTGACTGAATTAGCGAGTTGTTGTGTCTTTGATCTGGTAACACTTATAGACAGTTGGGTTTTCCTCCTCTTATCAACAACACCTCCAGGTAAAATTAATAAATAATAATAATTAAGTAAATATAAGTAAATAATGAGTAAATAGATATATATAATGAGTAAATAATAATCTTATACAAGTATTTTATTCACTATATTGTATAATTTTGTATTATTATTCACTATTTTGTGTAAATATGAAAAAAATACCGTTATTCCGTACGTTATTATTATTATTATTATTATTATTATGACAATTATTATTATCATTATTATTACAATTACTAAATTTATTATTATTATTATTACACTTATTATTATTATTATTGTTATTATTACAATTACTAAATTTATTGTTTTTTATTATTATTATTATTACTATTATTATTATTAGTATTATTATTATTATAATGTATTTTGAGTGAATTTAGGCAACTAATTCTGCACAAGAATTCAATGTTTTTTTTTTTTTTTTTTTTTTTAGTTTTTGGTGTGTATTTTTACCGGTTGTATTCATGAGTGACCCTAATAATAGTGATGGGAAAACACTTGGTTTATACACATTCCCTAATCCGGGGTTTTGGGGTGGGGAAATCATTTAAATGAGCGTATTTTGCCTTGAAAAATGTGTAAATAACCTTTTTTGCCTTGAAAAATTAGTAAATAACTTTTATTTACTTTAAAAATGCGTAATTTTTTTTTTTTTTTGCCTTGAAAAGTGAGTAAATAACCTTTTTTTTTACTTGAAAAAAAACGTAAATAACCTTATTTTGTCTTGAAAAATGCGTAAATTACTTTATTTTGCCTTGAAAAACACAAATAACCTTTTTTGCCTTAAAAAATTCATAAATAACCTTTAAAATGCATAAATAACCTTTTTTTGCCTTGAAAAACACGTTAATGGACTTAATTTGCCTTTATATTGGTTTGTTGACTTGCGTAAATGTTGACAAATTGAAAACCCGAGCAAAGTTTTGGCAAAAGTTGGCTCGGGTTTTGCAATTGTCATGAGGGAATAAAGTAAAGATTTTGGACTTCAGAGCCTAGTTTTTATAATTAACCTAACGTAACGTAACCTAATCTAACCTGACCTGACCTGACCTGACCTAACCTAACCTAACCTAACCTAACCTAACCTGACCTGACCTAACCTAACCAACCTAACCTAACCTAACGTAACCTAACCTAACCTAACCTAACCTAACCTAACCTAACCTAACCAAACCTAACCTAACCTGATCTGACCTACCTTAACCTAATCTTACCTAACCTGACCTGACCTGACCTGACTTAACATAATCAAACCTGACCTAAACTAACCTGACCTGACCTAACCTAAACTAACCTGACCTAACCGGACCTGACCTAACCGGACCTGACCTAACCTAACCTAACCTGACCTGACCTGACCTGACCTGACCTAACCTAACCTGACCTAAACTAACCTAAACTAACCTGACCTAACCAGACCTAACCAACTAAAAAACTACCAATCTAACATACTAACACATTAACTATCTATCTAACGCTATCTATCTACTTATTTATCTATCTATCTATCTACTTATTTATCTATCTATATCTAACACAATACCTA
Organism: Petrolisthes manimaculis; assembly: GCA_034508575.1. NCBI lineage: Eukaryota > Metazoa > Arthropoda > Malacostraca > Decapoda > Porcellanidae > Petrolisthes > Petrolisthes manimaculis. Next base: position 164,259 of record JAWZYT010000695.1, on the reverse strand, counting down.
TCTAACCAACTCAATAACTACCAATCTAACACAGTAACTATCTATCTAACTATCTATCTATCTTTACAGTGGTACCAACAACACCACCAACATGTCGTCCTCCAGTAGTACCAACACACCAGACAGTCCCAACAAGAGTTTACTACAGATACCGTCACCAATTGTCACTCGACGCACACGTACCAAGTCTACGTAAGTTGTTTGGTGTGTGTGTGTGTGTTGGTAGGTGTGTGGGGGGGTGTTGGTAGGTGTGTGTGTGTTGGTAGGGTGTGTGGGTGTGTGGAGGGGTTAGTAGGTGTGTGTGTGTGTGTGTGTTGGTAGGTGGGGGTGGGGTGGGTGTTGGTAGGTAGGTGTGTGTGTAATATTAATAATTTTGTTTTCTCTGTGTGTGTGTTGGTAGGTGGGTGGGTGGGGAGGTTAGTAGGTGTGTGTGTGTGTGTGTCGGTAGGTGGGGTGTGGGGGGGTGTTAGTAGATGTGTGTGTAATAATAATAATTTTGTTTTCTCTATGTGTGTGTGTGTGTGTGTTGGTAGGTGGGGTGGGTGGGGGTTAGTAGGTGTGTGTGTGTGTTGGTAGGTGGGGTGGGTGGGGGTTAGTAGGTGTGTGTGTGTGTTGGTAGGTGTGTGTGTGTGTTGGTAGGTGGGGTGGGGGGGTTAGTAGGTGTGTGTGTGTAGGTAGGTGGGTGTGTGGGGGGATTAGTAGGTGGGTGGGTGTGTGTGTTGGTAGGTGGGGTGGGGGGGGTAGTAGGTGTGTGTGTGTGTGTGTGTGTGTGTAATAATAATAATTTTGTTTTCTCTCTCTGTGTGTGTGTGGGGGGGGGGAAGTAGTAGGTGTGTGTGTGTGTATATGTGTTGGTAGGTGTGTTTGTGTGTGTGTGTAATAATAATAATTTTGTTTTCTCTCTATGTGTGTTTGTGTGTGTATATATTTGTTGGTGTGTGTGTTTGTGTGTGTGTGTAATAATAATAATTTTGTTTCTCTCTCTATTATCATCATGACTATCTTTCCAGAACTGAGATAGCCAGCAACAATCCCGACGTGAAAGGCAAGGTGAAGTATTTCTGTCGTACCAAAGGTCACGGCTTCATCGCCCCTGACGACGGCAATGCTGACCTCTTCCTTCACATCTCAGAGTAAGTTAGTTGGTTATTATTATTATTATTTTTTTTTTTTTTATTATTGTTGTTGTTGTTATTTTTATTTTTATTGTTATTGTTATTTTTATTATTGTTATTTCTATTATTGTTATTTTTATTATTATTATTATTGTTGTTTTTATTATTTTTATTCTTATTATTGTTTTTATTTTTATCATTGTTATTTCTATTATTGTTATTTTTATTGTTGTTATTTTTATTATTGTTATTTTTATTATTGCTATTATTGTTATTTTTATCATTGTTGTTGTTATTATTTTTATTATTATTATTATTGAAATTACTGTATGATGTCTCTAAGTATATTTACACCAGAGTATAAAGTATATTTGCATACACTAAATATATACATACATACATACATACATCTTCCATACAGCATTGAGGTTAGGTTAAGTTAGGATAGGATAGGATACATTACGTTGAGTTGAATTAAGTTATGTTACATTAGATTAAGTATATTTACAGTACATACACTAAGTATATATATACATCTGCCATACAGTATTGAAGGGGAGTATGTACAATTAGAAGGAGATGAGGTTAGGTTAGTTTAAGTTAGGTTAGATTAGGTTAGGTTAGATTAAGTATATTTACAGTAGAATATAATGTTTCTAAGTATATAAATACACCTTTCTTCCCATACAGTATTGAAGGAGAGTATGTACCATTAGAAGGAGATGAAGTAACATATAGACTTTGTCCCATTCCACCCAAACGTGAGAAATATCAAGCAACACACGTACGTATTGTCAACTTCACACCCGAGGTACACCATCGCTGGGACTGTAAACCTAATGAATAATGTACACTTGTAATGTATGTATGTATGTATGTACACACTCTGAGATGTACATACACACTGACACACACACGCTAGTAATGTACACACACACTGAGATGCACACACACACACTGAGATGCGCACACACACACACTGAGATGTACACACACACACTGACGCACATACTGACACACACTGAAATGTACACACACACACTGACACACACACACACTGACACACACACACACTGAGACGCACACACTAGTAATGTACACACATACTGACACACACTGAAACGCACACACACACACTGAGACGCACACACTACTACTGTACACACACACACACACACACACACACACACACCAATAATGACCAAATATAAAAAAAGACATAATATAAAAAACAAAATTAATAAAAGACCAAATAAAATTAAAAAGACAAAAACAAAAACAAAATAATAATAATAATAAAATAAGTGTAGGTGTGTGTGTGTGTGTGTGTGTGTCAGTCAGTGCCAAAAGTGTACGTGTGTGTGTGTGTGTGTGTGTAATAGTTTGACCATTTAATTGTGACTGTAATCTTGTAATGTAACTTAGTATTGAAATAACATACTGTAACTTGATTTTGTAATACTTTTGATTTAATTATGTAATGAAACTTAATACAGTAAAAATCACAATTTATATTTACAATCAAAATACATAAATGATTAGAATGTATTTTATTTTGTCAGTATTATCATTAAAATACAGCAATAATCAGAATGTATTATTTTGTATTAAGTATTATCATCAAAATACAGCAACAATCTTTTTATTAATTCATAACATATATATATATATTCCAAATCAAAATATACTCAATATATACAATAATTATAAGATTTTGTAGTTTTAAGGTTTTGTAGTTTTATTAATTTTTTTTTGTAATTTTGTTGTCTGAAAATTGGAGGTAAACGAGTCCTTCAAAGATTGCCACGAAACACACACACACACACACACACACACACACTGATACACACACATACACACACACACACACTGACACACACACACACTGACACACACACACACACACACACACACACACACACACACACACACACACACACACACACACACACACACACACACACATATAGCAGGAGTGTGTGTGTTTCATGGCATGGTCAGGAGGAATCAGAAGCCTACAATTTTGTATTTTGGATAGATTAAAATTTATACTTTGGATAAAAATTAAGTTTGTATTTTGGTTATACAGTAGTTAATTATGTATTTTGTATATAGTTAATTTTGTATTTGGTTAACTTTGTATTTTGGATTTGGTTAATTTTGTATTTTGGATATACTGTAGTTAATTTTGTATTTTGGATATACAGTAGTTAATTTTGTATTTGGATATAGTTAATTTTGTATTTGGTTATAGTTAATTTTGTATTTGGATATAGTTAATTTTGTATTTGGTTAACTTTGTATTTTGGATATAGTTAATTTTATGTTATGGATATACTGTAATTAATTTTGTATTTTGAATAGATTAAAATTTGTACTTGGGGTAGATTTAAATTTATACTTGGGATAGAATTAAGTTTGTATTTTGGATATACTTGATTTTGTATTTTGTATTTTGGATAGATTAAAATTTTGACTGGGTAAATTCAGGTTTTTTTTTACTTATGATGTTAATAGACCTTGTGTGTATGTGTGTGTGTGTGTGTGTGTGTCTGTCTGTGTGTGTGTGTGTGTGTGTGTGTCTGTCTGTGTGTGTGTGTGTGTGTGTGTAGTCAGAAAATTGGAGGTAAATGAATCCTTCAAATATTACCATGAAACACACACACACACACACACACACACATACACTGATACACACACACACACACACACACACACACACACACTGATATACACACACACACACACCTACCAACACACACACACTCACCTACCAACACACACACACACACACACACAAGGTTTGTAATTAATGCTAAAACTGTACTATTATTAATGCTGAATGTAATTATGTAATGAAATACATAGCTTGATTTTGTAATAGTTTAAGCAGTATGTAATTATGTAATATAAAGAAATACTGAAAATACATAACTTGATTTTGTAATAGTATAAGCAGTATGTAATTATGTAATGAAACTTTGTAATGAAATACATAACTTGATTTTGTAATAGTTTGAGCAGTATGTATTTCTGTAATATTAAAAAAATACTGAAAAATACATAACTTGATTTTGTAATAGTTTAAGCAGTATGTAATTATGTAATCAAACTTAGTATTGAAATACATATATAACTTGAATTTGTAATGGTATTTGTAATAGTGTGAGTAATATTGTATAATTCTGTAATACAAATAAATACATAAAAACTTGAATTTGTAATAGTTTTGAGTATTTATTTGTGAATGTTGTAACGTGTGTATGTATATTACAAGGAATTATTACAGTTTTTTTTATTATGTAATGTTGAATAGCACTATGTTACAACAAGTAGATATTTGTACTACTGATGAAGGTAGATAGTAGTGGTGGTGAATAGGTAGTAGGCTGTAGTAGTAGTAGTAGTAGTAGTGGTAGTGAAAAGGTAGTAGGTTGTAGAGTAGTAGTAGTGGTGAACAGGTAGTAGGTTGTAGAGAGTAGTAGTAGTAGTAGTAAGCAGATAGTAGTGGTAGTAGTAGTAGTAGTGGTGGTGGTGAAAAGGTAGTAGGTTGTAGAGAGTAGTAGTAGTAGTAGTAGACAGATAATAGTGGTGGTGAAAAGGTAGTAGGCTGTAGACTCGTAGAGAGTAGTAGTAGTAGTAGTAAGCAGAGGGTAGTGGTGGTGAACAGGTAGTAGGCTGTAGAGAGCAGTAGTAGTAGTAGTAAGTTGTATGCTGCCTTCATGGATTTGGAGAAGGCATATGATAGGGTGGATAGGGGAGGGCTGGAACAAGTAAGGAGGGAGTGTTGGAACAGGGAAGACTGGAGACACTTCTGCCGTGGTCACCTCCTTGGAGGGAACGAGGCGTCAGAGCTATAGATAGATAGATAGATAGTAAGCAGATAGTAGTGGTGGTGAACAGGTAGTAGGCTGTAGAGAGCAGATAGTACTGGTAGTGAACAGGTAGTAGGCAGGTACTGGAGAGTGGTGTGTGTGTGTGTGTGTGTGTCTAGGTGAGATACACACAGTGACCTGACCCTTGGAGTGTGATTGGCTACAGACACAGGTGAGTGCCAGGGATGTATGTGTGTATATATATACTGTATGTACCGTTGTATACTCACTATACATAATAATACAACATTACATTACATTACATTACATTACATTGTTGAATTTTTTGTATGTATGTAATTTGTTTTTGTATGTATGTATGTAATATAGTAGTCATACAAATAATGTTATACAATTCATACATATTCAGTATTTTCATTATAATTTGATTAATGGATATAATTATTTTAAGTTATAATTTCTGTGTTTTCATTATTAGATTATTTTATTGGAAGTTTAATTCTAAAGTAATGATAATAATAATAATAATAACAATAATAATAAGTATTAGAATAAACTCTTTATTTATTTAATATTGAAGTAATGGGTGTGTAAGTATGTAAGTAATAATATTTCATACATACACATATACACATACACTATTACACACACACACTCTATTTCACACACACACACACACTCTATTTCACACACACACACACACTCTATATTTCACACACATACACATACACTATTACACACATACACACTCTATTTCACACATACACACACACTCTATTTCACACACACACACATACACTATTACACACACACATACACTATTACACACACACATACACTATTTCACACATACACACTCTATTTCACACACATACACATACACTCTATTTCACACACATACACATACACTATTACACACACACACACTCTATTTCACACACACACACACACACATATACATCACCACCTACACTGTTTCACCTTTTTCTGGCGCTAAATGACCTTGCAGTTGCAGTGCCTAATATCAATCAATCAATCATTCAATCAATCAATCAATCACTCACTCAACTAATCAATCACTCACTCAACTAATCAATCAATCACTCACTCAACTAATCAATCACTCATTAATATATTTAATGTTGTATCAAGAGTTGTCGCAATACCTTTTTTGGCAACTGTACATATATACATACATACATACATACACCTGTACGTACACACACACACACAAGCTTCTCCACACAACTCTACTTTCCACTCTACATATTACAGGCTGACAACTCTACTTTCCACTCCACATATTACTGACTGCCCGGCCACTCTCCAAAGCTACATATTACCGGCTGACAACTCTACTTTCCACTCTCCCAGCTCCATCTACCTCCAAGTAAGTAACACTAATTTACACACTATAGTCCCATGTTGAAAATTATCCGCACACACACTCTGACATACATAAACACACATACTGATATCCACACACACACTGACATACATACATACATACTGATATCTACACACACACACACACACTGACATACTGATATCCACACACATACATACTGATATCTACACATACACACATACTGATATCCACACTGACATACATACTGACATCCACACACACACACATACATACTGTACATACACACACATATATATGGATAATAATAGTAATTTTAGCCACACCTTATGTATCATTTATTCATAATCATTGTAATTTAATGTATAACAAACTATATATACACATTTTATATACATGACAAAGGCCACACTCAATTCCATTACAATATTATGTATGAAATGTATACATATATACATTCCATTTAACTATACAATTCCATTACAGTATTATGTATGAAATGTATATATATACATTCCATTAACTATACAATTCCATTATAGTATTATGTATGTAATGTATATATATATACATACATACATATATATACACATTCCATTAACTATACAATTCCATTACAGTATTATGTATGACATGTATGTATACATATATACATACATTCCATTATCTATACAATACCCATATATATTTACTCACTTTTACTGTATAGCCTTGGTATATAATGAATAAATAATGTATACATACATACATACACTTCATTATACACGATTCATTGATATACAGTATGTATGTTTTCTCAGGCTAATTAACTCACTGGTAATTAAGATTATATCATTCTTTGATCAATTTAAATATTAATTAATTTACATAGCCAATTTTAAAATGATATAATTTTGATCAATTTAATAATTTTATTCCATGATCAATTTATATATAATTAATTTTTGATCAATTTATATATAATTAATTTTTGATCAATTTAATAATTTTATTTTATAATCAATTTATATATAATTAATTTTTGATCAATTTAATAATTTTATTCTATAATCAATTTATATATAATTAATTTTTGATCAATTTAATAATTTTTGATCGATTTAATAATTTTATTCTATGATCAATTTAATAATTTTTGATCAATTTAATAATTTTATTCTATAATCAATTTATATATAATTAATTTTTGATCAATTTATATATAATTAATTTTTGATGGATTTAATCATTATAATATCAATGACTTACAGTTTTATGAATGGACAGAACACTTTACTTTCTTTATAGAAATAGTAATTAATTAATTATTATTTTAACGGGGGCAGCCGAGACAATTTCTCCAGATTTACCAAACTCATTTTAAAATTAATTAAATAGGAAACTTACTATTCCTGCACCCCCCAGTCCCCCCCCCCCCAAGCCCCCACCTAACACCCCACTCCCTAAATGACCCTGTGATTATGTATGTGTATATATATATATGTGTGTGTGTGTGTATATATATATATGTGTGTGTGTGTGTGTATATATATATATGTGTGAGTGTATATACCAGTGTGTGTATATATATATGTGAGTGTATGTACAGTATATATCAGTGTGTGTGTGTGTATACCAGTGTGTGTGTGTGTGTGTATATACCAATGTGTGAATATATATATATATGTGTGTGTATGTACAGTATATATCAGTGTGTGTGTGTGTATACCAGTGTGTGTGTGTGTGTATATCAGTATGTATGTGTGTGTACAGTATATATCAGTGTGTGTGTGTGTGTATGTATGTGTTTATATTACACACAGGTTTACTTAAAAAATCATCTTCCCTCCAATATTACAAATTTTATAACTCCAAATTCATTACATAACATTACATAACTAACCTCTGTATTGTAATTTATGCATTACTATATAATTCAAACAACATTACATAACATTACATACCTGACCTCTGTAATAATTTAACTTCAAAATCATTACATAACATTACATTGCTAACCTCTTCTGTATTACTATAACTTCAAGATAATTACATAACATTACATTTCTGACCTCTAATAATTTAAATTCATAATCATTACATACCTGACCTTCTGTAATAATTTAACTACATAATCATTACATACCTGACCTTCTGTAATAATTTAACTTCATAATCATTACATAACATTACATACCTGACCTCTGTAATAATTTAAATTCATAATCATTACATAACATTACATTGCTGACGTCTGTAATAATTTAAATTCATAATCATTACATAACATTACATTGCTGACCTCTGTAATAATAATAATAATAATAATAATCATCTAATAATCACACATTGTATTGTTAATTAATATATGACTGACTTTATAACAATACAATAATTATAACCTTTGAATAGAATTATATAATGAATAAATAGTTGTCTTGTTGTCTACATACATACATACATACACTTCATACATACATACATACTTCATACATTTCATTATACAATCATACATACACTTCATACATACATACATTCACTTCATTATACATACATACATACACTTCATACATACATACATACATACACATACATACATACATACATATATTTCATTATACATACACATTATTTAAGGACCCAACATTATACATTATGTATGTATGTTTTCCCAGGTTTGTATCATTCATTACCATACATACATACATACTATTAATTGATTAACTCACCCTGTGTGTGTTAAATGTATATAGAATTGATTTAATCGCCCTGTGTGTGTGTATTCTTCCCTTCCTTACCCCTCCCTTCTCTCTCTGGTCCTGTGTGTGTGTGTGTGTGTGTGTGTGTGTGTGTGTGTGTGTGTGTGTGTGTGTGTGTGTGTGTGTGTGTGTGTGTGTGTGTGTGTGTGTGTGTGTGTGTGTGTGTGTGTGTGTGTGTGTGTGTGTGTGTGTGTGTGTGTGTGTGTGTGTGTGTGTGTGTGTGTGTGTGTGTGTGTGTGTGTGTGTGTGTGTGTGTGTGTGTGTCTCCTTCCCTTCTCTCTCTGTTCGTGTGTGTGTGTGTGTTTTATGGCCAATATTTAAAGGACTCATTTACTTCCAATTGTTCATTAATAATCAAACTTAATTCTACTAGGAAAATTTCTCTCTGTCAAAAATTAATTAATTTATTAATTTAAGAAATAATTAAGTTTATTATTACCATCCCTAGGCAAAGTTAATTTTATTCTAGGTGATGTGATATTATTATTTTTGTTGTTGTTGTTGGTATTGGTAATAATAATAATAGTGTTATTATTATTGTTGTTGTTGTTGTTGTTATAAGTGAGGGTGGTAATGGTAATAATAATAGTGTTGTTGTTGTTGTTGTTGTTCAAGCTGTCTGGCTGTGTGTTAGTAGTAGTAGTGGTAGTGTTGGTAGTAGTAGTAGTAGTAGTAGTGTTGATAGTAATAATAATAATAATAATATTGTTTATACTATACATATAATAATGGAAGGGTCAGTCAGCAATAGTAAGCTGTGCAAATCCCACCAAAGCTTTGTCATCGGGTGTGTCTGTTCCTTCCATCTCAGAGTTCTGTGTATACCAGAAAAATACACATTAATATACACATAAATATACATACATATACATGTAAATATACACAAATATACATACATATACACAAATATACATGTAAATATACACAAATATACATGTAAATATACACAAATATATACATACATATACACAAATATATACATACATATTATATACATATAAATTAATATATACATTATCATCTGGGACAGGCTTGGGGGTGTGCAGGAATAAGGGGACAGGCTTGGGGTGGGTAGAAAGCCTGTCCCCCTATTCCTACACTGACTAACCCCCCGATCCCCCCCCCAAGCCTGTCCCCATACTCCTGCACCCCCCTAAACCCCCCCAAGCCTGTCCCCCTACTCCTGCACCCCCCTAAACCCCCCTCAAGCCTGTCCCCATACTCCTGCACCCCCCAAAACCCCCCTCAAGCCTATCCCCCTATTCCTACACCCCCAAGCCTGTCCCTCTACTCCTGCACCCCCTAAAACTCCCCCAAGCCTGTCTTCCTACTCCTGCACCCCCCCAAAAAAAACCCTACTCCTGCAACCCCCAAAACCCCCCTCAAGCCTGTCCCCTTATTCCCACACCTCCCAAACCCCCCCCAAGCCTGTCCCCATATTCCCACACCCCCATTATTCTTACCAGCCTAAAAGTGAGGTTTTGTCCAAGGTCCGGATGTTGTGTAATTTTGTCCAGGTTTGCCGCTATCACCACCAAGTCCCGACCGTCCACCAGTCCGGCCGCCACCAGCTCGGACGCCACGCCCTCCGATGTGTCACGACCGACCAGGAACTCAAACCGGATGTCGTTCAATTCTCTCTTCTGATTCCTGCACGTACATGGAATTAGTTAGATTTTTTTAATATTTTTTTTTTTTTTTTTTTTTTTTTAGGATTAGAAGTATAGTTTTTATTTTTTTTTAGGATTAGAGGTAAAGTTTTTTTTTTTTTTTTTTTTTTTTTTAGAATTAGAAATAAAGTTTTTTTGTTTTTTTAGAATTAGAAGTAAAGTTTTTATTTGTTTATTAGAATTAGAGGTAAAGTTTTTATTTTATTTATTTTATAAGTCATTATTACACTATCATGTATCGATTTTTTCACTTCCATACTCATAATGATAATACAAAATAAATTTATATTGTTCTATATATTACTGTAATTAATAATCTTACCTGACCCTGAGTACAAGGTTAATTGGTTCAGAAGAATCCAGGTGTAATGGCTGTGTTGTAATAAAGGTCTCACCACCTACACCTACACCTACACCTACCATCGGAGCTACAGGGGGTGTAGGTGTATAGTGTGGTTGTGGTGGTTGTTGTTGTTGTTGTGGTAGTGTAGTAGTAGTATTGGTAGTGGTAGTAGTAGGTGGGATAGTCATCATCATCTCTGGTGGTAGTCCTGCCACTGGTACCAAGTTCCCTACCTGTTAATAAAATAATAATAATAATAATAATAAAAATAATAAGCTTAATATCAATAATAATAATAATCATAATAATAATAATAATAGTTGGATGTGACTCCGTGTCTTATGTTATCTTAATCATAATAATAATCACAATACTGTAATGATAATATTAATAACAATATTATTAAAATACAACTATAACCTACAACTAACCTGTTGTGGTACAATACCAACGGCTTGTAGTGGATATCCATGTTGTAATTGTTGTTGTTGTTGCTGTAGTTGTTGTTGTTGTTGTAGTTGCTGTTGCTGTAGTTGTTGTTGTTGTTGTAGAGGCATCATTACAGGTTGTTGTACAAGTTGTGGATATGTGGCCATTGGATAGGCACCTTGTGGCAGTTGTGGTTGTGGTTGTTGTTGTTGTTGTTGTGGTTGTAGCACTTGTGGTGATGGTGAATATGGCGTGGATGAAGGTTGTATGAGAACTGGTTGTGGTGGTTGGGAAGGTGGTGGTTGTTGTTGTTGTTGTGGTGGTGGTTGTTGTGGTTGTTGTTGTATTTTAGGTGGTTGTTGTGAGGAACTTTCTGTATTGGTGGGTTGTGGTGGTTGTGGTTGTGGTTGTGTTGGTTTGTCAGTACTCTCACAACTGCTAATGGAAATCTTGTCAGCCTGAAAAAAAAATAAACAAATTAAAAAAATATCCAACTACAGTATATATTGTACAGTTGCCAAAAAAGGTATTGTGACAACTATTGATACAACATTAAATATATTAATGTCCATAGTTGTTTGTAGGGATTATAAGTATGTATTACAGAAGGATATGTATATTTCCTTCTGTTATACATGTTTATAAGTATGTATTACAGAAGGATATGTATATTTCCTTCTGTTACACATGTTTATAAGTATGTATTACAGAAGGATATGTATATTTCCTTCTGTTATACATGTTTATAAGTATGTATTACAGAAGGATATGTATACAGTATATCCTTCTGTTATACATGTTTATAGTCCATACAAATAGTTGTGGATATTACTATACAAATAGTTGTGGATATTACATTATTATTACTATTAATATTACATACATATATACACACACACACACACACACACACACACACACACATACATACACACACACATACATACACATATACACATACATACCTCTGGGTGTTTATCATCTTCTTCATCACTGGACCAAACCCAATCACCACTCTGTGTTCTATGTAGACGACCTGATGTACCGGGCTGACGACTCCTGGACTGTACGGCAGAGAGAGGGTGTGTGAGAGAGTGAGTGAGAGAGAGAGAGGGGGAGGGGGAGGGATGATTAGGTGTGAGAGAGTGAGGGATGATTAGGTGAGAGAGAGGGGGAGGGATGATTAGGTGTGTGAGAGAGGGGGGGATGATTAGGTGTGTGAGAGTGAGTGAGAGAGGAGAGGGGGGGATGATTGGGTGTGAGTGAGAGAGAGAGGGGGGGGGATGATTGTGTGAGAGTGAGTGAGAGAGAGAGAGGGGCGGGGATGATTAGGTGAGGTAGGATGATTGGGTGAGAGAGAGATAGGATGATTATTATCATTTTTTTTATCATTATTATATTTATTTTATTTTTATTATAATTATTACTATTATTATTATCATTAAATTTTACATTTACTGGTTTAATAATAAATTAACTGACACACACACACGCACACACAAACAAATACAAACACACACACACTCACCCTCCGTCTCACTAAGGGTTCATCCTGCAAACAAACAGAATGATATAAGAGTAAACAAATAATGGGGTAAGTAAACAATGGTGTAAACAAATAATGATGTATGTAAACAAATAATGATGTATGTAAACAAAAAATAATGTATGTAAACAATTGTGTGTAAACAAATAATTATGTATGTAAATAATTGTGTAAACAAATAATTATGTATGTAAATAATTGTGTAAACAAATAATTATGTATGTAAATAATTGTGTAAACAAATAATTGTGTAAACAAATAATTATGTATGTAAATAATTGTGTATGTAAACAATTGTGTAAACAAATAATGATGTATGTAAACAATTGTGTGTGTTAACAAATAATTATATATGTAAACAATTGTGTAAACCAATAATGATGTATGTAAACAATTGTGTAAACAAATAATTGTGTAAACAAATAATTGTGTATGTAAACAATTGTGTAAACAAATAATGGGGTATGTAAACAATGAATAAATTGTGTAAACAAATAATGGAATAAGTAAACAATGCTATATAAACAAAACAAGAGACAAAACAGCACACACAAACACACACATACATAAACAAAAACACACACAATCAATCACACACACATATAATATACAAATATAAACAAACACACACACACACATACATACTGTACACATAAACACACACACACACACACACGCCTATATGGAATTGGAGGCTTCTGATTCCTCCTTATCATTCTCACACACACACACACACTTTCACACTCTCACACACTTTCACACTCTCACACACTTTCACACTCTCTTAACATACACACACTCTCTTAACCCCTACAGACCGGCTGACATTGTATACCGTCATAGCTATCTTCCTGCCATGTAGCGCTATGTTGAGCGGGGGTTTTCTTGTTGCTCTCCCCGCCCAGAAATTGGTGTACTTTAACTGTCACTATCTCTATAACTACACATGGTAGAGTCCTTCAGATGGTACCATTACAAGGAGGAAGAGTTGAAGGTACAGTAAGCAAGGAATAATTTTGAAGCGGGAGGTAAGTGTAGATTAGTCAGTCTGTAGGGGTTAATATACACACACACACACACTCTCTTAACATACACACACTCTTAACATACACACACACACTATCTTAACACATACACACACACACACACACATAACAAGAACAGTAGGTTTACATACAAACAAAAACATATACAAACAATATTCTACAAACAAACATATCAACACACCAGAAAACATTATTATTATTATTATTATTATTATTATTATTATTATTATTAATTAATTAATTAATATATTTTTAATAAAATAAATATATTAATAATGATAATTGTGATATTAATAATAATAATAATAATATTAATAATAATAAATAAATAATAACATCACTATTACTTATACAACAGTAAAAGTCCCTTAATCAGAATTAGCAAAAATTACGTGTTATCGAAAAATAACCCCAAAAATTCATATAAAATACATTTATTACTTTTAAATACAGGTTTCCCGGTCACACGTAAATTATGAGGTAGGGAGGAGTTGGTGAGAGGATCGTAGCAAACACGCGTAATTTAATGTGTTATGAGGTGTTAAGTTCTTAGTGGTCTTCTTTAATCTTTGGTAGTTTATTAGAAGCCATAATAAATAATGTACACACACACACACAACACTCAATTATATCCAACGAGATTACTTTTTCATTATTTTTTTTTATATATATTTTTTTTTTTTGCAATGTTTTGGTATACAGTACTTATGGGTAAAATTAGTGGACCCAAAAAGTTCCGAGGCAGCGAGCATTGCGAGGTTTTTATCAATTTTCAGTTTTTTTATATAATTTTGACCTTGATTTATTGCTTTTGACCTTCGGATTAATAGACTTTTACGGTACTATTATTATTATTATTATTATTATTATTATTAAAATCTCTCTATATATATATTATTATTACTACTAACCTTAGCCACACGTTCTTCAATGGATGGACCTCCTTACTATTACTACTATTATTATTACTACTACTACTACTATTATTATTATTATTATTATTATTATAACTAACCTTAGCCACTCATTCTTCCTTACTATTATTATTATTACTATATATATATAATAACTAAACTTAGCCACACATTCTTCAACAGATTATTATTATTATTATTATTACTATATATATATATAATAACTAACCTTAGCCACACGTTCTTCAATGGATGGACCTCCTTGTAATAATACAGACTGTAAATATTTCTTATCCTTAGCTTTCCTAAAGAAGGGATGTTTGAGAAGTTCAGAAGCCGTGGGACGTTTGGTGGGATCCTTTTGTAAACAGTCTGTAATCATCTTCTTAATACCTTTACCATAACTCTTGTATTGATCCTGGTAATAATAGAAAATATATATTAGTATTATTATTTAAATGTTATTGTTAATTATAAAGTAGAGTATATACAGTATTATTATTTTTAAGTGGTTGGATGCTTTTGTAAACAGTCTGTAATCATCTTCTTAATACCTTTACAATAAATAATTACCTTTTCTTCGGCTCCGGTTTCCAAAGATGGTGGATAATTTTGTATTGTTAACATAATAATAAATAAATAAATAAAAATATACAAAAATACCGTAACTAAATATATTAATAAACAGATAAATAAACGACTAAATAATTACCTTTTCTTTGGCTCCGGTTTCCAAAAATGGTGAAATGTTTTGTAATATTAACATAATAAATAAATAAATAAATGAATAAAAATATACATAAATAGGTAAATATATTAATAAACAGATAAATAAACCACTAAATAATTACCTTTTCTTCTGCTCCGGTTTCCAAAGATGGTGGATCGTTTTGTAATGTTAACATAAGTACTTTCATGGGTGGATATTTATGATAGGGTGCTGTGCCTGTAACCATCTCTATGGCTGTTATACCAAACGACCAGATGTCTGCTTTGAAGTCATAACCTGATACCTGGAAGGAGAAGAATAAGAAGAAGAATAGTAATAATAGTAATAATAATAAAAGAATAATAATGATAGTGATAGTGATAGTGATAGTAATAGTAATAATAATAGTAATAATAATGATAGTAATACCAAAACATAACCTGATACCTGTAATGATAATAATAATGATAGTAATAATGATAATAATAATAATAATAATAGTAATAATAATGATAGTGATAGTAATAATAATGATAGTGATAGTAATAATAATGATAGTGATAGTAATAGTAATAATAATAATAGTAATAATAATAATAGCAATACCAAAACATAACCTGATACCTGGAATGAGAATAATAATGATAGTAATAATAAAAGAATAATAAAGATAGTGCTAGTAATAATAATAATAATAAAGATAGTGCTAGTAATAATAATAATAATAAAGATAATGATACGTATAGCAATAATAATGGTAATAATAATAGTGATAGTTATAATAATAATAGTAATACCAAACGTGTCTTGAAATCATAATAATAATATATATTTATATGTGTGTATATATTTATATATCTGTGCATATATATGTGTGTACTGTATATATATATGTGTATGTATATCTGTGTGTATATATTTGTATCTATATACTAATTAATAATAATACTCACTTGTTCTGTGTGTATATATATGTGTGTATATATGTTTGCGTATATGTGTGTGTATATATCTGTGTGTATATATGTGTGTATATATATGTGTGTATATATATGTGAGTATATATGTGTATATATATATATATTTATATGTATGTATATATTAATTAACAATATATACTCACTTGTTCTGTGTGTATATATCTATGTGTATATATTTGTATGTATGTATATATTAATTAACAATATATACTCATTTGTTGTGTGTGTATATATATGTGTGTATATATTTGTATGTATGTATATAATAATAATACAATAATACAATACTCACTTGTTCTGTGTGTATATATTTGTATGTATGTATATAATAATTAACAATATATACAATACTCACTTGTTCTGTGTGTATATATTTATATGTATGTATATATTAATTAATAATAATACAATACTCACTTGTTCCATAACTTCCGGTGCCATCCAACAAGGTGTGCCAACAAACGTATGTCTACTTTTTTGTCTGGATAGATCCCCACCGGTAGACAACCAGGCACTCACACCAAAGTCAGCAATCTGTACCACACCATCCTCACCAAGCAGGATATTACCAGCCTTAATGTCTCTGTAAAACAAATAATAATAATAATAATTACAATAATAATAACAGGTTTTGTTGAAGATAACTGCGAGCTCTGCGCTGTTTATTTTGTAGCAAATCTTTTCAAGTTTGCGAATTGTTTTCTTAGTATTGCTGGGGAGATGGAAAAGCATATTACCAAGTGAGTTTATTGGCCTGACGTTTCGGCTTTCTCTCAAAGCCATTCTCAAAGGAATGAGTGTCTTACAGAAACCAGGTATATTTATAGTCACTTGGTAATTTGCTTTTCCATCTCCCCAGCAATACTAAGAAAACAATTCGCAAACTTGAAAAGATTTGCTACAAAATAAACAGCGCAGAGCTCGCAGTTATCTTCAACAAAACTTGTATCAAAGAGGGTTTCCTTCCCAAATAATAATAACAATAATAATAATAATAATAATAATAATAACATTAATAACATTAATAATAATAATAGTAATAATAATAATAGTAATAATAATAACAATAATAATAATAACAATAACAATAATAATAACAATAATAATAATAATAATAATAATATTAATAACAATAATAATGACTGTATAGTTTAATAGCAATAATACTGTATAAATAAATACATACATACCTGGTGTATTTTTTTTCTACAGTAAATAATACTATACATGCAAAAGTAGTATAAATATAAATATATATATATAGATACAGTTGACTCTCGAATATCGCGACAGTTACGTTCCTGGAGATTTCGCGTTATTAAAAAACGTGTTATTTAAACTTAATTTCCCCATAATAACCAATGGTAATACAGTATTGGGGTTTGTGGTCCTGGACAATGCTAAACTCTACCTTTTGGGGGGATTTTGTTACTATCCCTCTTCACTCAACTCTCCCTCTTCACTCCACTCTCCCTCGTCACTCAACTCTCCCTCTTCACTCCACTCTCCCTCTTCACTCCACTCTCCCTCTTCACTCAACTCTCCCTCTTCACTCAACTCTCCCTCCTCACTCTAAGTGGGTGAGAGTGACCGTGTTAAATCCAACAAAAAGCTTTATTTAATCATACCCACGCTATATAATTATTACACAGCATTAAATTAAAAAACCCGTTCCTCAAAATAGCGTTATTCGAGAGTGAACCGTAAATAAATAACTCCATCCCTCTATATATACATACCTGTGTATTTGACCATTATTATGGAAGTATTCAAGTCCTTTTAAAACTTCCCTAAGTATGGTGGCAATAACAGCCTCATCAAACACACCATGTTTACAGTCACTGGCTTTCATTCTGTAACAAATTAATTCATATATTATTATTATTATTATATAGTATTAAATATATTATCATTATTATATAGTACAGGTATTAAATATATTATAGTATTAAAGTATTAAATATATCATAGTATTATATGGTATAAAATATATTATAGTATTAAATATATTATAGTATTAAAGTATTAAATATATTATAGTATTAAATAGTATTAAATATATTATCATTATTATATAGTACAGGTATTAAATATATTATAGTATTAAATATATTATCATTATTATATAGTATTAAATATATTATAGTATTAAATATATTATCATTATTATATAGTATTAAATATATTATAGTATTAAATATATTATCATTATTATATAGTATTAAATATATTATAGTATTAAATATATTATCATTATTATATAGTATTAAATATATTATCATTATTATATAGTACAGGTATTAAATATATCATAGTATTATATAGTATTAAATATATTATAGTATTATATAGTATTAAATATATTATATAGTATTAAATATATTATAGTATTATATAGTATTAAATATATCATAGTATTATATGGTATCAAATATATCATAGTATTATATAGTATTAAATATATTATATAGTATTAAATATATTATAGTATTATATCTATAGAACTTTAACCATAGTAATATCCACAACTATTTGTATGGACTATAAGCATATATAACAGAAGGAAATATACATATCCTTCTGTAATACATACTTATAAACATGTATAACAGAAGGAAATATACATATCCTTCTGTAATACATACTTATAAACATGTATAACAGAAGGATATATACATATCCTTCTGTAATACATACTTATAAGCATGTATAACAGAAGGAAATATACATATCCTTCTGTAATACATACTTATAAACATGTATAACAGAAGGAAATATACATATCCTTCTGTAATACATACTTATAAACATGTATAACAGAAGGAAATATACATATCCTTCTGTAATACATACTTATAAACATGTATAACAGAAGGAAATATACATATCCTTCTGTAATACATACTTATAAACATGTATAACAAAAGGAAATATACATATCCTTCTGTAATACATACTTATAATCCCTACAAACGACTATGGACATTAATATATTTAATGTTGTATCAAGAGTTGTCGCAATACATTTTTTGGCAACTATACATTCTTCCCCTGTCCCTCATGTTACTCTCCTTTACATACATACTCTTACACTCTGTTCCAACACACACAGATAAATTAATAATGAGAAAGAGAGAGAGAGTGAGAGAGAGAGAGAGAAAGAGAGAAAGAGAGAGAGAGAGATACACACACATAGACACAGAGAGAGACACACCCACACACAAACACACACACACACACACACACACATATAGAGACAACTTGATATACATACCTGTGTTTAATAATATCTAACAATGAACCTCCACCCAGTAATTTCAACACCAGCCATAATTCTTCTTTAACAACAAATGATGTGTAATATGTCACTACATTTTCATGGTGACATAATGACATAGCTTGGATCTCTTTCTGAAAATATACACAGAGAAATACAAGTTAGTATTTATATATAATTAATATATAGTGTATATATATATGTTACTGTATTATATATAAATTATATAATGACATAGCTTGGATCTCTTTCTGAAAATATACAGAGAAAAATACAACTTAGTATTTATATATAATTAATATATACTGTATATATATGTTACTTCAATAAATTATAATACTGTATACGTATATATAAATGACATAGCTTGGATCTCTTTCTGAAAATATACACAGAGAAATATACAACTTAGTATTTATATATAATTAATATATACTGTATACTGTATATATATATGTTACTTCAATAAATTATAATACTGTATATATATAAATGACATAGCTTGGATCTCTTTCTGAAAATATACACAGAGAAAAATACAACTTAGTATTAATATATAATTAATATATATATGTAATTTAATAGAAACAAAAATCAGAATTAATATACAGTATATAGAGGAAAAAACTAGTTAGATTTAATACTGTATATATATGTAATTTAATAGAAAACAAGTTAGATTTAATACAGTCAAAGACATTTAATCCGGCACCCAAGGGAGTTGGAGACTGCCGGATTACAAGATTTGCCGGATTACCCAGCGGACCCCCCCAAGATGGCCTTAAAAAGCTATTTACGCCCACCAAAACATCAATACATAGTAAATAACACCCAATATTAACTTCAAAAAGACTTATAAACTCAACAAACATCAATAAAGAGTATATAACATAAAATAAAAGGTATTGTTACTCGCTTATAAGAGTTGCGTTGAGTGTGATGTGAAAATCTTCTTCTTCGGAGGTTGTTGTCACAAAAAACGGGATGAATGTAAAGTAACAGAAGGGTAGACTGAAGTATGTATTGATTTAAGTGGGGTAGGCCAGTAATCGTGTGGGGTATAATTAATCATTTTTCGGTAACTAATATTATTATTATTGTAATTGTAATCCCTCAGCGCCGTAGTTGCCTCTGTTTACGTTTTGTAAACATATGTGTCATTGGACCTTGAGTATAAAGATGGTGTTTGCCAAGATGGTTTCGCCAATATAATAAATTGTCAAATACTATACTTCAATTTGCCAACAACTATACCATGTCAAATACTTTTGTCAAATTTCGTCAAATACTATCTTGTTGATCCTTCATCATATGGCGAAAGGTGATAAATTTTATTTATATTTTCTCTATCGATTGGGAAATTCTGTTTACTTTCTGACAAATATTAGGGCTTCCAACGGACTTTAGAGGGAGGGAAAGGCATGTAAATTAACGTCACATTATTGCCAGTTTGCCACAACTCAGGATTGCCCGCGTTGCTCTGCCCGGGCAATTTAAAACTACGTTTCGTATGAATTTTTTTTTTTCTTAGTTTTTGTATATTTGTTCTTGGGCTAAAAAGTGCCGGATTATCGGGCATTGCGGACCACAAGTCGCCGGATTAAATGTCTTTGACTGTATATACAGTGAAAGCTCTTTCATCCGACAACTTCTCGTACCGGGTAAATTTTTCATAAAAAGATAAATACAGTATAGCAAAAAAGAAAGATGTACGTAAAAAAGTTAAATACAAAATTCCCGCTCGGGGTTGTAGTTGCTCCCGCCGTCGTCACTACAGGGATTCATCAAATTACACGAGGGATGCGTTCGTGAAGGAATCGTGTAATGTAGAAATCATATAAAGTAAACATGACTACACTGACAAAAGTTATGTCACTGTCTTGTCCTATTATTTAAAATGACTCTTGAAATTAATGAAAATATAGCAAAGAAATTCAGAGAGTGGCAGCTCTTTTTTTTTTGCTATATTTATGTTTTTATGAAAAAAAATGCCGGATATGGGAAGTTTCCGGTTAACAGAATGCCGGATAAAGGAGCTTTCACTGTACTTGGCTTTTGCTAAGTAATAAATCTAGGTAATAATTAGTACGGTATATAACTTACAAGTAATTCATCCATACTGGTGTTCCATTTCTCCAGGTTAATTCTCTTAATGGCACATTTCTCATGTCTCGGTACACACAGTGCTGAATGTACAACAGCTGTAGCACCAATACCTGTAATGTTATATCAATAAGAATATGGTACTGTATATATATAAAGTAATAATAATATATATAATAATACATATATAATAATGTACAAAAGCTGTAGCACCAATACCTGTAATGTAATGATATAAATAAGAATACTCTATAATATATAAAGTAATAATAATATATACAATAATAAAACTGTGTATATTGGACCATTCTAACACACTTTTCATCTATGGTGTTTTTCTCTGAAGAGATGTCCCCGTTTTACAAACATAATTTAGAAACTAGTCTGACCTGACCTGACCTAGACCCCAGCAGACTACCGGGACCTAACCTAGACCCCATCAGACTACCGGGACTTAACCAGGACAAACTACCGGGACCTAACCTGGACAAACTACCGGGACCCAACCTGGGCAGACTACTGGGACCTAACCTGGGCAAACTACCGGGACCTAACCTGGACAAACTACCGGGACCCAACCTGGGCAGACTACTGGGACCTAACCTGGGCAAACTACCGGGACCTAACCTGGGCAGACTACCGGAACCTAACCTGGGCAAACTACCGGGAAATATTATGATATAGTACAATAAATGACTGGGGCATAATACTGTGACCCAGCCTTATCTGGCAACACTGCTGCAAAACGGTAATTCTTTCAATAAATACCAGACTGTTCCCTACACATACATACATGCATACATATACGGTATCATATATACATACTGTTACGGAAATTAGTATCATGACAATACTGTATACTAAACAGATGCTAACGATAGTAATGATTGTTCGCCGGGGTAGGGAGAGGGGGTAGGATGGAGAGGGAGGGAGGGAGAGAGAGAGAGAGGGGAGTAGGATTGGAGAGAGAGGGAGAGAGAGAGAGAGGGGAGTAGGATTGGAGAGAGAGAGTAAGATAGATGGTGGAGAGGTAAGTACTGTACCTACCTACCTACCTACACACACACACAATACACAACTGGTTCCAAAAACTGACTTTGAACAGGGTAGATTTTCTATAAAAGCCAGAGTTTCTTGGGAGAAGTTAGTTATTCAGTCTGTCTGTGTGTGTGTGTGAACAGTGTGACTCATAAATCTTCTCCTGTTCCTCCAAGTTTGCTATTGTATAAAAATATTTAACTCATGTGTTTTATAATTTAGGTTGCTCCAACATTTACATTATTATAAACTTATTGTGGTTAGGGGGTGCGGGAATAAGGGGGCAGGCGTGGGGGTTAGGGGGGTGCGGGAATAGGGGACATGAGGCTTTCGACCCACCCCACGCCTGTCCCCCTATTCCCACACACCCCCAATCCCCCCCCAAGCCTGTCCCCTACTCCCACACTCCCATTATGTGTGGTTATTGCTACCATGGATATTATTATTATTATTATTATTATGATATTATTATTATAAGGTTATGTAGGCGGGGTCGTGGGCCATTTTGATTAACTGTTGTAGCCTAATTCTTCATTTTAATTAATAAATCATATTAAAAATCCATTACTGACTTTACAATCTCCTTTTACATTAATATGCAGTAGTAATTCTCTGTGTTTTTATAAAGTATTCTCCAAGACCAATGTTATTCACTCATTTTTTCACGAGCCAAAAGTTGATAACCACAACAAAATATATATAGCAACTAAATTATATATTTTTGTGTGTTTCCATAACCATAGATTTATAGAACAAGACTTAGTAACAATACGAGAGAGTGATGCAATTTATATCTAATACTTTGGACTTTTTTCTCTGATCACTGATGATTCTCTCTCTCTCTCTCTCTCTCTCATGGGAGCCGCCAATCAGGGCATCGCAAGCCGTGCAATGAACACCACTGCTCTAGATTTTGACTAGCTGAACTGCTCTCGTAATAATACTGTACATACATATATCCCAACACCAAAAACGGTATTATCATAATAAGAATATTATAATATAATATAATTATAATATAATATTATATTAGAATAAGTGTGTTTTTGGTTAGGTATGAGCAGTGTTACCACATTAGGTATAACTAGGTCCTGGGAATTTGCCCCAGTCACTTTATGATAGATTACACTGGTTATAGCCGGTTGTTTGTACAGGTTAGGTCCCGGTAGTTTGTACAGGTTAGGTCCCAGTAGTTTGTACAGGTTAGGTCCCAGTAGTTTGTCCAGGTTATACCCGGTAGTTTGCCTAGGTTAGGTTCCGGTAGTCTGCCCAGGTTAGGTCCCAGTAGTCTGCTGTGGTCTAGGTTAAGTCAGGTCAGGTCAGACTAGTTTCCAAATTATGTTTGTAAAACGGGACATATCGGGGACATTTCCGAGACAAACACTCACACACACAGAAACTCACAGACGACTTCTAGAAGAGGCTGTTAGGCCTATGACTCCAGCTCTGGATAACATGAACTAGGTCTCGTGGTCATATAGGCACAGCTATGATGGAGGTTCACAATTGTTTTAGTATAGTCAAATCGTTGTTTCTCTTTTTTCCATGCTTTATCGAATTTCTTTTCAAATTCAAGCACTGACTTAGTATTAACTGCATTTTCTGGAAGGCTATTCCAGTTATTTACAACTCTATTACAAAAAGAATATTTTCTGATAATTGCTTGAATATTTTCTTTCCATTTCCTCTAGTTTCTAATCCCTCCTGCATCTTAAACAAACCTTCACATACATCCCTATCATACACTCCATTAATTAACCATTTTAAAGATTTCCACCATTTCTCCTCTTGATCTTCTATATTCAAGTGTTGGAATATTTAATCTATTTAACTTTTCTTCATAGGAGAGATCTTTCACATACAGAGATTTAAATATTTCCTAATCCTTCTTATTAACCAAGTCATTATGTTTGCTTTATTTATTTTCTCTGCAAACACCATAGATGAAAAGTGTGTTAGAATGGTCCAAAATAGTGAATAATAATACTAATATAATTTTATACAACATACTGAGCAGTATAAATTTAACCCAAAACCATATATCATTATTATTATTATTAGCTTAGTTTATCTATATACATATACACATACGTACATACATACACATCCAAGCAAAATTGTTATACATACATACATACACATATACACATAATGGCATTAACATCAATATATATTATTATTTATGCATACACACACATAACATACATATACTCATACATACACGTTATTATTATACATATAAACACATTATTATACATATATACACATACATTATTACACATACACATTATTACACATATACACACATATATATTATTATACACATACATACATTATTACACATACACATTGTCATACATATACATACATACACATTATCATACATATACGTACATACATACATACACATTATACATATATACACATACATTATTATACATGACTATTATTATACATATACATACATACACATTATTATACATATACATACATACACATTATCATACATATACATACATACACATTATCATACATATACGTACATACACACACACATACATACATATCCCGGCATCCCACTATCAACCAACCCCTCATTTAAACCCTAAAATTCTCTATAATCTAGGGTATTTAGGGACTATATACCCATCCCTAAATATACCCCAATCCTTCATCCCTAATCCCTAATCCTCCCCTACTCACCAATCACTTCCCTCAGGTCATAATCGTCTTTTGTATTAGGCCATGGAGGCTTGTTATCATCGGCGGCCATCTTGGATTCGTCGACTTGTTGTTGTTGTTGTCGTCGTCGTCGTCGTTGTTGTTGTTGTTTATTTTCTTCTAGTTCTTCTATTTGTTGTTGTTGTTCTTGTTGTTGTTGTATTTCCATGGTTGTA
Source organism: Petrolisthes manimaculis (assembly GCA_034508575.1). Lineage (NCBI taxonomy): Eukaryota > Metazoa > Arthropoda > Malacostraca > Decapoda > Porcellanidae > Petrolisthes > Petrolisthes manimaculis. The sequence continues at coordinate 138,252 of JAWZYT010000695.1, read as the reverse complement.
CAGGATTTTTTTCGGTATGTACCCGGTGATCCCGGTGGCATTAACCCAGGGGTGATTTTCCTGTTAAAATAAATAAACAGAAAAAAATTATATATATTAGGTATTTGTTTATTTTTATTTAGTTTAGGTTAGTTTAGGTTAGGTTAGGTTAGGTTAGGTCTTAATTAATTAATCCGGGGGTGATTTTCCTGTTATAAATAAATAAATAAACAGAAAAAAATTATATATTAGGCATTTGTTTACTTTTTTTTAGTTTACATTTATATTCTGACACTAATTTTATTTTCTAATATTTATAGAAAAAAAATATATTAGCTATTTCTTATTTAATCCTGGGGTGATTTTCCTGTTAAAAATAAATAAATATAGAGAAAAATATATATATTAGGCATTTGTTTATTTTTTAATATTTTATTTTTCTGACACGATTTTTTTTTTGCTTCCCTGTTGAAAAAATAAACAAGTTGTTATTATTAGTTATTTGTATTTTTGTTTATATATATTTTTTCTATAAAACACGAATATATTTATTTCGGTTCCCCGTTGAAAAACTAAAAATAAGTGTGTGTGTGTGTGTGTGTGTGAGTGTGTGTGTGTGTGTGTGTGTTAATTAATTATTAGATCAATTATTTTTCTTTTATTGTATTTAATATTCCTGTGAAATGTCAGATGAAAACTTATATTTAATTGTTCATAAATTTCATATATTGGCCTTGTTCTGACAGAGAGAGAGAGAGAGAGAGAGAGAGAGA
>JAWZYT010000695.1:130000-132500 GCA_034508575.1 Petrolisthes manimaculis | reverse complement strand
AATGAATTAACTCTCATTTTTATTAATTGCTTTTTATAGTACTTTTTTAATTAGCTTTCCAATAAAAACTTCACGATTATTAGATAGATAGATAGATAGATAACTAGATAGATAGATAACTAGATAGATAGATAACTAGATAGATAGATAGATAACTAGATAGATAGATAACTAGATAGATAGATAGATAGATAGATAGATAACTAGATAGATAGATAACTAGATAGATAGATAACTAGATAGATAGATAACTAGATAGATAGATAGATAACTAGATAGATAGATAGATAACTAGATAGATAGATAGATAACTAGATAGATAGATAGATAACTAGATATATAGATAGATAACTAGATAGATAGATAGATAACTAGATAGATAGATAACTAGATAGATAGATAGATAACTAGATAGATAGATAACTAGATAGATAGATAGATAACTAGATAGATAGATAACTAGATAGATAGATAGATAACTAGATAGATAGATAGATAACTAGATAGATAGATAGATAACTAGATAGATAGATAACTAGATAGATAGATAGATAACTAGATAGATAGATAACTAGATAGATAGATAGATATCTAGATAGATAGATAGATAACTAGATAGATAGATAGATAACTAGATAGATAGATAACTAGATAGATAGATAGATAACTAGATAGATAGATAACTAGATAGATAGATAGATAACTAGATAGATAGATAACTAGATAGATAGATAGATAACTAGATAGATAGATAGATAACTAGATAGATAGATAGATAACTAGATAGATAGATAACTAGATAGATAGATAGATAACTAGATAGATAGATAACTAGATAGATAGATAGATAACTAGATAGATAGATAGATAACTAGATAGATAGATAGATAACTAGATAGATAGATAGATAACTAGATAGATAGATAACTAGATAGATAGATAACTAGATAGATAGATAACTAGATAGATAGATAGATAACTAGATAGATAGATAACTAGATAGATAGATAACTAGATAGATAGATAACTAGATAGATAGATAGATAACTAGATAGATAGATAGATAACTAGATAGATAGATAACTAGATAGATAGATAGATAACTAGATAGATAGATAACTAGATAGATAGATAACTAGATAGATAGATAAATAACTAGATAGATAGATAACTAGATAGATAGATAGATAGATAGATAGATAGATAACTAGATAGATAGATAACTAGATAGATAGATAACTAGATAGATAGATAACTAGATAGATAGATAGATAACTAGATAGTTAGATAGATAACTAGATAGATAGATAACTAGATAGATAGATAGATAACTAGATAGATAGATAACTAGATAGATAGATAGATAACTAGATAGTTAGATAGATAACTAGATAGATAGATAACTAGATAGATAGATAACTAGATAGATAGATAACTAGATAGATAGATAACTAGATAGATAGATAGATAACTAGATAGATAGATAGATAACTAGATAGATAGATAACTAGATAGATAGATAGATAACTAGATAGATAGATAACTAGATAGATAGATAACTAGATAGATAGATAGATAACTAGATAGATAGATAACTAGATAGATAGATAACTAGATAGATAGATAGATAACTAGATAGATAGATAACTAGATAGATAGATAACTAGATAGATAGATAGATAACTAGATATATAGATAGATAACTAGATAGATAGATAGATAACTAGATAGATAGATAACTAGATAGATAGATAACTAGATAGATAGATAACTAGATAGATAGATAGATAACTAGATAGATAGATAGATAACTAGATAGATAGATAACTAGATAGATAGATAACTAGATAGATAGATAGATAACTAGATAGATAGATAACTAGATAGATAGATAACTAGATAGATAGATAACTAGATAGATAGATAACTAGATAGATAGATAGATAACTAGATAGATAGATAACTAGATAGATAGATAACTAGATAGATAGATAGATAACTAGATATATAGATAGATAACTAGATAGATAGATAGATAACTAGATAGATAGATAACTAGATAGATAGATAGATAACTAGATAGATAGATAACTAGATAGATAGATAACTAGATAGATAGATAGATAACTAGATAGATAGATAACTAGATAGATAGATAACTAGATAGATAGATAACTAGATAGATAGATAACTAGATAGATAGATAGATAACTAGATAGATAGATAGATAACTAGATAGATAGATAACTAGATAGATAGATAACTAGATAGATAGATAACTAGATAGATAGATAGATAACTAGATAGATAGATAACTAGATAGATAGATAACTAGATAGATAGATAGATAACTAGATATATAGATAGATAACTAGATAGATAGATAGATAACTAGATAGATAGATAACTAGATAGATAGATAGATAACTAGATAGATAGATAACTAGATAGATAGATAGATAGATAACTAGATAGATAGATAACTAGATAGATAGATAAC
>JAWZYT010000695.1:32500-120000 GCA_034508575.1 Petrolisthes manimaculis | reverse complement strand
CAGAAGGATATGTATATTTCCTTCTGTTATACATGTTTATAAGTATGTATTACAGAAGGATATGTATATTTCCTTCTGTTATACATGTTTATAAGTATGTATTACAGAAGGATATGTATATTTCCTTCTGTTATACATGTTTATAAGTATGTATTACAGAAGGATATGTATATTTCCTTCTGTTATACATACTTATAGTCCATACAAATAGTTGTGGATATTACTAGGGTTAAAGTTCTATCAAGATTTGTCGCAATAACTTTTTTGGCAACTGTACATTTTTAAAATAAATTAGTAAATAGTGAGAATGGTCAACTGTCCTTCCTTTCCTTCTATTTACTTATTATTATTAGTAGTAGTAGTAGTGATAGTAGTGTTAAATTAGTAGTATTTGCATTATTACAGTTAACGCAAAATACTCGAAAAATAGCGACTGTTTCCAACGCCTTGTTTTTATTCAGGATTATCAACCTTACAAACTAATTAATACAACAAAAAACACCTATTAAGTAACTTTTGATTTCATTTTCTATGTTTGAGTTATTGGGTTGATTCCACAGTGGTATTGGTTTGTTAGCTCCCCAACCAACCACAATTTTAAGGCGTCATTATTTTCCAAAAGGTGAGTATCCACATTCACACTATCTATCCAACAGTTAGATAATAATAATCACTGTATAGATTACTCACCAAATTCATTAAATAATTCATCCATAAGGCATTTACACGACAAACATTCTTTCGTTTGCGAGCTTACAAACCAAAACAAACCACAGTTAATTTGTGTTATTAGTAAGAGTCAGTGAGGCCTACAGTGAGTGTGTTTGTGGATATCCTACTCCTCCCTCCCACTTCCAATACAATATTATAATTATTATTATTATTATTATTATAAGTAGTAGTATTATAGTTGGTCAATTTTACTCCGCAGGCATTTTTTTTATTTAATTACGCTGCAAAATGTATCCTATTAAATTAAGTTGACCATAGTGGAAAATAATCAGACGATGGTATTAGGCTTATATTAGCATAGGCAAACTCCCCAATATCCAATGTTGACTGTTGGGTAGTGAAGATATAATAAGGAAGCTGTGGGCTCAGGGAGGTTGATGATTATTGTAAACATTTGATTGAAGATGAAACATTTTTTTTATCTTGGAATCGTTAAAAATTGAAAAAAAAAATTGGAAAAATGAGCGTTTTTTGAAAGTTTGAAAAGGTTGCAATTTTTAATATACATTGATGATAATGATAATGATAATAATAACAATAATAATAATAATAATAATAATAATAATAATAATAATAATAATAATAATAAAAATAATAATAATAATAATAAAAAAAAAATAATAATAATAATGATAATAATAATAAAAATAATAATAATAATAATAATAATAATAATAATAATAATAATAAAAATAATAATAATAATTGTGTTTCTGTTGTTGCTTGGAAAAATAGTTTGGAGGATTCAGTTGCTCCAGATTTACCAACACCTCCTGACCATGCCACGAAACAAACACACACACACACACACTTTCCATATAGATGTGTGTGTGTGTGTGTGTGTATCAGTGTGTGTGTGTGTATGTGTATCAGTGGTATATAGTTAAAATACTTATATACCACCAATAAACAGCCTACATTATAATTTAAAGTCTAGGACTCTAGAGAGTGACGTGGGAGAGCAGCAGGAGCGACGGCGGCACACAACCTTCCCCCACCACTGTTACGTCCACACTGAGCCATTCATAATTTTTGCTGTCTTCATTGAATTGCCACGACACAAAAAAAACTCATTCACATATATATTTATTTTAGCTGTGTGTGTGTGTGTGTGTGTGTGTAGGACTCATTTTAGTGTGTGTGTGTGTGTGTGTAGGACTCATTTTAGTGTGTGTGTGTGTGTGTGTGTGTGTGTGTAGGATTCATTTTAGTGTGTGTGTGTGTGTGTAGGACTCATTTTAGTGTGTGTGTGTGTGTGTGTAGGACTCATTTTAGTGTGTGTTTGTGTGTGTGTGTGTGTGTGTGTAGGATTCATTTTAGTTTGTGTGTGTGTGTGTGTAGGATTAATTTTAGTGTGTGTGTGTGTGTGTGTGTGTGTGTAGGATTAATTTTAGTGTGTGTGTGTGTGTGTGTGTGTGTAGGATTAATTTTAGTGTGTGTGTGTGTGTGTAGTACTCATTTTAGTGTGTGTGTGTGTGTGTGTGTAGGACTCATTTTAGTGTGTGTGTGTAGGACTCATTTTAGTGTGTGTGTGTAGGACTCATTTTAGTGTGTGTGTGTGTGTGTGTGTGTAGAACTAATTTTAGATGTTTCAACCTTGATTTAATTTAGCTGTTTGTGTATGTCTCATTTTTTTTTTTTTTTTTTTTGTGTGTGTCTGTGTGTGTGTGTGTGACTCATTTTAAGTGTGTTTTAACCTTGATTCCATATAGGTGTGTGTGTGTGTGTGTGTGTAAGATTAATTTTAAGTGTGTTTTAACCTTGATTCCATATAGGTGTGTGTGTGTGTGTGTGTGTGTGTCTGTGTGTGTGTGTCTGTGTGTGTGTGTGTGTCTGTGTGTGTGTGTCTGTGTGTGTGTGTCTGTGTGTGTGTGTCTGTGTGTGTGTCTGTGTGTGTACTCGTGACAATATTTGAAAGACTCATTTATTTGTTTAATTACTTACATAAGGGGGTGTAGGAATAAGGGGACAGGCTTGGGGGGGTTTAGGGGGGTGCGGGCGGGGTTTTTAGGGGGTATGGGAGTAGGGGACAGGCTTGGGGGGGATTAGTGGGGTGCGGGAGTAGGGGACAGGCTTTCTACCCCTCCCAAACCTGTCCCCCTAACCCCCTCCAAGCCTGACCCCTACTCCCGCACCCCACAAACCTGTCCTCTACTCCCACACTCCCCCCCCCCCCCAAGCCTGTCCTCTACCCCCGCACCCCCCAAGCCTGTCCCCTACTCCCGCACCCCCCCTTAATTAAGCACTATATATACACTTATAATGGTGATAATTATGCATGTCATAATACTCACATATAATAATGATTTTAATTGTCTTTTCTTAAAAATGGCTCAACTTTATTAGGCTTTATTAAGTTTGTGGTTCACGTCTGGGAAAGGAAGCGCTGAAAACATGGCAGTGGAGCCGACTGTACAGATTGTATAGACACTCTCAAATAACCAACCACACTTTCCTTCCATCAATATTATATCAAAATATAATCATACAACAACAACACCTTATGTCAACTCAATCCCTTCAATTATTATTATGAGTTGGTGCAAAATCATACACGTGTTGTTCTTTATTACCAAGATAAATATTTATTACTATAGAAGGAAAGTGTAGGTGGATATTATTATTATTATTATTATTAATATTATGAGGTGTTGTAAAATCATATATGTGTTGTTCTTTATTACCAAGATATTTATTACGATGGAAGGAAAGTGTTGGTGGATATTATTATTATTATTAATATTATTATTATTATTAATATTATGAGGTGTTGTAAAATCATACACGTGTTGTTCTTTATTACCAAGATATTTATTACGATGGAAGGGAAGAAAAAAGTCCTGGTGGATATTTGACTATGACTGTATATAAATCATTCATTACACACACACACACACACGCACTCACACACACACACACACACACACACACACACACACACACACACAAACACACACACACTCTATTTCACACCAGATGTAAAATGAGAATGTGGCGACACTATCATTCATTACACACACACACACACACGCACACACACACACACACACACACACACACACACACACACACACACACACTCTACTTCACACCAGATGTAAAATGAGAATGTGGCGACACTATTTCACACCAAATTTTCACGCCAGATTTTCACACCAAGATTTAAAATGCGAGTTCCCTGTGGCGATGTTTCCGTTTCCTATTCCGCGAGTCCAATGTCAACCCTAGTGTACATTCCTCCGGTACCAGAAGCGTGCCCTGAAGTCGTCTGAGCAGGTGATGAAGGCGGGGGAGCAGGGAGAGTGGACCATGTGTCTGACGGGACCATTGTGTCCTGTGGGGAAATAAAAACAACATAGATTTATTGATGTTTATTGGTGTGTTTATTGGTGTTATTGAAGGATTTATTGGTGTTATTGAAGGGATTATTGGTGTTATTGAAGGGATTATTGGTGTGTGTTGTGGGGAAATAAAAAACATAGATTTATTGATGTTTATTGGTGTGTTTATTGGTGTGTGTTGTGGGGAAATAAAAAAAACAGATTTATTGATGTTTATTGGTGTGTTTATTGGTGTTATTGAAGGATTTATTGGTGTTATTGAAGGGATTATTGGTGTTATTGAAGGGATTATTGGTGTGTGTTGTGGGGAAATAAAAAACACAGATTTATTGATGTTTATTGGTGTGTGTTGTGGGGAAATAAAAACAACATAGATTTATTGGTGTTATTAAAGGGATTATTGGTGTGTTGTGGATGTGACATTAGGCGCCACAACTGTGAGGTCATACGGCGCCCGGGGAGGAAGCTGATTGAGAGGTGGGACAGTAAACACAAAAAACATAACAGATGAAACAATTAGGGACAGTAGGAGATTAATTGGTAAGATTAATGATTATAGATAGACTGGTAAGATTAATAGATTATAGATATAGATAGATAGATTAATGATTCCTTCAACATTAACTGGTAATTATTATAACAACAACAAACTTACCCAAATTAACTAGAAATTATTATAAAAACAACAAAAACTTACCCAAATTAACTATAAATCATTACCCAAATTAATTATAACTATTATAAAAACAAAAAACTTACCCAAATTAACCAGAAATTAATATAAAAACAACAAAAAACTTACCCAAATTAACTAGAAATTATTATAAAAACAAAAAACCCAAATTAACCAAAAATTATAACAAAACAACAAAAAAATTACCCAAATTAACCAGAAATTAATATAACAACAAAAAACTTACGCAAATTAACCAGAAATTATTATAACAAAATACCCAAATTAACCAGAAATTATTATAACAAAAAACCCAAATTAACCAGAAATTAATATAAAAACAATAAAAAAACTTACCCAAATTAACCAGAAATTATAACAACAACGAAAAACTTACCCAAATTAACTAGAAATTAATATAAGAACAACAAAAAACTTACCCAAATTAACTATAAATCATTACCCAAATTAATTGTAACTATTATAAAAACAAAAAACTTACCCAAATTAACTAGTAAATTATTAAAACAACAACAATAAAAAACTTGCCGAATTTAACTAGAAATTATAACAACAACAAACCTACCCAAATTAACTATAAATCATTACACTGAAACAGCAAAAAACATACCTAAATTAACTAGAAATTAATATAACAACAACAAAAAACCTACGCAAATTAACTAGAAATTAATATAACAACAACAAAATTATTAAAAAACGACAAAAACCTTGCCGAATTTAACCAGAAATTAATATAACAACAACAAAATTATTAAAAAACGACAAAAACCTTGCCGAATTTAACCAGAAATTAATATAACAACAACAAAATTATTAAAAAACGACAAAAACCTTGCCGAATTTAACCAGAAATTAATATAACAACAACAAAATTATTAAAAAACGACAAAAACCTTGCCGAATTTAACCAGAAATTAATATAACCACAACAACAAAATCGTTACCGAGAGAGAGGAGGTTTTTGCGTTGTGCATTTCTTGCGTCCCAGGCACAGAGTGAAGTGGTCGCCTCGTCGGGAAACATTACAAAGTCCTCGGTGTGGTTGAACATGGCGTGTGCACTGTGTTCCTGACGGCCTGAAGGAGGGATGGGTGGGTTGATATTAGGTGCTGCAACTGTGAAACTGTGAGGTCATATAGTGTCAGAGAAAGGTGATAGAGAGGTGTAACAGTGAGGTTATATAGTGCCAGAGAAAGGTGATGGAGAGGTGTAACAGTGAGGTCATAATTATACAGACAGAGAAAGGTGATACGAGGTCATAAAGTGCCAGAGAAAGGTGATGGAGAGGTGTAACAGTGAGGTTATATAGTGACAGAGAAAGGTGATAGAGAGGTGTAACAGTGAGGTCATATAGTGTTAGAGAAAGGTGATGGAGAGGTGTAACAGTGAGGTCATATAGTGTCAGAGAAAAGTGATAGAGAGGTGTAACAGTAAGGTCATATAGTGCCAGAGAAAAGTGATAAGAGAAGTGGGACTGATACACTAATATTAGGTGCCACAACAGCAATAACAACAGTCTAGGCAGTGGAGTACCAAACCTACAACACTTATATACCCTGATTCAAATAGGGACATTTATTTTACTTTTTTTTTTTTTTTTTTTTTTTTTTTTTATATATTTACTTTTTTTTTTTTTTTTTTTTTTTTTTACATTATTTATTTTATTTTATTATTTATTTTTTTATTTATATTTACTTTATTTATTTTACTTTGTTTTTTCACTGTGACCAGAGTGTACCAGGAGGACATTCAGCCCCACAAGAACATCAACAACAACAACAACAACAACACCAACAACAACAATAACAACACCAATAACAACAACAACTAACCAACTGAACCTGCTCCAGTATAAGCAATAAGACAGCGACCAGTAGACAGTTCCCACAGTTTCACAACACTATCCAGACCAGATGACAGGATGTACTGAAACACAACAATTATATTATTACAACGTGTATTTATATAACTTTCTTTTATTCAGTAGTAAAACCTATTACAACGTGTATTTATATAACTTTCTTTTATTCAGTAGTAAACCTTGCCTAGATAATTTATACAGGGTGGTATGAAAAACTTATCACCCCATACCAACACAACAATTATATTATTATAACGTGTATTTATATAACTTTCTTTTATTCAGTAATAAACCTTGCCTCACCCCATACCAATACAACAATGATATTATTACAACATGTATTTATATAACTTTCTTATATTCAGTAGTAAAACCTTGCCTAGACATACAGGGTGGTGTGAAAGTCTTGTCACCCCATACCAACCAAATGTTTTGAAATATGAACATTTTTACAGGAATATATAAGTTAAATGTAAATCAAGTTTGGTCTGAACATGATAGATGTGAAAAATACATTTGTTTGTGTATATGTGTTTGTCTATGATGATAACAAACCCACACACTGACAGACACAAGTTTATTACACCGCCCCGAAGGGAGGGTGTATTGTTTTCGGTGCCGGATATTTATTTATCTGTTCGTGTGTGTGTTTGTTTATGGTCTAGCGTCCACAGGTTTAGTCGTATGATGTTCATTTTTTTCCTATTGATAGATATTCATCATAAAACAAAATGATTAACTTTTGGGCAAAATCGGTCGAAGGTCAAGGTCACAAAAAAAATAAAGATAGCAAAGGGCGAGTGGTGGCTGGCATCTTTAAGGGGCGGTGTTGCCATACAATGATGTCTTGTTATTATTATTCGTAGTAGTATTTTTGTTATTATTATCTTTTTTATTATCTTTAATTTCTAAACAGTTTCAAGACAAAATGATGAGATGACAATGACAAGTACAGTTAGCAGTATAAGTTGGCTTCATTTCTATGTATATATGTATTAGCTATAGTAATGTTGTAATACAATTTGAATACAGAGATGACGGATAGTTTTCATGTGGTAAATCATGTATGTATGTATTAACTATAGTGAATTATTTAATGAATTTGGTGAGTAAACTATACAGTGATCATTATTATTATCATTATTATTATCTAACTGTTGGATAGATGTTGTGAATGTGGATACTCAGCTTTTGGAAAATAATGAAGCCTTACAAGTGTGGTTGGTTGGTTGGTAAGCTAACAAACCAATACCACTGTGGAATCAACCCTAAAAAAATAAATAATGAAACCTTACAAAAAATGTGATTGGTTGGGAAGCTAACAAACCAATACCAACTGTGGAATCAACCCTAAAATAATGTGGTTGGTTGGTTGGGAAGCTAACCAACCAATACCACAGTGAAATCAACCCTAAAAAAATAAATAATGAAGCCTTACTAAAAATGTGGTTGGTTGGGAAGATAACAAACCAATACCAACTGTGGAATCAACCCTAAAATAATGTGGTTGGTTGGTAAGGTAACAAACCAATACCACTGTGGAATCAACTCAAAAACAAATGTGGTTGGTTGGTAAGGTAACAAACCAATAGCAACTTACCTTTCCATTCCGAGAGAAGAGAACCGAGCAGACTTCAGCCCCGTCATGACACTTAGAGAAGGTTTGTACACACCTAGCAGACACTCCATCCCAAACCTAGTCAAAAGGGGACCATTAGTATTAGTATTATTATTATATTATTATTATTATTATTATTATTATATTTTATTATTATTATTATATATTTATTATTATTATTATAGATCTAGTTAATATTCTATCCAAGCCTAGTCAAAAGGGAACGATTATTATTATTATTATTATTATTATTATTATTATTATTATTATTATCATTATATATTATTATTATTATATATTATTATTATTATTATTATTATTATATTATTATTGTTATATATTATTATTATTATTATTATTATTATTATTATAGATCTAGCTAATACTCCATCACAAACCTAATGAAAAGATGTTTATTATTATTATCATTATTTGGATTAAGTTTGTACACATAATAATGGCAGGAGTTGACATCATAGAATCATAACACTGAATTAAACATTAAATTAACCCTCCATCTTACCTTCACATCACCGTCCTTGGAGGCGGTGGCACAGACGCGGGCATCGGCAGCATAGCGTACACTTGTGAGAGGTCCGGTGTGGTGTTCTCGTGGGTACGGACACACGTAACACTGACAGGAACTGATGTCATAGAACCTTAACACTGGACCTTCTGTTGTCACGGCCAGGAAGTCACCGCTCGGATGGATAGACATACACGTCACTTGTTCTGCATCCTGAAATAAGACATAAATATTATTATTATTATATATGTCGGCTTTACAAGGTTAAAGTTTAATTAAAAATGGCTTAAGGGTGTGTGGGAGTAGGGGACAGGCATGGGGGTGGACTGGATGTGTGTGGGAGTAGGGGGACAGGCTTTGGAGGGGACTGGGGGTGTGTGGGAATAAGGGGACAGGCTTGGGGTGGGAATAGAGGGACAGGAGGACCAACAAACAAACCAACCATCAATAAACAAACATACCAACATACAAACATACCGTCAATGTTTTAAAAGCCTTCTTGGCCGACGTTTTACTAAAATCGAACATTTTGATATTAGTGTCTCTGCTCCCCGAGATGAGAATTTGCTCCCTCGGATGAAACTCGAGGCAGGTGATCTCATCCAGGTGGTCGTACAGGGTTCGGATGACCGGGTGACCGACCACAGCGTCCGGGTGAAGCTCCACGGCATCCGGATCGCTCTTGGCTAACATCCGATCCACATCCAAAATCTGTAATCATTAATTTACACATTTTTTTTTAAACTGATGCGAGTTATTTTACATATCGTTAACTTTGGTTAATTTAAATATGTATTAGCCTGATAGAAATAATCACAGGGTCCATAATTCAAACCCTCCCTAATATTCACCTTAAAATTAAAACCATTAATTCAAACCCTCCCTAATATTCACCTTAATTCAAACCAACCGTAATATTCACATTAATTCAAACCCTCCCTAATATTCACCTTAATACAAACCCTCCCTAATATTCACCTTAAAATTAAAACTATTAATACAAACCATCCCAAATATTCACATTAATTCAAACCAACCGTAATATTCACATTAATTCAAACCATCCGTAATATTCACATTAATTAAAACTATTCAACTCCTCTATAATGTTCACCTTAATAGAAGCATCCACACTACCAATGGCCACTAATATTCACTATAATTAAAACTATTAATACAACCCATCCCTAATATTCACATTAATTCAAACCAACCGTAATATCTACATTAATTCAAACCATCCCTAATATTCACTATAATTCAACTCCTCTGTAATGTTCGCCTTAATAGAAACATCAACACTACCCCTCCCTAATATTCACATTAATACAAACCATCAATATTATTCACATTAATTAAAACCATTAATACAAACCATCCCTAAAATTCAAACCATCCCTAATATTCACTATAATACAACCCCTTTGTAATGTTCACCTTAATAGAAGCATCCACACTACCCATCCCTAATATTCACATTAATTCAACCCATTAATACAAACCCTCCCTAATATTCACATTAATTCAACCCATTAATACAAACCCTCCCTAATATTCACATTAATTCAAACCAACCGTAATATCTACAATAATACAATTCCTCTGTAATATTCACCTTAATAGAAGCATCAACACTACCCCTCCCTAATATTCACATTAATACAAACCATCCGTAATATTCACATTAATACAAACCATCCGTAATATCCACATTAATTCAAACCATTAATACAAACCATCCCTAATATTCCCTATAATTCAACTCCTCTGTAATATTCACCTTAATAGAAACATCCACACTACCCCTCCCTAATATTCACCATAATTAAAACCATCAATATTATTCACTTTATATATCTACATTAATTCAAACCATCCCAAATATTCACATTAATTCAAACCAACTGTAATATCCACATTAATTCAAACCATCCGTAATATTCACCTTAATTCAAACCAACCCTAATATTCACCTTAAATATCCACATTAATTCAAACCATCCCTAATATTCACCTTAATTCAAACCCTCCCTAATATTCACCTTAAATATTCACCTTAATTCAAACCATCCCTAATATTCTCTATAATTCAACTCCTCTGTAATATTCACCTTAATAGAAGCATCCACACTACCCCTCCCTAATATTCACATTAATACAAACCAACCGTAATATCCACATTAATTAAAACCATCAATATTATTCACTTTATATATCCACATTAATACAAACCAACCGTAATATCTACAATAATACAAGCCCTCTGTAATGATCACCTTAATAGAAGCATCAACACTACCCATCCCTAATATTCACATTAATACAAACCCTCCGTATTATCCACATTAATTCAACCCATTAATACAAACCATCCCTAATATCCACATTAATTCAAACCAACCGTAATATCTACAATAATACAACTCCTCTGTAATATTCACCTTAATAGAAGCATCCACACTTCCCGTTGCCACCAGGTTACCGTCCATAGTGAAGGCAGCAGCTCTACATTTATCCTTGTGACTGGTAACATAGGCTGTCTCATACATGGCAGGTTCAGGTGCACTCGTCTGAGGTTCAGTCTCAAACTCCAGGTCCAGTCCGGGTCCCAAGGTGTATTCCAGGCGATTCAATGGTCTCTCCACCTCTGTATGTGTGTGTTTGGGGGGGGGGGGGTGTTTTATTATTTAGGAGGGTGCTGGAATAGGGGGGTTTATTTAGGGGTAGTTAGGGTGATGCAGGAGTAGGGGGAAAGGCTTGGGGGGGGGGGGGGGGTATTAACGGGGTGCAGGAGTAGGGGACAGGCTTGGGGGGGTTTATTCAGGGGTGTGCAGGAGTAGGGGACAGGCTTGAGGGGGTTTATTTAGGGGGGTGCAGGCTTGGGGGGGGTTAAAGTGATGGAGGAGTAGGGAGAAAGGCTTAGTTTTTTTTTAGGGGGTGCGGGAGTAGGGAGACAGGCTTGGGGGGGGAGTTAGGGTGGTGCGGGAATAGGCGACAGGCTTTCTACCCCCTCCAAGCCTGTACCCCTACTACCGCACCCCCCCCAAGCCTGTCCCCCTATTCCCACACCCCATTAAGGTGGTAATTCACTTATGTTACATTGGAGTGCCTTGATTCCTCCAAAGTATACCAGGAAACACGACCAGATTAATAAAAATATAATTACTGTATTGTTTATAATAGGAAATAAGACCAGATTAATAAAAATACAACAATAATAATAAAAATAAAATTATAGTTTATATAGGAAATAAGACAATAATAATTAAAATAAAATTATACTTTATATAGGAAATATGACCATATTAATAAAAATAAAACAATAATAATTAAAATAAAATTATACTTTATATAGGAAATATGACCATATTAATAAAAATAAAACAATAGCAATAAAAATAAAATTATACTTTATATAGGAAACAGGAACATATTAACAAACACACACACACCTCACATAAACCAATACCACTCTCGTCTTTTTTTATTACAGGTTAGGTTGGTGAAGGGTTGTGTCGCATAAAGTGAATTTTGCATAAAGTAAATTGTACATTTCCATAAGAAATAATGGTACTTTAACTTGAAAATGGAGCCTCCTTGTTCCTGTTATTTTAAGAGTTCCTGTAAATTGCATTTATTTCATTTTTTTCATGATACGCACTATTTCAAATTCGCATAATTTAAACTCACATAAAAAGAGAGGAGAGTATACAGGATAATTTAAACTCGCATAAAAAGAGAGGAGAGTGTATTTCATCATTACTCACCATGTTCGTGTTGTAACCCCATACTAACGATGTTCATGAGTCGGTCGGAGGGAGACACCGCCGCCGCCTCCTGTTCCACAATGGCTGCCAACTCCTGCGCCAAAGTCTGATGTCCATCGTAAAACAACTGACTGAAATGTGGACTCGGTTAAAATGACTGACTGAAATATAGACACAGTTAAAATGACTGACTGAAATATAGACACAGTTAAAATGACTGACTGAAATATAGACACAGTTAAAATGACTGACTGAAATATAGACACAGTTAAAATGACTGACTGAAGGTAAATTTTAACAAGTTGGCAAACTACCGGGACCTAACCGGGGCATACTACCAGGACCTAACCGGGGCAAACTACCGGGACCTAACGAGGGGCAAACTACCGGGACCTAACGAGGGGCAAACTACCGGGACCTAACCGGGGCAAACTACCGGGACCTAACCGGGGCAAACTACCGGGACCTAACCTGGGCATACTACCGGGGGTAAATTACGAGCAACCGCTCTTCTAAAACTAGGTAATGATTTTAATACATAATAATGTCCTGTTCATGACCTTTTCAATGGTACAAATATAAATGGGGGGTCGAAACGTGAGTTATGCTGTACCTTTATTATGGGAGGCTCTGGTCCTAATAGGAGTCGTCGCTCGGTGCTATCCATAATGTTTGTTTACATTTCGGACTTATAGAACATGAGTGGATGCGCTCTGTTCCAATTTTTTATATATATTTTTTCCTTGATCACTTTATATAGGTGTTTTATAGCATTTAGAGTCGTTTTTAGATGGGGGAAATCACTTGTTATGCCCATATCCCTTACCCAACAACTTTGGGAGAGGCGTTGGCAACCGGGGGTTTTGGGTGCGGGAAAAACGCGTAATCCGAGCCAACTTTTAAAAATTAACCTGACCTGACCTGACCTGACCTAACCTAACCTAGACTAGGGCAGACTACCGGGACCTAACCGGGGCAGACTACCGGGACCTAACCTTTACCTTTGATAATGTACGGGAAGAAACATGGTTGGGCTTCTTAACAGTGATCTCATTGGCTAGTCATTTATATTTGTACCATTGAAAAGGTCATCAACAGGACATTATTATGTATTAAAATTATTATTGGTTTCATCACAATATAAAATTTCATGTATGCACCGTGCGCTCCTGTTCTATAAGTCCGAAATGTAAACCAACATGGCGGATAGCACCGAGTGACGACTCCTATTAGGACCAGAGCCTCCCATAATTAAGGTACAGCATAACTCACGTTTCGGTCACGACCCCCCATTTATATTTGTACATTTGACAAGGTCATCAACAGGACATTATTATGTATTAAAATCATTACCTAGTTTTAGAAGAGCGGTTGCGCGTAATTTACCAATAATAATAATAATAATAATAATGATCATAATAATAATAATAATAATAATAATAATAATAATGATAATAATAATAATAATGATCATAATAATACTAATACTAATAATAATAATAATAATAATAATAATAATAACAATAATAATAATAATAATAATAATAATAATAATAATAACAATAACAATAATAACAATAATACTAATACGAATACTAATACTAATACTAATACTAATAATATTTACCTGATAATTAACTTGTATGTAAGTTCTCTTTGTTTAACTTTATTCCTTTCCTCTTTCTTATCTTCTTCCTTCATATTTTCACGTTATTTGTGGTTGTAATTATAATAAAAACTGTAATAATAATGAATTAATAATGAAGGAAATACGTACTTAAACTCATTCACCACAACACAACAACAATAGTGAACAGTGTTGCCAACTCTTATAAAAATAATATTCTAGCTATTTTATAATATATAGACGACATTCACCCAACTCCAATAATTTATTTAATTAGAAAAACAAAGGAAAACACAAGGATTAACATAATAAAATAAAGGAAAGGAAAATATAGAAAATATTGTAATAGATAATAGCGAGGAAGCGGCTGCGGGGCTGCGGGGCAGCGGCGGCGGCGGCGATGACGTCGACGACGACGACGATTTAAAAAAAAAAAAAAAAAAAAAAAAAAAAATAATAATAATAATAATAATAATAATAATAATAATAATAATAATAATAATAATAAAGTTAATTATTACAAAAAAAAAAAAAAAAAAAAATACATATATATATATATATATATATATATATATATATATATATATATTAAAAAATATATATATATGTTAATATAAAAAAAATAGGCAGGCTAGGGGGGTTAGGAAGGTGTGGGAGTAGGGGGACAGGCTTGGGGAATGGGGTAGAAAGCCATGTCCCGTATTTATTCCCGCACCCCTCCCCCAACCCCCCAAGCCTGTCCCCCTACTCCCGCACCCCCTTAAATATTGGCAACACTGAGCAGTACCAAAACAAACACCAATAGTCTGTCTCTATCCAAGTACACCACTTTCATGAATAAAAAAATTCTCTTCTATTTTTGCATTTTTTTCAACAATGAGTTATTATTATTAAAATACATAGTCATAGATGTAGTTAATTGATACATACATTTTATAATATTACTGAATAAATACTGTATATACATATGGTATGAAATAAACCGACCATCATTACCCTACAAACCCAAATTAACTTATTATTTATATTATTTATTATTTTATTATTATTTTATTATTATTATTTTATCATTATTTATTATTATTTTATTATTATTTATTATTATTATTTTATCATTATTATTTATAATTATTATTTATTATTATTTATTATTATTATTATTTTATTATTATTTATTATTATTATTTTATTATTATTTATTATTATTTCATTATTATTTATTATTATTATTTCATTATTATTTATTATTATTATTTTATCATTATTTATTATTATTATTTCATTATTATTTATTATTATGCTATATATCTGATTAACTTATAAACCGAAAAAGTCCTAAATGTAAGACAGTCCATCCACATGTAAACAAACCAAACCAAACGCCTTCATAATTAATAATAACAGGTGTTGGTAAAAATATTAATCTGGAGCATTTAATTCCTCCAAACTATTATTCTATCTATGTAATAAAACTATTCACTTCAATATTAGTAAATAAGTAAATAGTAAAAAGACTACCGGAACCTAACCTGGGCAGACTACTGGGAACTAACCTGGGCAGACTACTGGGAACTAACCTGGGCAGACTACTGGGACCTAACCTGTACAGACTACTGGGAACTAACCTGTACAGACTACTGGGACCTAACCTGTACAGACTACTGGGACCTAACCTGTACAGACTACTGGGAACTAACCTGTACAGACTACTGGGAACTAACCTGTACAGACTACTGGGAACTAACCTGTACAGACTACTGGGAACTAACCTGTACAGACTACTGGGAACTAACCTGTACAGACTACCGGGACCTAACCTGTACAGACTACTGGGACCTAACCTGTACAGACTACTGGGACCTAACCTGTACAGACTACCGGGACCTAACCTGGACAGACTACCGGGAAATGATCGTGATAAAGTACAATAAAATACTGGGATCGAGCCGGATCTGGCAACACTGCTACAAAATGATGACATGACACATTACCCTTTACTCTACACCTTTGATATAAAATAAATAAGTATTTATATTCACTACTTCATTATATTATACATTCCTTCCCTCTTTGAAGGCCATTCAATATATTCCCAGGCTTCTATTATTTATATTTTATTATTATTTATTATTATTATTTATTATTTATAACCATATAGACAAATTATAAGTGATAATACTTTAGATCTCTTTATCTTATCTCCTCATTATCTATTGGCTTGTTGACTCAAAAAGTGTTTAAGGGGGTGGGGGAGTAGGGGACAGGCTTGGGGGGGGGGGTGCAGGAGTAGGGGGACAGGGTTGGGGGGTGCAGGAGTAGGGGGACAGGGTTGGGGGGTGCAGGAGTAGGGGGATAGGATTGGGGGGTGCAGGAGTAGGGGGATAGGATTGGGGTTGTGGGGGTTGTAGGAGTAGGGGACAGGCTTGGGGGTGGGACTGGGGTGTGTGGGAATAGGGGGATAGGATTGGGGTGGGTAGAAAGCCTGTCCCCCAATCTCCCCTAACCCCCCCAAGCCTGTCCCCCTACTCCCGCACCCCCCAAGCCTGTCCCCCTACTCCCGCACCCCCCACAACCCCCCCAAGCCTGACTTTATCCAAAAATTAATTTATATCAGAGGAATGAAGAACGTAGACTATAGCATAAAGTACTGTATCAATTAATTGTGCATTAATTAAATTGTTATTAGCAACTCATTATCATTATTGCTATCAGAGAGAGAATAATATAGGCTACCTACTTGAGATGATGTATGTGTGTGTATGTGTGTGTGTGTGTGTGTTGTTTGTCGCTTATCAATGTTATAATCACATCTTCATTCTCTTAATTAAACACATTATCTCCTGTACTGTTGGTGGGAAGTGAAGGTGGGAAAATTTGTGTTGGTAATTCTGGAGGATTGGTTAACCAAACTAATATATTTTAATTTAATACAAGCAGCTACACACTACTTAAAACAATAACACACAGACACACACACACACACTACATAAAACAATAACATCATATATAAACGTGAAAACATCAGACAGTAAATTGTTTGAGATACCTATTACTGTATATGGATGATTATTATTGAGAGTAACTTTATATTAGGCCTTTACAGAAATTGTTTGAGATACCCATATGTATGTAGATGATTATTATTGACCTTAACTTTATAATACTGTACGTATATCTTTACAGAAATGGCAGCCCAAATTCCCTCAGTGACATCTTTGGTTAGTGAGGCCCAGACAGCCTTCACTAACACATATGGTGGAGTGGCTGCCGTCGCTGTGTCGGCTCCTGGTCGGGTTAATATTATTGGAGAACACACCGACTATAACGATGGATTTGTTTTTCCCATGGTGAGTATGTAAGTAAGTAAGTATGTAAGTATGTAAGTAAGTAAGTAAGCCTGTCCCCTACTCCCACACCACCTTATCTGTAATATACTGTAATAAATGTAATATACTGTAATGAATGTATGTATTTAACAGGCCCTTCCATCTTTGTATTCATTTAACTGTAATAAATGTAATATACTGTACTGTATGTATGTATTTGACAGGCCATTCCATCTTTGTATTCATTTAACTGTAATAAATGTAATATACTGTACTGCATGTATATATTTTTCATTTGTTTAACTGTAATATACTGTAATAAATATAATAAACCCTACTGTATGTATGTATTTAACAGGCTCTTCCATCTTTGTATTCATTTAACTGTAATAAATGTAATATACTGTAATAAATGTAATATACCGTACTGTACTTCAATATACTGTACTACATGTATGTATTTGACAGGCCCTTCCATCTTTGTATTCATTTAACTGTAATAAAAATAATACCATACTGTATGTATGTATTTTTCAGGCCCTTCCACTGGTGACGGTGATCGTGGGGAACAAGACTGAGTCGGGAATGTGTCGAGTACAAACCTTAACAAACATGGCTGACCGTCCACTACAGGTCCAGTTTGAGGCTCCCACTCCCTCGTCATCCCAACTCACTCCCTCGTCACCAACCTGGGCTAATTATGTGAAGGGAGTGGTGGCCTATTTTCCAGGTACAGTTAAACCTCGTTATTTCGGACTAATAGGGGGGGAGAGGGTGTCCGTGGTGGCAACACACACACACACACACACACACACACACACGCTTCTCAGACGACAGTGATATCATTTCGTGACAAGTTCATTATGATTTCACTCATTTTGTATAAGAACTCCTCGGATTTATTCGAGAGTCAACTGTATATATACATAAATAGGTATGTAACGATGTGTAAATAATATACCTACTGTATAATGTAAAAAATATAATAGAGAAACAAAAATTCAGAAAAAATATATCCAGCTGATTGTGTCCGTTATAACAGAAATCCGATATAACGGGGTCCGAAATAACGAGGTTTAACTGTACTGTAAGATGATTTTATATGTTGTCCCCCTACTTTTGCACCCCACTAAACCCCCTCCCAAGCCTGTCCCCCTATTCCTATACCCCCCTAAACCCTCCCCAAGCCTGTCCCTCTATTCCTACACCCCACCAAGCCTGTCCCTATATTCCTACACCCTCCCAAGCCTGTCCCCCTATTCCCACACCCCTCTAAACACCCCACCCCAGCCTGTCCCCTAATCCCACACACCCCTAAACACCCCACCCCCCAGCCTGTCCCCCTACTCCCACACCCCCTTATCACCAACCTGGACAAACTACATCAAGACTGTATTTAATAGACTATATTTAATAGACTGTATTGCATTGATTGGGTAGACTGTATTTTAGTATACAGTATATTACTAACCATATGTGTTTGTGTGTGTGTGTGTTTTGGTTACATACTCCTACTCGTGTCTTATCCACCTTTCAACACATTAGGTCTAGATATTGTGTGTGTGTGTGTGTGTGTGTGTATATGTATTTGTGTATTGGTTGCATACTCCTCCTCCTCGTGTGTGTGTGTGTGTGTGTGTGTGTGTGTATTGGTTGCATACTCCTCCTCCTCGTGTGTGTGTGTGTGTGTCTGTGTGTGTGTTTTAGTTGCATACTCCTCCTCGTGTGTGTGTGTGTATGTGTGTTGGTTACATACTCCTCCTCCTCCTCCTTGTATCTTATCCACGTCTCAACACATATAGGTCTAGTTAGTGGGTTTGATGCTGTAGTGACGACCTCAGTACCTTTGGGTGGTGGTCTGTCCAGTAGTGCTTCATTAGAGGTGGCTACATATACCTTCCTTGAGGCTCTTACTGCTGCTACCAAACCAACAAGGTCAGTCACTCACTTATTCTCAACACATTGCTTGCTTTCTTTGGCCTTGTGTTTTTTTAATATGTTCCGACACTGGACTTAGGCTTTGTCAAGTCTGTTACTACTGTGGCCATGGTCAACTACTACACACACACACACACACACACACACACACACGTGACACACACACACACACAGTGTATCCAGTGTCGAAACTTAAAAAAATATACAGTATATAAAAAAATAAATAAATACAAAAACTAACAATGAATCTGTTTATATTTATCAACAATGTATCTCCCTCATAAAACCCTGATTATGAGAACACAGTGAATGTTTATGCTCTCATTATCCCTCCTCAATTATTATCCCTTCTTGTGGTAAATGGTCACTTACACCCGTAGTTTTAAAACATTTGAGGTCCCTTACTGGAGCTCTATGAACCCTCCAAACTACTCCAGGCAACAGATTCCCTATTCGAAACAGTGAAGCATTTTGTGGCCTGGATTATTTGGAGGGTTCATAGAGCTCCAGTAAGGGACCTCAATTTTTTTTAAACTACGGGCATTAAAGGGGTACAGTATTTCACTTCTCCAACTCTACCTTTTATTCACCTTCCCCACCTTTCAATCACCTTTTTCCTCGGGTGCCATATAACCTCGCTGTTGCAGCTCCTAATACTGTATCAAATAATTAAATCACTCTTCATTTCCACAGCTTGAAGGAGAAAGCTTTGGTGTGTCAGAAAGCTGAACACAAGTTTGCCAATGTACCGTGTGGAATTATGGATCAGTTTATCTCTACTATGGGCAAGAAGGGTAATGCTCTACTTATAGACTGCAGGTAAGGAAGAAGGAGAAGAGATGGTCTAAGGAAAAAATGTACAGTTGCCAAAAAAGGTATTGCGACAACTATTGATACAACATTAAATTTATTAATGTCCATAGTTTTTTGTATGGACTATAAGCATGTATAACAGAAGGAAATATACATATCCTTCTGTAATACATACTTATAAACATGTATAACAGAAGGAAATATACATATCCTTCTGTAATACATACTTATAAACATGTATAACAGAAGGAAATATACATATCCTTCTGTAATACATACTTATAAACATGTATAACAGAAGGAAATATACATATCCTTCTGTAATACATACTTATAAACATGTATAACAGAAGGAAATATACATATCCTTCTGTAATACATACTTATAAACATGTATAACAGAAGGAAATATACATATCCTTCTGTAATACATACTTATAATCCCTACAAACAACTATGGACATTAATATATTCAATGTTGTATCAATAGTTGTCACAATACCTTTTTTGGCAACTGTACTATTGTCCATAAGAATGTGTATGATAGTAAAGTTGTGGGACCTGGTGTGAAAGTCAGACCACTAGTTAGATGGTACAACAGAATGGAAGAGTATGTAAAGGAGAGAAGTGTGAGGGGGGGGAGGGGGGGATGGAGAGAAGTGTGAGAGGGGGGAGGGGGGATGGAGAGAAGTGTGAGAGGGGGGAGGGGGGATGGAGAGAAGTGTGAGAGGGGGGAAGGGGGAGGGAGAGAAGTGGGAGAGTGGGAGGGGGATGGAGAGAAGTGTGAGAGGGGGGAGGGGGAGGGAGGGATGGAACAAGTAAGGAGGGATGAGCTGGAACTGGGAAAACTGGAGACTTTTCTTGGTGGGAGTTTTCCGAGCTATAGATAGATACTGTAGATAGATAGATAGATAGAATTTGTATACACACTATTGTTTTTGAGGGCTTACAATATACATGTACAATACAGTATAGAAAATATTATTATAAGAAAACATTGATATTAGGTTTGTTGTTGTTTGTTTGTTGTTGTTAGGTGTGTACAACTTTACTCACTTGATAGACCATTCATTACAATACTTACAAATAATAACCTCTTTTTCCATAATTATAGCCTGCTGTGTAAGAGTAAATATAATTGTGTTGTTGTTGCTTGGAATAGTTTGGAGTATTCAGTTGCTCCAGATTTACCAACACAAACCTTTAATTAATCTTCTCATGTCGACGGCCAATTATAGTATTTTTTTTATTATGGTAACAGGTCGTTGGAATCCACCTTGGTACCACTGAGTGACCCGGCCATCGCTCTGGTCATTACCAATTCCAACGTACGGCATTCCCTGTCCGGCACCGAGTACCCAACCCGTCGACGACAGTGTTACCAAGCTGCAACAACCCTCGGCAAGGACAGTCTACGCGACGCAACACTGTCGGACCTGGAAAGTCAGTATTTTTTTTTTTTTTGGACCACTGGAAAAATTATCATATCACATCATTATTAATACACTCTCCTCTTTTTTTTTTATTACAGGTTAGGTTGGTGAAGGGTTGTGTCGCATAAAGTGAATTTTGCATAAAGTAAATTGTATATTTCCATAAGAAATAATGGTACTTTAACTTGAAAATTTAGCCTCCTTGTTCCTGTTATTTTAAGAGTTCCTGTAAATTGCATTTATTTAATTATTTTCATGATGCGTACTATTTCAAATTCGCATAATTTAAACTCGCATAAAAAGAGAGGAGAGTGTACAGGATAATTCAACAGGGAAATTGTCTCATATATAAATACAATTCAAATATTGTTGTTATGGTGCCACATCTACACCAAACACAAAACATTGGATAAACAAGAACCATTAGGTAACTGTACCATAAATGAACAAGACTAATAATTTTACACAACACGAGTAGTAGACGAGCGAACCTTAATATATATTTTTTTTCCACATATTTTTACAGAGCACAAGAAATATGTAGTTTTAAAACATTTGAGGGCCCTTACTGGAGCTCTATGAATTCTCCAAACTACTCCAGGCAACAGATTCCCTATTCCCACCCCCCCCAAGCCTGTCCCCTACTCCCACCCCACCCCCAGTCCCCCCCAAGCCTGTCCCCTACTCCCCCCCCCCCAGTCCCCCCCCAAGCCTGTCCTCTACTCCCCACCCCCAAGCCTGTCCCCTACTCCCACCCACCCCAGTCCCCCCCAAGCCTGTCCCCTACTCCCACACCCCCAGTCACCCCCCAAGCCTGTCCCCTACTCCCACACACCCTTACTGGAGCTCTATGAACCCTCCAAACTACTCCAGGCAACAGATTCCCTATTAGAAACACTGAAGGGTTCTGTGGCCTGGATTATTTGGAGGGTTCATAGAGCTCCAGTAAGGGGGTGTGGGAGTAGGGGACAGGCTTGGGGGGTGACTGGGGTGGGGGTGGGAGTAGGGGACAGGCTTGGGGGGGGACTGGGGTGGGGGTGGGAGTAGGGGACAGGCTTGGGGGGGTGCGGGAATAGGGAATCTGTTGTTGCCTGGAGTAGTTTGGAGAATTCATAGAGCTCCAGTAAGGGCCCTCAAATGTTTTAAAACTACGTGTATAATATTTTTCCACACACCTATCTTTACAGAGTACAAGGGGTCGTTGAGTGAGGAGGTGTATATGAGAGCTAGACACGCCATCTCTGAAATCCAGCGGACACAGGAGGCGGTGGACGTCCTCAGGAAGAAAGACTATGTGAAGTTTGGAAAGCTAATGACAGATTCACACAATTCACTCAGGTGTGTGTGTGTGTGTGTGTGTTTGTTTGTTCTCTCTTTTTATGCGAGTTTAAATTATACGAATTTGAAATAGTAAATATCATGAAAAAAATTAAATAAATGCAATTTACAGGAACTCTTAAAATAACAGGAACAAGGAGGCTCCATTTTCAAGTTAAAGTACCATTATTTCTTATGGAAATGTACAATTTACTTTATGCAAAATTCACTTTATGCGACACAACCCTTCACCAACCTAACCTGTAATAAAAAAAGACGAGAGGGTATAATGTAATATAATTTAATAAAATTTAATATAATTTAATATAATTTAATATAATTTGATATAATTTGATATAATTTAATATAATTTAATATAATTTAATATAATTTAATATAATTTAATATAATTTGATATAATTTAATATAATTTGATATACTGTAATATAATTTAATATAATATAATATAATATAATTTAATATAATATAGTATACTGTAATATAATTTAATATAATTTAATATACTGTAATATAATTTAATATACTGTAATATAATTTAATATAATTTAATATACTGTAATATAATTTAATATAATTTAATATAATATAGTATACTGTACTGTAATATAATTTAATATGATTTAATATACATTTACTGTAATATAATATAATATGATATAATTTAATATGATATAGTATACTCTAATATAATTAAATATAATATAATATAATATACTGTAATATAATTTAATATAATATAATATAATATACTGTAATATAATTTAATATAATATAATATAGTGTAATATAATATAATATACCGTCATCAGGGTGGATTATGAGGTGTCGTGCCCTGAGTTGGACCAATTGGTAGACATTGCCAACACGTGTCCGGGTGTGTACGGAGCACGGATGACTGGTGGAGGATTTGGTGGATGTACTGTTACCCTGGTATGTATGTATGGATGGATGTATGGATGGATGGATATATGTGTGTGTGTATGTATGTATGGATGTATGGAGGGATGGATGTATGAATGTATGTACAGTATGTATGGTTGTATGTATGTATGTACTGTATGTATGTATGTATGTATGGATATATGTGTGTGTGTATGAATGTATGTATGTATGGATGTACAGTATGTATGTATGTGTGTGTATGTATGTATGTATGTATGCATCAGCTTTAGGAATTCATACTCTTACACAAGCTGTATGTATGTATGTATGTATGGTTACATATACAATACCAGTGTGGTTCCTACAGTAGAACTTAATCATTTAAAAGGTATTAGATAAAGCAAGTTAAATTCAATTAAGAGGAGAGTATACTTTGTTACATTGGAGTGCCTTGATTCCTCCAACGTATGCCAGGAAACAACAGAACACACAGATGGACAAAAATAATGGTATCCTGTTGCTGGGAATAGTTTGGAGGAATCAGTTGCTCCTAAAAATGTGAATACTATATAATTATAACCTCCCCTTAATAGAAAACTCGCCCCGAAATCAGATATGCAAGCAAAAATAGTATAGATAGATTTTACTATTTATGGCATATAATTAACCCATGATAGAATGAAGTAAATTTAGGGTTTGGTAAATACTCGTAATATAAGTAAACAATACAACATACAACGTCACTCAGTAAGTATGACATAACAAACTTGGTATAAGCTAAGATATGTGTATGCAATATAAATAAGTACAGTATACGTAAAAGTATAATACTGATTAAAGTAAACCTAAGCTTAGGTATAAGGACACAGTATATAATTATGAAGTATACGCACTCACTCATATATAATACTGATCCATGAAAAAATAAATCACTAAATATACTCAATTATACAGGAACACAACACAAGAAACTTAAGTATACAGGAACACAACAAGTATATACAGACACAGGAATGGTTGGTACAGTCCAGGTGAAATATATTTGTCCCATTGGAGTAACCATTGTGTGTCTATTATCAGGTAGTTGTTTTTTATTACCATCTTCAATACTGACTTCTGCCCCTGATGTCTCCTATTTGGCACTAAGGAACACACACACACACACACACACACACACACACACACACACACACACACACACACACACACACACACACACACACACACACACACACACACACACACACACACACACACCATCCTCAATACTGACTTCTGCCCCTGATGTCTCCTATTTGGCACTAAGGAACACACACACACACACACACACACACACACACACACACACACACACACACACACACACACACACACACACACCATCCTCAATACTGACTTCTGCCCCTGATGTCTCCTATTTGGCACTAAGGAACACACACACACACACACACACACACACACACACACCATCCTCAATACTGACTTCTGCCCCTGATGTCTCCTATTTGGCACTAAGGAACACACACACACACACACACACACACACACACACACACACACCATCCTCAATACTGACTTCTGCCCCTGGTGTCTCCTATTTGGCACTAAGGAACACACACACACACACACACACACACACACACACACACACACACACACACCATCCTCAATACTGACTTCTGCCCCTGATGTCTCCTATTTGGCACTAATAAGGAACTTGATATTGGCAGAAATTGACCATCTTTCACTTGGGCTGTACCAACCATTCATGTGTCCAACTGTACATACACACACCCAACTAGCAGCAGTAATATACACAATGTTTCACAAAGGTCTATATAGTGTTGATGAAGGATGAGGAGGGACTGTCTCTCATGTTAAATTCTTCACTTTAAGAACCCTGTGATGTAGGCAGATAATTGGAGGTAAATGAGTCCTTCAAATACAGCCACGAAACACCACCTATATGGAAGGAGCGTGTTTGGTGGCATGGTCAGGAGGAATCAGTAGCCTCCAATTTTCATACACGATCACAGACTCCTTAAGAAAACTCCTACTGGTCAGTGATTGGCTGTACCAGAACAGAGGTTGACTGGGATTGGCTAGGAAGTGAATTTCATTATAAATGTCCTAAATGTAAAGTATGAAACTCACATTACCTCAGCTTAGCATACAAATACTTAAAGTAACCCTATAACTCTCTCTCTCTCTCTCTATTTAGGTGTCGTGTGAGTGTGTGTGTGTCAGATCTCCTATATATTGACACCAAATTCTCTCTCTCTCTCTCTCTCTCTCTTTAGGTGTCAGACCTATATATATTGACATCAAATTTTCTCTCTCTCTCTCTCTCTCTAGGTGTCGTGTGAGTGTGTGTCGGACCTGATAGCACATACCAACGCCACCTACAAGGGTCAGGCTACCTTCTATGTGTGTCAGCCTGAAGAAGGGGCTCAGGTACTCAGTCTGTAGGTCATCTGTCTCTCTCTCTCAGTCTGTCTTTTTCTGCGTATCTTTCTCTCTCTCTTTCTGTCTTTCTCTTTCTACATCTCTCTTTCTGCCTCTCTTTCTTTCTGTCTCTTTTTCTACGTCTCTCTCTTTCTGTCTCTCTTTCTCTCTTTCTACATCTCTCTCTTTCTGCCTCTCTTTCTACATCTCTCTCTTTCTGTGTCTCTCTCTTTCTACGTCTCTCTCTTTCTACATCTCTCTCTTTCTATCTCTCTCTTTCTGTCTCTCTTTCTCTCTTTCTACATCTCTCTCTGTCTCTCTCTTTCTACATCTCTCTTTCTGCCTCTCCTTCTACATCTCTCTCTTTCTGTCTCTCTCTTTCTACATCTCTCTCTTTCTACATCTCTCTCTTTCTTTCTACATCTCTCTCTTTCTGCATCACTAATGAGTATTGTCAATAAAGTTCCTCTTGACTTGGTATTTGTATCTTTTAATTAATGCTAAGATATTCATTTTTTAACTTAATTGGATAGATAGATAGATAGATAGATACTGTAGATAGATAGATAGATAGATAGATACTGTAGATAGATAGATAGATACTGTAGATAGATAGATAGATACTGTACATAGATAGATAGATAGATAGATACTGTATATAGATAGATAGATAGAGATAGATAGATAGGGGGTGCAGGAATAGGGGACAGACTTGGGGGGTGGGGTTAAGGGGGTGCAGGAATAGGGGACAGGCTTGGGGGGGGGGGTTAAGGAGGTGCAGGAATAGGGGAACAAACTTGACAAATGAAGAAAGGAAAAGTTTGAAGAAATTTGAAAAAGTTTTAAATAAATCAAGGTTAATAAATATACAAGTTACATTTCAGGTACTGTATACAGTATTTAATGAGTACAAATATATAAGTACATAATTTACTTCATCCATTTAAACATTCATTCTAATAATTATAATGAAATAAG
The DNA here is from genome assembly GCA_034508575.1 of Petrolisthes manimaculis. NCBI lineage: Eukaryota > Metazoa > Arthropoda > Malacostraca > Decapoda > Porcellanidae > Petrolisthes > Petrolisthes manimaculis. The sequence goes on along the minus strand of JAWZYT010000695.1, from coordinate 92,678 downwards.
TTAATTAATGAGAATTTCTTTTTTCTCATCTTTTCCAAATCCTAATAATAATAATAATAATAATAATATTAATAATAATAATAATAATAATAATAATAATAATAATAATGTTAGGAAGACACTTATATTATGGGAAAAATTTCTTATTGTTAATTAAATTGGAGTCCTTCAAATATTACTACAAAACACACACACACACACACACACACACACACACACACACACACACACTCACACTCACACTCACACTCACACTCACACTCACACTCTCTCACACACACACACACACACTCTCACACACACACCTATATGGAAGGAGTTTGTTTGTTTCGTGACATAGACTGAAGGAATCACATACACACACACACTCTCTTTCTCTCAAACACACACATGTTCCTCTTAGTGTGTGTGTGTGTGTGTATGTATGTATGTATGTATATGTGTGTGTGTGTGTGTGTGTGTTCCTTCCTATCTGCCTGTGTATGTGTGTGTGTGTGTGTGTGTATGTATGTATGTATGAATGTGTGTGTGTGTGTGTTCCTTCCTATCTGCCTGTGTATGTATGTGTGTGTGTTACTAAGGATGGTACAGTATAGTATTGGTAAATCCGGAGTAACCGATTTCTCTAAACACTTACAGGCAACAGGGACACTTATCTATTTGTCTACCTGGTCCTGTTGTTTCCTGGCATACTTTGGAGGAATCAAGGCACTCCAATGTACAGTTGCCAAAAAAGGTATTGTGACAACTATTGATACAACATTCATTAAATATATTAATGTCCATAGTTGTTTGTTTGTAGGGATTATAAGTATGTATTACAGAAGGATATGTATATTTCCTTCTATTATAAGTACAGTATGTATTACAGAAGGATATGTATATTTCCTTCTATTATAAGTACAGTATGTATTACAGAAGGATATGTATATTTCCTACTGGTATACATGCTTATAGTCCATACAAATATAAGTACTGTATGTATTACAGAAGGATATATATACTGTATTTCCTTCTGTTATACATACTTACTGTATAGTCCATACAAATAGTTGTGGATATTACTGGGGTTAAAGTTCCATCAAGATTTGTCACAATACCTTTTTTGGCAACTGTACCAATAATATACATGTACTTACTATCCCTTTACACTTACAACAACAACAACACATTTAAGAGGAGGGTATAATTCTGACATTTATGCAGATCATGATTCCTCCAAACTATTCCAGGCAACAGGATACCCTTATATTTCTTCATCTGGGTGTATTTGTTTCCTGGCATACTTTGGAGGAATCAAGGCACTCCAATCTATCAAAAATATACTCTCCATTTAAATCATTCATAAATCACAGTGTTGATAATGGTGCCTCGCTTTTTATTTATTTTTTGACACTAAAACATAGCACCTATTTATTGGGATTCAGTGAAAAAATATACCTAAGGAAAACTACTTACTACATACTAATATTTGGCCCGTAAAATAATTGAGCTGCTAACATATTATAGATTGGCTTATGGGGTGTGTGTGTGTGTGTGGGAATAGGGGGACAGGCTTGCTTTGGGGGTGGGGGGTGCAGGAGTAGGGGGACAGGCTTGGGGGGTGCGGGAATAGAGGGACAGGCTTTCTACCCACCCCAAGCCTGTCCCCCTATTCCCACACCCCCTCCCAGTCCCCCACCAAGCCTGTCCCCTAATTTCCCTTATACACAAGAGGCAAAAAGACACTTTAAAACAGTATTGCCAAGTTAAATAGTAATTGGTAACAGTGTTTGCCCGTCGTCTTTTGCTTCTCGTGTGGAAGGGGGTTTAGTTGTATGTATTGTACAGTCGGCTCCACTGCTGTGTTTTCAGCGCTTCCTTTCCCAGACGTGAACACACACCTAAAACACTCACTATATGGTAAGAAAAAGTTGGTAATAGTGGTTAACAGACTAATAATAATGTGTATGTAGTAAGAGAGAGTTGGTAATAGTGGTTGATGTTTATAATAATGTGTATGTAATAAGATTGAGTTGGTAATAGTGGTTAACAGACTAATAATAATGTGTATGTAATAAGAGAGAGTTGGTAATAGTGGTTGTAAGACTTGTATGTTGAGTCAAACCAATAATAATCTGAATATACAGTATGTGTGTATATACACACAGTATGTGTGTATATACTGTATGGTCCTCACAGCAGTGGAGTCGGTTGTATGTGGGGGAGTTAGTTGGAATAGCCTACTGTATAAATTAGGTAGATTTAGTTGTATGTATGTATGTACAGTATATGGGTTGGTTGTATGTATGTACAGTATATGGGTTGGCTGTATGTATGTATATGAGTTGGTTGTATGTGCAGTATATGGGTTGGCTGTATGTATGTATGTACTGTTATATGGGTTGTATGTATGTATGTTTATGTATTGGTTGGTTTGAGTAGTATTTATTGTCTGGGCAAGAATGAATGAGCAGTATAGTGTATAGTTAAGGATTGACCTAGTGAGTGAGTAATACACAGGTTGTATAAATACATTACACGTTATCATACATGTTAGTCCTACATGTATGTTTCCTGCCTCTCAAAGGGTTGGGGGGGTTAGGGGGGGGTGGGAGTAGGGGGACAGGTTAGGGTGTGTGTGGGAGTAGGGGGACAGTTTTGGGGGGTGCGGTAGTAAGGGGACAGGCTTGGGGGGGGACAGGGGAGTGCGGGAGTAGGGGGATATGCTTGTGGGGGGATTTTAGAGGGGTGCAGGAATAGGGGACAGGCTTTCTACCCACCCCAACACTGTCCCCCTCTCCCGGTCCACCCCCAAGCCTGTCCCCTACTCCCACACCCCCATAAGTAAAGTAAAGTGATAAATTTATTGATAAAGTACTGTATATTGGAACATAATTATGGTATTCAAGAACAATTAATTCATGGTACTTTATGAGATGGTGTGGTATTGGTGATACAAAGATGAACAACACAGTCATCGTACCAACAGTACTATGCCATCGTATACACCACCACGGATGTTCTTGAATATGCCCCATGGATTGTACTACCATTATTATTTTGAAGTTTATCGATATTCTAGAATTCTGTTCCAGGGGGTGGGGGAGGTGGAGGGGGAGGGGGAGGAGGGGGCGGTCGGAGGGGGAAGGAGAGGGAACGGCAGGTAGGGGGAGGGGGTTGGGGTAGATGGCCAACTGACACCCCAGGGGGAGGAGGAGGAGGGAGGGGTTCAGATACTCCTGGTGGGGGGGGAAGAGATCCGGGTATTCCTGGAGGCGGTCCAGACATTCCCGGAGGGGGTACAGATATTCCCGGAAGAGGTGGGGGTACGGATATTCCCGGAAGAGGTGGAGGTATGGATATTCCCGGTGGAGGGGGTCCGGATATTCCTGGTGGGGGTATGGATATTCCAGGTGGAGGTATAGATATTCCAGGTGGAGGGGGGGGTCCAGATATTCCAGGAGGGGGTATGGGCAGAGGTGGTAGGGGAGGGGGAGGGGCAGGAAACCCGTTGGGCTACAAATGCATGGGTGGCGCCTGTGAAGAGAACATAGATCCACCACCAACACCACCAACACCACCACCATTCATTACCATCATCATACCAAGACGATTATTACTATTATTATTATTATTACCACTTTGCCAGGGACCAGGACTCATTATTCTTGGATCAAACATGTGTTGGTGTTGGTGTTGGTGTTGTTGATGTTGGTGTTGTTGTTGTTGGTGTCTTGGTGGTGGAGGTCCCATGAAACCACCACAGTCGCCATCATTATTATTATTGTTGTTATTGTTACCCATATAACCACTACCATTATGTGAGTTATTGTTACCCATTTGGTTCATAGGTGGAGGAGGAGGTCCAGCCAACATTCTGGGGTCTTGCCTTCCATTATTTCCACCGTTGGCAAAGTGAGGTGGATGGTCAAAATTAGCCAACATATTATTCACATTATCCATAAAGTTTTGAGGCGGATTTCCCATGAAGTTTGGTGGTGGTGGTTGTTGTTGTTGTTGTGGGTTAAAGTTCTGCTGATTACCAATAAAGTTTGCTTGATGTTGTGGGTTAAAGTTTGGATGGAAGTTCTTATTAGGAGGAGGAGGTCCCTGATTGAAGCCCTGATTAAATCCCTGACTAAAAACATGATCTCCTCCCTGATTGTTATTGTTATGGAAGTTGTGATTGCCTCCAAGACCATTTTCCTGTAAGGGTACAAGGCTGTTCTGATGGCCATTGAAATCCATACTCAGATTTCCACCAGCCTTGTAATTTCTATCGCCTCTTCCATTTTCCATCATCATCTGTTGTTCTTGTGGTGAAGGCCGTGAATCTACATAGGCCTGAGTTATTCGTGGATCCAGGGTGTTGGAACATATCTCACTGGGGGGGTTGTTGTTGTTGTTGTTGTTGTTGTTGTTAGGTCTTGGCATGGCAATCCTTGGGTCCAATTGAGTACTTGTGTTAATCTGTGAGGTTCTGGATTCATTTATTATGGTATCATTCCTGGGATCGTTTGTGTGTTCGGTTCGGCTGTACTTGCGTTCCATTCTGGGATCGGGGCGTTCGTTTCTGGGATCCTTTCGTTCGCTCCTCGGGTCTCTGGGGTCCAAACGTTCATTTCTGTGTTCTGTGTGTTCATCGTTTGTGTCACTTAACTTCACCTTCAACTTGGCATCTAACTCAGCCAACTTAGACTCAGCAAGGACAGATCTTGGGTCTGACAGGAGAGAAGGATCTTGGGGTGAGTGACGGGGACTGTGTGTCTGCTGTTGTTGTTGTTGTGTTCGCATGTCAATATCTCCGGTGGTGTGGAAACCCTTGTTCAGGAAATGTCGGAGATCGATGTCCGCCTTCCGGAGATCTACGTCGGGTTGGCGGAGATCGACATCCGAGAGAGAGAGTGAAGCAGCATCTGAAGGTGTTGACCTACTGGATGATGGTGGTGATGGTGGTGACACAACACATAGTGGAGTTGATGGTGGTGAAGGAGTGGCTTGAGGTGAGGGATGTATAACAGGTTCAAGTCTAGTGATAAAGTCTTCTTCTACATGTGGTGCTAAGAGTCTTGCTAACTGTTCCCTCACACCGCTCACATCACCATTGCGGCCCAATTGGCGGAGCAGGTCCTCAGGAGGGGTGTTGGGGGCAGGGTCAAGGCAGGTCAGTACCAGAGACACAACACGTGGATGGTCGAGGCGGTCGTACAACAATCTCTCCTTCTGTGAACAAACGGTGAAAAACTCGGGTGATGCTGCAGCACTCTTACTGTTGATCACATGTTGCAGAAACTCCAGATGTTGTTCATGGCTGTTGTTATTATCCTTCTCTTGTTTCTTGATGGGTGGAGATCTTGACTTTTGGTTTTGACACACTGTTTCTTGTTCATGGGTTGGTGTGTCTTTGGGTGGGGTGCGGCGTTGGGTCCTCGGGTCCCTGGGGTCCCGAGGATTACGTGGGTCCCGAGTATCTCCGGCTGCCCTGGGGTTGCGATCAATCCTGGGGTCTCGTATGATTCTTGGATCTCTGGGGTCGTGTGGGGGAGATTTCTTTGGTTGCGTCGGTATACTGTCGGGGTCAGTACGTGGTCGTTTACCCGGTGGAGTACCACGGCCGGTAATATCATCTTCAGTGGCCTGGGGTGGACGTTTCCTTGGTTCCTGTGGTGCTGCCCACTGGGACAACATCCGACGTGGAACTCCAACCGTCACCATCATCTCTATTAACTGAGTACGGAGTGGTTGGGTGTTAGCACGACGTAATAGACGGAACAGATTACGTTGTAGTGTCTTGTGTAGAGAACGAACATTATGATCAAAGAGTGTGGGTGGTGGTGCCTGGATCTGTAGCTGAAGCATATTAGTGACTGGAGTCCACATGTCTGGTTTATAACAAGCCACTGTAATGAGAGACCTTACTGCCACTAAGTAAGCTGAACCACCAACATATGGTGTGTTTACCAAATTAGTTAATGCATCAATACCTTTCTTTACCATTGCTGGAGCAGCCTTTACCAAGATGTGACATTTTGGTGTGTCGGCTATAAGGTGTGCTACAACTGCTGCTTCTAAGAATCTAACCACATGTACTGTGATGCCTTCATTCTCAGCAAGAGGCAACATATGTAGTAGATGATCAGCCACACCACTCACAGCAGGCCAGGCATTAGTGAATGTAGCCTCATCCAGCTGGGCACTCCCTACAAGTTGTAACGCATGACGATAAATGTTGGTGAAGACTCGTACTGTTCTCTTGACGACGGCTTTGTCAGGATCATCTAACAATTCCTTCATCCCAGACACCAGCCCGGGGGAACTTAACATTGCTGCATACTCCATCACCATAACTGTTTAAAACAATAAAATATTACAATTAATATATATATATCACATATTAGACATCATATTTAGTATATATATAACACATATTATACATTACATTTAGTATACTGTATATATAACATATATTATACATCACATTTAGTATATATATAACACATATTATACATTACATTTAGTATATATATAACATATATTATACATCACATTTAGTATATATATAACACATATTATACATCACATTTAGTATACTGTATATATAACATATATTATACATCACATTTAGTATATATATAACACATATTATACATCACATTTAGTATACTGTATATATAACACATATTATACATCACATTTAGTATATATATAACACATATTATACATCACATTTAGTATACTGTATATATAACACATATTATACATCACATTTAGTATATATATAACACATATTATACATCACATTTAGTATATATATAACACATATTATACATCAATTTATAAACATAATATACTGTTGGCCACATGAATTCTTACACAGTGTATTATTTTGTAAAGAGAGGTTATTCATTATTGTGGAAGTACTGCAATGAATGGTCTACCAAGTGACTCAGTGATTACCAAAACAACAAACATAATAATAATAATAATAATAATAATAATAATAAAAATAATAATAATGATAAAAATAATAATAATAGTAGTAATAATAATAATAATAATAATAATAACAATAAAAATAATAATAATAATAATAATGATAAAAATAATGATAATAATAATAATAATAATAATAATAATAATAATAATAATAATAATAATAATGTTGTATTACAGTTACATATTCTGAAAACAACAACAATGTGTACCAATTATTGTAGCCAATAGTACAAATAGTAACAATATTGATCACATAACTAAATTAGTACTGTACTTGCATACTATTTTTAGTACTATTATCAACACGTACAAAATATAAAAGTTAATTGTATTCTAGTGGCAGAACTTTTGATCATGACTGTATATATTCATTACAGTATATTACAAACAAGAAAAGTAGACACACATACAGACAGACAAATAAAAAAAAAGGCCTCGTTTAGATTCCTATATAAAATTAAATATTGTACACACATTCTAAATATCTTATAATATTTACATGTACAGTTACGGCCATAATTAGTGACTACAGAACCTTGTAATTATCTAACATTAAATTAAGGGGGTGCGGGAATAGGGGGACAGGCTTGGGGTGGGGGGGTTAAGGGGTTTTTTGGGGGGGGGAATAGGGGGACAGGCTTGGGGAAGTTAGGGAAGGTGCGGGAATAGGGGACAGGCTTTCTACCCTTCTACCCACCCCAAGCCTGTCCCCATATTCCCACACACCCCCAGTCCCCCCCCCCAAGCCTGTCCCCTACTCCCACACACACCCCCTAACCATTTTCAACTCTTTTATCTTGTCTCTTACTCGCTGATTGATTGATTGATTGATATTAGACGTCGCAAACTGAAGCTCTATGAACCCTCCAAATAATCCAGGCCACAGAACGCTTCAGTGTTTCTAATAGGGAATCTGTTGTTGCCTGGAGTAGTTTGGAGGGTTCATAGAGCTCCAGTAAGGGTGTGTGTGTGTGTGTTGTTGCCTGGAGTAGTTTGGAGAATTCATAGAGCTCCAGTAAGGGCCCTCAATTTTTTTTTTTTAACTACGGGTGTTACTAAGCACGAAGGGAATTAACAGATGTAAACAAAAGACAGTTGGAGAAGTGAAATCCCTTTTTTTTTACGACAATCAAGAATACTGAGGAGGTATTTGTGCCCCCACCCCCCCTACCCCAGAGAGAGAAAGAGAGAGAGAGGGGAAGGAAGGGAGGGAGGAAGGAAGAGAGAGAGGAAGGGAGAGAGAGAGAGAGAGAGGAAGGGAGATAGAGAGAAAGAGGAAGGGAGGGAGAGAGAGAGGCTAAGCTTAAAAGGGCAGTGCAAGTAAACTTAGAAAAGAGAGAGTGAGAGAGAAAGAGAGAGAGCTAAGCTTGTATTGATCACCTCTCTCTCCACACACACACACACACACAGCTGCCAAATTCACGACAAATGTCATTATACACTCCGTCAACAATGCCTTCCACTTCACTCATGATAGATATGACAAGGTTATAGGTATATAATCTATGTTACACGCCATTCCTATAAGGGGGTACGGGAATAGGGGACAGGCTTGGGGTGTTTGGGGGGATGCGGGAATAAGGGACAGGCTTGGGGGGTGTTTGGGAATAGGGGACAGGCTTGGGGGTGTTTGGGGGGGTTCGGGAATAGGGGACAGGCTTGGGGGGATGCGGGTGTAGGGGACAGGCTTGGGGGTGTTAGGGGGATGCGGGAATAAGGGATAGGCTTGGGGGTGTTTGGGAATAGGGGACAGGCTTGGGGGTATTTGGGGGGATGCTGGAATAGGGGACAGGCTTAGGGGGGTGTTTGGGGGGATGCTGGAATAGGGGACAGGCTTAGGGGTGTTAGGGGGGATGCGGGTGTAGGGAGACAGGCTTAGGGGGGGTTAGGGGGCGGGGGGTTAAGGGGACAGGCTTTCTACCTACCCCCCACCACCACACCAAGCCTGTCTCCCTATTCACGCACCCCCCAATCCCCCCCCCAAGCCTGTCCCCTACTCCCACACCCCCTAAATATATCAGGCAAGGTTAGGTATATAATCTACGTTGTACGCCATTCCTATATTCCTCTCGTACGTAGCCTAATCTTTCAGTGTATGAATAATGAACATAATTATATACATGTACTATATGATCACCAGCTAGTACACCTAAATAAATGTCTGTTAATTAAAAGATATATAAAGCGACATATATAACACTATATATTTAATGTTGTATCAATAGTTGTCGCAATACGTACGTACCTCTTTTTGGCAACTGTACACCACACATCGTTTTAGTTTGTTTAGGCTAATCTACAATCACATATTTACGTGTTTCATTTCCAAACATCACACACAGTATATATAAAAAAAAAAAAAAATAATAAAAAAAAAAATAAAAAAAAAAAAATAAACAGTATCTATATTTACAAAATCTATCTTGCAGTTCAATCATTGCTGCGAATTTCTGCCTCATTTAAGGGGGTGTGGGAGTAGGGGGCAGGCTTGGGGGTTTTGGGGGGGTGCAGGGGTAGGGGGACAGGCTTGGCGGGGAGGGTTAGGGGGGTGCGGGAATAGAGGGACAGGTTTTCTACCCACCCCAAGCCTGTCCCCCTATTCCCGCACCCCTAAATCCCCCCAAACCTGCCCCCTATTCCCGCACCCCTAAATCCCCCCCAAGCCTGTCCCCTACTCCCGCACCCCCAAATCCCCCCCCCCCCCAAGCCTGTACCCTACTCCCGCACCCCCAAATCCCCCCCAAGCCTGTCCCCCTATTCCCGCATCCCCTAAAAATCCCAAAGCCTGTCCCCTACTCCCGCACCCCAAGCCTGTCCCCTACTCCCGCACCCCCCAAGCCTGTCCCCTACTCCCGCACCCCCCAAGCCTGTCCCCTACTCCCGCACCCCCTTAATCTCCACATCCGTCCAATAATCTTTTTTTATAGTCACAATATCTTTTACACGATCAAGTTTCTTTGTTATGACAAGTAAAGGGTGAGTGAAGTTCAACGCGCCTCTTCGCTCACATCCACCACTTACAGCTGTCAACATAAATCTCCTCCTCTTCGAAATCAATATTCTAAACAATTATCCATTCACATGTCAAAGGTGTTTCACTGTAAAGCCAATACTCATTTCATATAACTATAAAAATAGGGTTGGTTTGATTTCATATTCATTTTGAGTTAGGTTGAGGCCCTTCAGTCAAATGTATCTTCGAAATCAATATTCTAAACAATTATCCATTCACATGTCAAAGGTGTTTAAAATACTGTAAAGCCAAAACTCATTTCATATAACTATAAAAATAGGTTTGGTTTGATTTCATATTCATTTTGAGTTATACCTACGCAGCAGTCTAGAAGCTATATATATAAAAAAATATATATACCTTTCTTACATTTGACGTGTTCGGTAATTACAGGTTTTCAAAGTGTCTCGGAGGAATATAATAAATTGTATTTCAACAACCATGGACATTTATAATATTTACACGGGGTTGTTTAGCTCTACGTACAATACAATACTTTACTTTAACTTCACGTTATTGTATATAAACAACTGCGCATGAATTCGCATGTTTTGTTTTTTTTATTACAAGAGTACAATTTGTAAGGTAATTAACCTAGCTATAGTCTGTTCAAATGTTGTGTTCCACTAGCCTCTATCTATCTAGCTATTTATATCTGTCTATCTATCGCTATTTCTATCTATCTATCTATCTAACTATCTATCTATCTATCTATTTCTATCTATCTAAACATAAGAGGCCTAAAGAAACACAAATTTTGAACAGCTAGACTCAAGAGTAATATATGTAACTGCTAAGTCAGTAAAATTTGAGTGAATGTTGTGTTAGGGTTGTTTCATAAATATATAAACTATAGTATATTCATATACGACATTATAGATCAAGTGGAACATAACTTACATTAGTACAAACAAACAAACAAACAAAATAACACACACAGAAAAAAAATTGAACGAAAGGAAGGGTACAATCGTGATAAACCCAAACCTACACGCTAAAGTTGGCAGCACTGACAACTGACGCACCTAACTCCCTCCCTCTCCCTCCCTCCCTTATACTTGCTACTCCCAGGAGACCACACGTCCTCTGTAAACCCCCCCTCCCCCTTATTCCCTCCCTCCCTGACCCCACTCACTCTCTCACAATCCCCCCCACACCTTTACCTTCACCTTCCCTCCGGATCTGGACTCTCCCTTTCTCCCTTCTATGCAGCCCTCAACATATATAATAAACTCGTTCATGTCTCTCCCTTTCTCCCTTCTATGCAACCCTCAACATATATAATAAACTCGTTAATAAACTCGTTCATGTCTCTCCCTTTCTCCCTTCTATGCAGCCCCTAACATCATAAACTCGTACGTAGCTTACAAACCAATACTTATTACATATTATCACTGTTCTGTTTAACACAATCTGTATTCCATATCACTCTCCTAACCTCCTTTTTCACTTTAATCCCACTAGTTCTTATCTACTACGTATAGTATGCTAATAAAGCTTCCTTTCATCACATGCCTTGCCCATCATCCCCTTAGTGTTGCAACATTTCCCGTTTCTACCCAAGCCAGGCTCTACAGTACCTCGCTTCTCAAATCTCTCCCCCCACCCCTTCCCACTCCCAGGCCCCCACACCACTCTCTCCCTCCCCCCTCCCACTCCCAGGCCCCCACACACCTCTCTCTCTCACTCACTCTCCCGCCAACTCTCCCTTTTCCCTCTTTGTCCCTCAACTCTCCACTATACCATGGTCAACAACACGTGTTCCCTAAATGTATCCCTGCTATACCTGGTGCTATTATTTCTATTCATTAAAGGACCCTATGATCATGTATGAGAATTGGAGGCTTCTGATTCCTCCAGTCTATACCACAAAACATACTACAGTACTTCGATATAAATAGTGTTTTGTAGCAAGATTTGAAGGACTCGTTTACCTCCAATTTTCTGACTACATCACAAGGTTACTTAAATTTTATACTTCAAACAGAATAACATGTTGGATTAATCTAACATTATGGCTGACATGTATTCTAATTTATCGATCCATTTCAGCTTTTCTTTATATATAAAAACGAAGGCTAATCTTACTTACAGTATTCCTTACCACTATATCCAAAACTGTCAAAGAGAGATAGATTATTAACACACAAACACTATACTGAAATTTGGTATATGCACTGAGTTACCTACCTTCCTTGTTATCAATTAATTTTCAGTAATTATTTTCATTTCACGAGTTACTTGAAGGCACAGTATAAATATGGATGGATTGATTGACTGATATTAGGTGCCACAACAGTGAGGTCGTATAGCGCCAGAAAAATGTGACACAAATTAATTGATTGATTGACATTAGGCGCCGTAACATCGTGGTCAAATAGCGCCAGAATACGGTGATAGAGAGGTGAGACAGCAAGCAGGAAGAATCAAAAGGTTACACAACAACAAACCTAATATTGATGTTGGTTGTATTTCAGTTACGTATAGTTCTAGTCTAACACATTCCCAATACAGTACATACAAGTGTTTACCATTCACCAGGTCACCTAAATTCACCTTCCCACTACCATACTACTGTCTCCTCCATCACTTTCCCACTACCATACCATAATCATTTCTCCACCATCACTTTCTCACTACCATAATTTCTCTTCCATCACCTTTCCCATACCATAATAATGTCTCCTTCATCGCCTTTCTCATACCATATATTATATTCTCATTATATTACGTAAAACTTTCACACACACATTCCCCTCACATACACTACAGTACTTTCCCCTCTAACACACACACACACAGTACACACACACACAGTACAATACAACCTACATACACTCCTTATAATTACTTCACTCAGATACAACCTTCCGACAATTTTTTTTTTCTTGAATCTTCACACACCACAAAGTAAACAAATGATTATCAGAGCTTCGATAATATTTGGCCAGTTAATATTATATGACATTTGTCTTCGGTATCATAATAATACTTGTCGGTGTTTAGTATTAAAAAAATAAATAAATCAGCCTTCATATTCAGGAAATACTATTAAATGTGCAGCATTAAATTCGATCATTATTACGATCATTGCATAGTTTTTTTTAGTAGCCATTTTCACCCAGTCATTAATTAGTTTCCTTCGTTCGGATGCTTACAAACCACAACGCGATTCATTTTGATTGATGGATATTAGGCGCCGCAACATCGAGGTCCTACAGCGCCAGAAAAAAAAAGGTGATAGAGAGGTGTGACAACAAACCACAACGCGAGCAAATTGATATGGGCCCAAGGAGACAAACTTAGGGAAAACTCGATCCTGACAAAGCTAACAGGTTGTGGTTATGGGAACTGGGAAGGGAGGAAAGAAGGGAGGGAGGGGTTTGTGTGGGATCTGTTTCGTGTACTGGTTTTGGAGGACACATTATACCCACATGACTTCACAATTATAACTATGTATTTCACCATAGCCTATTCACTACAAGGTCGCTAGGATTGGTAGAGCTATTTTACGTAATTATAAGCAATTACTAAAACGACATATCACGTGTGTAACATACTCCTCTTGTCTGATATATAGTGACATGTATAAATCAGAAGAAAAACTACGGTACCAACAACATCACCACGAAAATCCACTGTCTTATGTAGTGTGTGTGTGTGTGTCCTCTTGTCTGGTGTGTGTGTGTGTGTATAAGGTGTCGACATCTAGTGGGGCAGAAGAGAAGCTACGGTACCAACAACATCACCACGAAACTCCACTGTCTCATTTATTTTTCACTGTCTCATCTAGTTCGACTCCCAATAATCTCGAGGCCTCACAAGAGTCGATTACTACTGACACCCTACAATCCCGAGGTTGATGATTTATATAACCATGTAATTTAACTAGCCTGAACAGTGGTAGGCTTACTGTACTATACCTTAATACAAAAATAAATTCTAAAACAATCAAACAAAATGAAAAGTTACAAAAGCTATTATCCGAGCTAGGAATACGAAACAATACATGACGAAAACTACAATACAGAGTTAAGTTATTATAGTCTCCATATAGCCTAGTAGAGTAGTAGGTGACAATGGAGGTAGTTACTAGTTTCCATATAGCCTAGTAGAGTAGTAGGTGACAATGGAGGTAGTTACTAAAGTCTGTTCAAAATTTGTTCCACTAGCCTCTATCTAGCTATTTCTATCTGTCTATCTATCACTATTTCTATCTATCTATGTAACTATCTCTATCTATCTATCCATGTAACTATCTCTATCTATCTATTTCTATCTATCTAAGCATAAGAGGCCAAAAGGAACACAATTTTTGAACAGAGAATACTATCTATATAACCTAGTACAGTTAGTTTTTGAACAGAGAATACAATCCATATAACCTAGTACGGATAGTAGGTGGCAATGGCGTTGTAGTTTGTTGGTACAGTTGCTAGCTTCTATCACAAGTGTTACTGATAATTTAACCAGGTGTTCCGTGGATAGAGATGATGTGTACGAAAACGATACTACCAAATTATTATTATATGTTGTTGTTGTTGTTGTTGTCTGCAGTGAAGTGAGCAATACTTTAAAAGGGAGGGTATAGTTTCTGACATTTTTGGTGATTATGATTCCTCCAAACTATTCCAGGCAATAGGATACCATTATTTGTCTTCATCTGGGTCTGTTTCCTGGCATACTTTGGAGGAATCAAGGCACTCCAATCTATTAAAAGTATACTCTCCCCTTAAAGGTTTGGGCGCCCCTTTGGCCACAACCACTAGCTTTCAGTTCATCAACTATCCCTCTTTTCATTTTATTTCCTTACTGCTTGCTGTCACACTTCTCAATCACCTTTCTCTGGCGCTATAGGACCTCCATGTTGCCAAGCCTAATACCCATCAATCAATCAATCACCTTTTTCTGGCGCTATATGACTTTCCATGTTGTGGCGCCTAATATGAATCAATCAACACGTCACAGCCAATGATTCTAGTTGTATGTCAGTAATTATAACCATGGAAAGCTGATATAAATAGAGCAAAAAGAAGAAAACTACCAAGATAGCTAATTAGGCTATATATAGTAACCATAACAGATGACAACAACAACAACAAGCATCAAGGTAAAAGAAGGAAAGGAGGGACAGTGAAAAAAAAGAAAAGAAAATGGATTGACCAGAATAAGAAAAGTTTCCTCAATACTTATACTGAATTATAATACACCTTGGTATCAGTGGGTTATGTACAGTCGGCAGCAGAAATTCGTACCACTCTACTCCCGCACACACACACCCCCTACCAAGCCTGTCCCACCCTACTCCCGCACCCCCCAAGCCTGTCCCCCTATTCCCGCACCCCATAAGGTGGTAATACACTTTTGTTACATTGGAGTGCCTTGATTCCTCCAAAGTAATGGTGTGTGTGTGTGTGTGTGTGTAGTGAGCGCCTGAAACTGTATGTGTGTTTGTGTGTTTGTCTGTTTGTTTGTGTGTGTGATTGTGGTGTATGTGTGTGGAAACCAGGTTTGTATGTGTGTGAAGGTGTGTGTGTGAGTGTGTGTGTAGTGAGCGGTTGAAACTGTATGTATTTATGTATGTATGTGTGTGTGTGTGTGTGTGTGTGTGGTGAGCAGCTGAAACTGTATGTATGTATGTATGTATATGTGTGTGTGTGGGAACAAGGGAAATGTCAAGGTGAAGGAAATGGCGAATGCATTTTTTATAAGGAAATTTGTACAGACACGGACATAAATAAAAGTTTGCGTCTCATTGTTTGTGTATACTCTACGATTATTCTATTCACCGTAACACACAGCGAGGTCATATAGCGCCAGAAAAAGGTGATAGAGATAGAAAAATCGGGGCAGAGCATTGGCCGGAGCCCCCTCTAGTTTAGCTCGCCTGGTCGGAGATTGAGAGGTGGGAAAGTAAACACAAAAGGTAACAGATTAAAAAAAGTAAAGTAGAGTAGAAGTAAATGATGTGTGTGTGTGTGTGTGTGAGAGAGAGAGGTAACAGATTAAAGAAAGGAAAAGAAAGAAGTGAAAAAAGGAAGTTTAGGAAGTGAAAAAAGGAAGATAAGGAAGTGAAAAAAGGAAGAGGAAGGAAGTGAAAAAAGGAAGAGAAGGAAATGAAAAAAGGAAATGAAGGAAGTGAAAAAATGGAAGATAAGGAAGTGAAAAAAGGAAAAGAAGGAAGTGAAAAAAGGAAGAGAAAAAAGGAAGTGAAAAAAGGAAGAGAAAGAAGTGAAAAAAGGAAGAGAAAGAAGTGAAAAAAGGAAGAGAAGGAAATGAAGGAAGTGAAAAAAGGAAGAGAAGGAAGTGAAAAAAAGGAAAAGAAGGAAGTGAAAAAAGGAAGAAGAGGAAGAAAAACAAGGAAAAGAAGCAAAAGAAGTGTGTGTGTGTGTGTGTGTTAACGTTAAGCCCCGTTTCTGTTCGAACAAGTGTAAGTGCAGGTTGGATGGCTGGATGTGTACGAAGACGGCAAAGTTAAACCTATATAATAGTCACGTGATTACAGTATAGCCAATGTAGCAGAGTTTTACAGTCCAACGCAAAAATATATATATAAATTTTTAGCTGCTTACTTACAAGGAGTCTACGATATATTGTAATTTAATACGAACTTTTATTTTTTGTGTGGTTCCAACGCAAAAATATATATATATAATAATTCAGTAGGTGTGTTTAATATTTAGCTACTAACTTACAATATATTACGATATATTGTAATTTAATATGAACTTTTATATTTTGTGTGTGGTTGGAACACAAATACACAAACATAAATACGATATATTGTAATTTAATATTGAACTTTTATTTTTTGTGTGTGGTTGGAACACAAATACACAAAATTAATATACAAATATAAAAATTCAACAGGTGTGTTTTTATGTTTAGCTGCTTACAAGGAGTCTACGATATATTGTAATTTAATATGAACTTTTATTTTTTGTGTGTGGTTGGAACACAAATATACGTTCATGTTTACAGACAAATCTAAATATTACTTAACTTACTACTGCTCAAACCAATATACGACCATTCAAATAATTACCATTACACACGAGAGAGAGAGAGAGAGAGAGAGAGAGAGAGAGAGAGAGAGAGAGAGAGAGAGAGAGAGAGAGAGAGAGTTACAAGGAGTTACAGAGAAAAGAAGTACCCTAGACCTTACGATCCATACAAAGAGGGTACCTGTGGGTTTAGTTGTTAAGAGAGAGAGAGAGAGAGAGAGAGAGAGAGAGAGAGAGAGAGAGAGAGAGAGAGAGAGAGAGAGAGAGAGAGAGAGAGAGAGAGAGAGAGAGAGAGACTTTTAGAGAGAGAGTTGAAGTTGTCGTTTATGAATAATAATTAATTCTGAGTGTACCTCATCACTTTACAAGTTACAAATAATTAAATAAGGAACAGCTGTAAAAACCCAAACTCAACCCCAACTTTTATCTAGATGTTCGTAAAGTTTTCTCTTCTTGTAGCCTAGCAGCTCAAAGGTTAGCAACTATTCGTTTTAATTAAGGGGGTGCGGGAGTAGGGGCAGGCTTGGGGTGTGTGAGAATAGGGGGGCAGGCTTGGGGGTGCGGGAGTAGGGGCAGGCTTGGGTGTGTGAGATTAAGGGCAGGCTTGGAGGGGGTTGGGGTGTGTGAGAATAGGGGGACAGGCTTGGGGTGTGTGAGAATAGGGGACAGGCTTGGGGGGGGGGTGTTTGGGGTGTGTGGGAATAGGGAGACAGGCTTAGGGATGGGTAGAAAGCCTATTACCTATTCCCGCACCCCCTAACCCCCCCCCAAGCCTGTCCCTCTACTCCCAACCCCTCCCCCAAGACTGTCCCCCTATTTCCGCACCCCCTTAAGGAAAAAATTTGTGTTGGTTATTCTGGAGCAACTGAATCCTCCAAACTATTCCAAGCAACAACAGAACACCATTATTTTTGCTAATTTGGCCCTATTGTGTGTGTATATGTGTGTGTTTGTTAGTGTGTGTGTGTGTTTGTTAGTGGGGGGGTGTGTGTGTTTGTTAGTGGGTGTGTGTGTGGGTGGAAGGAAACTGAATCCTCCAAACTATTCCAAGCAACAACAGAACACCATTATTTTTGGCCCTATTTCCTGACATACATACATATTAATCTATTCCTGTTTCGTAGCATCGTTTAGGAGGAATCAAAGTGCTCCAATATACGAAGGAATGTTCACTAATTAATCCCTTTATCCTAAAACCGTGAGTCACGTGACCTTACACTAAGTTGAGTATTAACGGATAAAGAGGAAAGGGAGGGAGGGGGGAAGGGGAGGTAGAGAAGGGGGAGAGGGGGAGGGAGGGGGGTAGGTAGAAGGGTGAGAGAGGGAGGTAGAGAAGGAGGAAAGGGGGAAGAGAGGGAGGTAGGAAAGGGGGAGGGAGAGATGAAGAGAAGAAGGGGGAGGAAAGGGGGGAGAGGGAGGGAGGAAGAGAGAGTACTTCCAGAATAATAACCTTTTATATATATATAGCCAGTGTAAGAATTTCTGTGGCCAACTGTACATGGATCCTACTCTGCCCTCCATCCATTTACTAACCTAACCTAACCTTCACTAAACTAACCTAACCTAACCTAAGACCAGACCTAACCTAACCTAACCTTCACTAAACTAACCTAACCCAACCTAACCAAAACCTGACCCGATCTAACTAATTATCAATATATAATAAATATATTTAATGAATATATAATAAACACGAGTATTATTAACCCCTAAATCAATATAATTAATTACTGAAGTTTATATAGCTACTAAATAAATCAGAAATATTCTCATCCTACTACTACTACTACTACTACTACTACTACTACTACTACTACTACTGTGACTTATTTACATAACTATTATAATACTTACATCAGTATATAATAATAATAAAAATAATAATAATAATAATAATAATAATAAAAATAAAAATAATAATAATAATAAAAATAATAATAATAATAAAAAAACCTACCTTGATGTCCAATATCAATGAGAAACAAGACACACACACACAACGAAATTTACGAATAAATAAAATGTCCACATCGTAACACCAATACATATAACACAACGAACGTAACACCATTGTATACATCTGATAACAAAACGAACTTAACACTAACTGAATTATAACAACAAACGAACGAAACCTTGTATAAATAAATGTCAACAAAAGAACGTAACAGGAAATATTATGTATACAACGAACATAAACAAAACTATATGACTATTCTTGACAAACTACAAACAAATAAACACTACAAATTACGTAAACAAAACTATGACTATTCTTGACAAACTACAAACATTATATTACGTAAACAAAACTATATGACTATTCTTGACAAACTACAAATACTATTACGTAAACAAAACTATGACTATTCTAACAAACTACAAACAAATAAACACTACAAATTACGTAAACAAAACTATGACTATTCTTGACAAACTACAAACAAACAATATTATGTAAACAAAACTATGACTATTCTTGACAAACACTCACGCAAACAAAACTATAACTATCCTTGACAAACCAAACACTATCACCATCCTTTACAAACCACAAACACTTATCACGCAATCAAAACTTATCACTTTCCCTGACAAACAACCGACAAACACACACACACCACCACTACTTTTTTTTTTTTTTACCACTACGAGTTGATTCCAGTAGTTGGTATTGGTTTGTAAGCACACAAACGAAAGAATGTTAGCCTTTTAAATGACTTATGGGTGAATTATTTAATGAATTTGGTGAATAAACTATAGTGATTATATATAATTATTATTATTAAATGACTTATGAGTGAATTACTTAATGAATTTGGTGAGTAAACTAGGCAATTATTATTATTATTATTAAACTATACAGTGATCATCATTATCTAACTGTTGGATAGATTTTGTGAATGTGGATACTCAGCTTTTGGAAAATAATGAAGCCTTACAAGTGTGGTTGGTTGGTTGGGAAGCTAACAAACCAATACTACTGTGGAATCAACCCTAATATAATGAAGCCTTACAAGTGTGGTTGGTTGGTTGGGAAGCTAACCAACCAATACCACTGTGGAATCAACCCATCTCAAACCTACTGTATATTCCTATCACAAAAACTTCAAACACGAAACTCAACACCACAAAATCTATATTGACCAAACTACTGTATTTGTGCTTTTGTTTGTATAATAAAGATGGTGAATGAAACCCCGTAAGCTTTTACTGCCTATAAGCTTGTACTCTATATAATTTATAAGCTTGTACTGTATTTTATAAGCTTTGTACTGCATTTATAAGCTTGTATTGTATATAGTAATTATATATATAGTTTACAGTAGGTTTATTTATATCAAGTTAACTTCAATGTTTACTAACTAACGTATCAACAACATTAACAAGTGAAGTGAAATATTAAATTAAGCGAAGCGCAGTTAGTTAATAAGTTGAAAAATGCGTATCTTTCTTTGTACCGGATATGTGTAAGAACTGTAAGCCATGATACGATATGGAATTATTCATATCAAATTACATTGACAATATGGCACGGTTGAAAATGTCAGAGAGAGAGAGAGAGAGAGAGAGAGAGAGAGAGTGGGAGAGAGAGGGAGGGGGGACAGAGTAGAGAGCGTGAGGGTACCAAAAGGCAATAGAGGACTGGGGGGTAGAAAGGAGTGGGGGTAGTAGTGGTTTTCAGCCAATGGGAAGAAGGTATCCATAGAGATGCTGCCTGCCTGCCAGAGGTTAAATAAGACATACAAACAGATACGATTAATTAAAATGTATATAACCAACACTTGATTATACACACACACTACCTACACAAACAGTAGTACTCTTATTACACACGTGTATGTACAGTACATAATGAACCAAACAAGAAATGTACTACACAAAGAACCAAACAGTACTTTTACTACAGACTACAGTAGAGTATGTACACAAAGAACCAAACAGTAATGTACTACACAAGAGTATGTACACAAAGAACCAAACAGAATGTACACTAGATTTTGTACACAGAACCAAACAGAATGTACTACACAAAAGTATGTACACAAAGAACCAAACAGTAAAGTACTACACAAGAGTATGTACACAAAGAACCTAACAGTAATGTACTACAAGTATGTACACACAACCAAATAGAAATGTACTACAGTAGTATGTACACAAAGAACCAAATAGAGAAGTACTACACAAAGAAGCACACAACAGTACTACCAAACATGCAAAAGTTATGTACAGTCAAAATTCAAATCATAATTAATTAAGGAGGAATTTATTTTGTGTTGGTTAATCTGGAGCAACTGAATCCTCCAAACAAACAAATTATTCCAAGCAACAACAACAACAGAACACCATTATTATTTGTGTTCATCTGTGTGTCCTGTTTCCTGACATATAGAACAACAGAACACTATTATTTTTGTTCATCTGTGTGTCGTTTCCTGACATATATATATATTTAAATATACTTTGGAGGAATCAATGCACTCCTATGTAACAAAAGTGAATTACCTACCTACCACATTTTTAATTTTTTTTAACACCTTCAAATTAAACTGCCTATAGATGAATTTGTGAACTATATATAATCGTTATCTCTAATAAGATTTAACTCACGTGGTTCATTTACATTCACAAGACAGACAGGCAGGACTTTTGATCATGACTGTACACAAAGAACCAACCACCAGTCTGTTCGTCTCGAAACTACCACAGAACAGGACTTTTGATAGTGACTGTACACAAAGAAACTCCATCTAAACTACCACACAAACAAGACTTTTGATAGTGACTGTATACGTCCACAGGAAAGTAATTTTGATTGTGACTGTACACAAATAAAAACCTCCCATCTACACTACCACACAAACAGGACTTTTGATGGTGACTGTACACAAAGAAACTCCATCTAAACTTTTGATTGTGACTGTACAGAACAGTGAAAGTGCAAGTTTGGTACAAAGAAAGAAAGGAAGGAAGGACACGTAAGAAAGAATAAGAGATTTGGCACGACTACCAACCTATTTCCTGGCAGGTACAGTACTATAAAGAGTAAAGAAGGAAAGGAGGATGAAAAGATGGAAAAGAATGGGAGAGGAGAAAGATAGGAAGAAAATGTGGATAGGGAAAGGGAGATGAGATGGGAAGGAAAGGGGGAGGAGAAAGATAGGAAGAAAATGTGGATAGGGAAAGGGAGATAAGATGGGAAGGAAAGGGGGAGGAGAAAGATGAGGATGTGAAGATAGGAAGAAAATGTAGATAAGATGGGAAGGAAAGGGGAGGAGAAAGATAGGAAGAAAATGTGGATAGGGAAAGGGAGATAAGGTTAGGAAGGAAAGGTGGATGTGAAGATGGGACGAAAAGGGAGATGAGAAAGAAGGGAAGGAATTTAAGCAACCCTTTGTTGTATCTTGTATGTATGTATGTAGTCAGAAAATTGTGAGTTAAACGAGTCCTTCGAAAATTGTCACGAAACACACACACACACACATACCTATATGGAGCTAGTTTTGTGTGTGGCATAGTCAGGAGGAATCAAAAGCCTCCAATTCTCATACACGATCACAGTCATGTATTGAAACTATATTATTATCATCATCATCATATAGATAATGTCCTCAATAATCTAACCCTAATCTCTCCTTCATGTCATAATAATGCGCAATAATAATGACTTAACTCGTACCAACATTGCATGAGGTGAGTGAGTGAGGATGCTACCAATAATATTATCAATATCTTGCAACGACTATATAACTACATAACTGAATCAATTTGTCGCTATTTGTGGATCAAGGATAGCTCTAACTATTATTATAAGCCTGTAGCATTATATAGAACGAGGGAGAAGACGAGAACAAGAAGTGGAAAAGAGAATAAATAAAATAAAATATTGGTGGAACAGCAGGCACGATAAAATAATAAGAAATAAGATAATAAAATAAGAAAGAGGGGATGGATGGATGGGACAGATAACACGATGAGAATAGTAAGATAAATGCCAGAAATGTAAGATAAATGCGAGAAATGTAAGATAAATGCGAGAAATGTAAGATAAATGCGATAAATATAAAGTAATACCGTACACAAACGCAGGGTGTGGAGAGAGACAAGGCGAGAGAATATGAAGTAAGTGTAGAGAGGAATGGGGGGTGGGGATGGTGGTGGTGGAGAGGGGGGTAGGAAGGTAGGCGAAGCGAAGTGAAGGGTGGTGGGGGGAAGGGGGATGTGAAGGGTGGGGGGGAGAGGGGTTTGGGGGGTGTAAGATCAAGGAGAATACCAGCTTGGGCGTGGGAGAGAAGGCTGGGGGGGGAGGGGATATGGGGGTAAGGGGGGGAAGAGAAGGAGGGGGGGTAAGGGGGGGAAGAGAAGGAGGGGGGGGGGAGGGGGGAAGAGAAGGAGGGAGGGGAGGAGGGGAAGAGAAGGGGAGGAAGCAGTAATTATGAAGAGGCTAGGAGAAATGTTTACCATGAAAACACATATTTATCTTCATCCATAAATATCTTCAAACTCCCAACATTCCTATATTGATGGTTAATAAAAAAAAATATATAATAATCGACTGAAATAATTTAGGTAACGTGCGCAAACTTACGTATTATTTAAAATTTCTTTATGTATGTATGTACAATCTAATATAAAAGATGATCGTATAAAATTCCCAAAAGCTTATTATTAATACAAGTCGCATGATTGGTCAAGAAAGAATGTGCAATGATTGTGAAATAAGTGTTGAACTAGAACATTCCCCAATATGGCCTTAGACATCTACACGGTGACTACTAAGACATCAAGACACCTAATCGGAAAAAACGCATCAAGAACAATTAAACACCACTAACTTTTTCCCCCCCAAGTTAATATTATAACTAGTAACTTTCCACCATCACACACAACATATTTATCCCCACTTTACACCATATATAGCCTCTTCGAAGACTACGTAGACATCATGGTAGTCGTCGAGAGTGGGATGGACACGCAGCCAGTCAGCCACGGGTCCAGATCAGGGCTGCCAATAGCAAGACTTTAACCAAACAACAACAATAATAATAATAATAATAATCACATTTTTTGTAACAATCCAGAGACAGAATCAATGTAATAGAATCCTATATAAATAAATAAATATGTTACTGAGTTTTCACACCTGTAAAATACCCTAAAATAGCGATACTACCTTAAATAAACAGCATAAATAAATATGAACTTTCACAATCACGAACCATAATTATTATTTACCTCAAAATTTCAATACAATAATAATAAATAATGACTCTACATGGATTAAATAATGACCTAGGCGTTGAACTAGACTAACTAAACGAGGCCAAACCTGACAAATGACGCCAAAATGAGGAGATAGAGTAGGGGGGAGGGGGGGGGAGCGTCGATTCTGTCTGTATGTATGTCACCAACACCCCTCCGGCCCCATCATACTTTACCTTAAAATAAATTGGGGTTAAATGGGAGGAAATAGGGTTCAAGTTGACTAGCCTATATTCAAATGTTGGTTTGATATAGGTATTAATCAACTCTTTAAATTGGGACGAGAGGAAATAAGAAATCTTGTGGAGCCTCCGTCCCACGCGACCTCTCCCTACGACAGCTGAGGTGGGAATGGCGGTCAGTGTTGCCAGTCACTTCCTAGCTTGCTCCCCCTTCACGAAATTTCCCCAAACGGTCAAACGTGCATTTTAGAATTTTCCCTCTTTTTTTGTTTACCTTAAATGAATTCCCAATAGTGAGTATATAGTAGTCGTTTATTTACCATCTATTAATTTTCCCTATTTTATTTCAATTATTGCCTGTTTTCTCCTGACGATACTGGTTTATTTACCCTCATTTCCCTATTTAGAATTTTCCCTCTTTTTTTTTACCTTAAATGAATTCCCTATAGTGAGTAGTAGTCGTTTATTTACAATCTATTAATTTTCCCTATTTTATTTCAATTATTCCCTGTTTTCTCCTGCCGATGCTGGTTTATTTACCCTCATATCCCTATTTACATCAATAATTCCCTATTTACACCTAATAATCGCATATATATATGTACCATATTAATATTTCGTCAGGTAGAAAATTTCCAGTTTACTCTTGGACAATCTTGGACAATCTTTATATAAATACCCCACAATTCCCCATATTTAAGTACAATTACCCCATATCTAGGGATAATTCACCATATATGGGAACATTGACTTAGCGGCGTGTGTAGAGACGGGGCCTGCCTATGATGACGTCACGCAAGGTTTCCCGCTTCACTCATCATTGTTCAATATCAATGACTTTCGTTCAATAACATCACATTCTCGCCTTATACGAGCAACACAAACTTACTTAACTAAATTACTAAATGTACTAAACTAAACTAAATATTATCCTACGACATTAGGCATCTCTATTACAAATATGAACCATGTCTCTAATAATTTCGTTCATTTATCTAAACTTTACACTCAACACTTCACCCAATAAACACATAATATACAACTCGATTCATAATGATAATATACCTTAGTTTTGTTTATTATTGATACATGTTGGATGGATGGATGGAGGCTAGTTGAAGTTTTTTTTTTTTTTCTCACACACACAACAACTATCTGTTTCTGTCTGTAGTTGTCGAATATTTTCTTTTTGTACTGATTTAATATTGCATCCACATCCCTACTATATGTTCCTACCAGCCTCTCAATATAATATACATCAGATTGATATTAAATAGATGCACATAGATATATATACATGTTTTCTCGGATAAATATTAGGAAAATAATCATTAAAATGTTTCACACAATAGTTAGCACATATCGCCTTCACTCCCACACAAAGTTTATTTCCCGCCTTTCTTTATTATGGTTAAACAAGGGGGGTCGGGGGTAGGGGACAGACTTGGGGGGGGGTGACTGGGGGTACGGGAATAAGGGGACAGGCTTGGGGAGTGCTGGGGTAAGGGGACAGGCTTGGGGGGGTGGGGGACTGGAAGGGTGCGGGAATAAGGGGACAGGCTTGGAGGGTGGGGGATAGAAAGCATGTCCCCTATTCCTACAACGCCCCTCCACCCCCCAATCAGATGTCACACCAGGTAGTGAAGATGTTAATACTTATCTCTGCTAAATATAAAGGGCAATGGCTCTTCCACTTAATAGTGAAGATGTTAATTAACACTTATCATGATGTCACACCGGGTAGTGAAGATGATAATACCTATATCTGCTAAATATAAAGGGCAATGTCTCTTCCACTTAATAGTGAAGATGTTAACTCTTATCTAACCGACATTTGTAACATAAAAATAATACACTGTCACGGAATCTTCACTTCGGGTTTTGACTGTTTTTTTTATTTTTGAAAATTTCAGAAAAGTTTTATTTTTGGGAGTGCTACTGATTCCTCCAAACCATATGAGTCCCCTACTCCCACACCCCGAGTAGTGGTTCTGTTTCGTGGCACAGTTTGGAGACATCATGCAGTACCCTTCTGATCCAACAAATGCAACATACATACATACATACATACATATCCAACCAGTGCAACCACAACATACATACATACATACATACATATCCAACCAGTGCAAACACAACAGCCATACATACATACATATTATATAATACACACACGTGACAGTTCAGGTGTGCCCCTTCCTTAGGTATAGACAAAAAATATCCCCATGACTAACAGGCCACACAGATGTGTACTCTATCTCACACCAATCTTTATTGTTGTTGAGAGAGAGAGAGAGAGAGAGAGAGAGAGAGAGAAATAACTGTATGCCACTTATCACGGCTGATTGAGATACTAATTTCATTATATTGTCATAATAATAACGGTAACGGTAAGGTGGAGAGATATATGTAGCCTATATAGCTAGTCTCTTGTCAAGTAATAAGTAGCTCTTTGATTTCAATTTTATCAAGAACAAGAACATATGAAGGAAAACCCTTCAAAAGCTCCGGCTCTTAATGATTCAAGTGAAATGAGTGAGTGAGTGAGTGAGTTGAACCCCTTTTAAGAAATGGTCACCCCAAGAAGAATGAGTGAGTGAGTGAGTCAGTTAAACCTCTTTTAAGAAATGGTCGACCCAAGAAGAATGAGTAAGTGAGTGAGTCAGTCAGTTGAACCTCTTTTAAGAAGTTGTCGCCCCAAGCACAAGAACAAGAAAAAGAACAATAATTACGATAAGGCCTAGAGCTCTCGGTTTAGGCCTGAGCTAAAAATATAAATCTTACAAGCATAATTTTTTGAAAGCTGTGTAGGACAAATTTAGAAGAGGATAGTACGTGGTGGGGACAACAACAAACGAAGTAATAGAAGAAAAAGGACTGTCGGAGAATAATTTAGAATAATATAGTAACTTGATGTATAGTTGAAAAGTTAATGAACTCAGGAAAATAAAGATGAATGTGGAATCAGCGTTCCCAACTTCCCAGTTCCCAAACTATATAGCTCTCTCTCTAATAAGCCTAGGGAATAAATCCCTAGATTATCCCAGAATTTCATAAATAACGAAAGGAAGTTATTTATGTTGTTTTCATTGTTTTCAGGAGTTTTTCCAACTATAACATTTTAATTTACGTTACTGCATTCCCTCCAGGGTATGATGTGCATTTATTTATTGATGAAGTCCAATTATTTACATAAATAAACATACTGATGTCAAGTTTGACTGAATCAATCTTGGGATTTCCTGGGCAGATCTCGTCAAATCCACTAGAAAGTGACCAGATCCTACAACAATGTTTATTCTAGCCCTGTGAGGGATAACTAATATACACAGAGAATAAAGTCAGCCCCACTGGGCCCAGGCAAGGCTGTGGTAGAGGTTCCAAATTCATCATTTTTGGATAACCATCCCTCACCAGTGGGAAGGGGTGATAAAGAGGTGGGACAGTAAATACAAAGGAAAGAAAAGGAACGGAGGGATACATGAAGAACTGAAAAGGATTAGCTGGGGCCGAAGGGACGCCAAAACCCTTGAAATACTGCCCACGTCTCTGCAGGCAATACTTCCCTTATTATATTATAATTATAAATATTAATTAATTACGGGGTCATGATAAGTGTTAACATATTCACTATTAAGTGGAAGAGACATTGCCCTTTATATTTAGCAGAGATAAGTATTGACATCTTAATTTTTTTGTATGACATCTGCGAGCGAACCCTACTCTGGAATAACAGAAATAGGACTCCCACTTTGGTGAAAATTACACAATATTTGAAAATTTAATCAATGTTTGTGACAAATCTAGGGAAATGCGCAAGTGTAGGAGTCTAGAGAAATCAAATTAACAAGAAAATACACACAAAAAAGGCAACGTTATTATAATAATTCTGAGGGAAAAGGTAACCAATCTATGGAAATAATAATAATCTTGTGAAAAGTCCGAGGGGGAATGGACTAACTAATATATGTCTTCACCTCCAGGTAAATAAAAAAGATTAGACTTGGTAAACTAAGCGACGTCAACAAACAAGATGGCTCCCAAGGTTGAAGTACACGAGGAATCTTCAATATTACAAGCTGTGATTTTAACTGAGTGTGACATTGATTATGGAACTGCTATTACTCACTATAATCCTAAGGTATTTAATTATATAGTCATTTAAGTGTAATAAAGTTTAATATAGTAAATAATTAAGTGATATAAAGTGATGTTGTTGATTTTGTTTCGTCAGATTGTCAAAAATGGGGTCTGGGATTAGGGGACAGGCTTGGGGGGTGCGAGATTAGGGGACAGGCTTGGGAGGGGCTTTGGGGGGTGCGGAAGTAGGGAGACAGGCTTGAGGGGGCTTTGGGGTGTGCGAGAGTAGGAGACAGGCTTATTATGGGGTGCAGGAGTAGGGGACAGGCTTTGGGGGGGTGCGGGAGTAGGGGACAGGCTTGGGAGGGGATTAGGGGGTTGCGGGAATAGGGGACAGGCTTTCTACCCATCCCAAACACAATTGTCATATTTTTCCTTAAAATTTTGGTAAATATTGAATGAATTACCGTTATTGTGTATGTTTTTTTTCTACCTTCATTACCCACTTATTTAGACCATTCTAAGACTATTTTCTTCTATGGCATTTCCTGCATAAATACCCCATTTCCAAGATATTCAAATGGGGCATTTTAAAATTAGCCTGACCTTACCTGACCTGACCTAACCTAACCTAACCTAACCTAACCTAACCTAACCTAACCTAACCTAACCTATGGCATTTCCTACACAAATACCCCATTTCCAAGATTTTAAAATTAGCCTGACCTTACCTGACCTGACCTAACCTAACCTAACCTAACCTAACCTAACCTAACCTAATCTAATCTAATCTAACCTAACCTAACCTAGACTACCGGGACCTAACCTGGACAGACTACTGGGAAATAATCGTGATAAAATGTACAATAAATGACTGGGGCAAAATACTGGGAAACAGCCGGATCTGGCAACACTGCTGCAAAATGGTAATTCTTTCAATAAAAACCAAAGGGGCT
This sequence comes from Petrolisthes manimaculis, assembly GCA_034508575.1. Lineage (NCBI taxonomy): Eukaryota > Metazoa > Arthropoda > Malacostraca > Decapoda > Porcellanidae > Petrolisthes > Petrolisthes manimaculis. Next base: position 63,199 of record JAWZYT010000695.1, on the reverse strand, counting down.
TTCACTTCTCCAACTGTCTTTTTTTTTTTTTATCAATTGTTATGTAGTTTTTATTTTATTGTTTTATTGTCCCACGTCTCAATCATCTTCCTCCTCCTCGGGTGGCACATGACCTCGCTGTTGCCGTGCCTAATATGAATCTCAATCATCTTCTTCTTCGGGTGGCACATGACCTCGCTGTTGCAATGAATAAATCCGTGACTATTATTTATTTTACAGGTTCTGGTACCCCTCGCTAACACACCATTATTGGACTATACCTTGGCTTGGCTGGAAAGATGTGGAGTGGATGAAGTCATAGTCTATTGTCGAACCAACACACACACCGACAAAATAAAACAGCATTGCAAGTGAGTGTGTGTGTGTGTTTGTGTTTGGTACAGTCGTGGTCAATTATAATCATCCACATATGGGTATCTCAAATAACAACACACACACTGACAAAATAAAACAGCATTGCAAGTGAGTGAGTGTGTGTGTGTGTGTGTGTTTTGGTACAGTCATGGTCAATTATAATCATTCACATATGGGTATCTCAAACCACAACACACACACTGACAAAATAAAACAGCATTGCAAGTGAGTGTGTGTGTGTGTTTGTGTGTTTGGTACAGTCATGGTCAATTATAATCATCCACATATGGGTATCTCAAACCACAACACACACACTGACAAAATAAAACAGCATTGCAAGTGAGTGTGTGTGTGTGTGTGTGTTTGGTACAGTCATGGTCAATAATAATCATCCACAAATGGGTATCTCAAATAACAACCCACACACTGACAAAATAAAACAGCATTGCAAGTGAGTGTGTGTGTGTGTGTGTGTGTGTGTTTTGGTACAGTCGTGGTCAATAATAATCATCCACATATGGGTATCTCAAACAATTTACTGTCTATAGTTTATGTAATATACTGCCTTATTTCCTTGTATATATTTTATGTTTCTTTCCAGTAATCTTATTTATATATTTACATCTATTCGTTGCTGTATATTTTCAGCTCCATATATTTTCAGCTCATTAATAAAACCGTTTATTATTATTATTATTATTATTTTATTATTATTTCCACAGGATGTTTCTTTCCAGTAATCTTATTTATATATTTACATCTATTCGTTGCTGTATATTTTCAGCTCCATATATTTTCAGCTCATTAATAAAACCGTTTATTATTATTATTATTATTATTTTATTATTATTTCCACAGGATGTTTCTTTCCAGTAATCTTATTTATATATTTACATCTATTCGTTACTGTATATTTTCAGCTCCAGGCTACCACTCTCATTAATAAAACCATTTATTATTATTATTATTATTTTATTATTATTTCCACAGGAGGTTCACATCAAGAAGAGAGGACTGTGGTATAAAGGTGATGGTAGTAGTGTCAGAAGATTGTCTCAACCTTGGTGATGCCATGAGAGACCTTTACTCCAAGTCTCTTCTCAAGGACGACTTCATACTGCTCCAGGGCGACCTAGTGGCCACCCTCGACCTTCAGGACATTGTTGCCAAGCATAAGTTAGTAGGCGTGTGTGTCTGTTTGTTTGTTTTTTGTGTGTGTGTGTGTGTTAGTTTGTGTTTGTGTGTGTTATTTGTGTGTGGATGTGTGTCTGTTTATTTGTGTGGATGTGTGTCTGTTTGTTTGTGTGTGTGTGTTATTTGTGTGTGGATGTGTGTCTGTTTGTTTGTGTGTGTGTGTTATTTGTGTATGGATGTGTGTCTGTTTGTTTGTGTGTGTGTCTGTGTTATTTGTGTATGCATGTCTGTGTGTGTTATTTGTGTATGGATGTGTGTCTGTTTGTTTGTTTTGTGTGTGTGTGTTATTTGTGTATGGATGTGTGTTTGTTTGTTTGTTTTGTGTGTGCGTGTTATTTGTGTATGGATGTGTGTCTGTTTGTTTGTTTTGTGTGTGTTATTTGTGTATGCATGTTTGTGTTATTTGTGTATGGATGTGTGTTTCTTTGTGTATGTGTGTGTGTTATTTGTGTATGCATGTAGGCCCTGGATTTAAGATGACTAAATTTATCACATATATCCTTTTAAGGTGATAATTCACTTTTGTTACATTAGTGTGTCTTGATTCCTCCAAAGTATGCCAGGAAACACGACCAAAAGAACAAATATAATGGTGTTCTGTTGTTGCTTGGAATAGTTTGGAGGAATCAGTTGCTCCAGATTTATTATTCATTATTTATTTATTAGTTTGTATGGTCATGAATAAGAGTTAGGTGGCTGGGAAATCATATGTTGGTTTTCAGTGAGTGTAAAATGAAGAGAGAAATTAAAACGCCTCTCTCTCCCTCAGGGAAAATCGCCTGTCAGACAAGAGCATGATTATGACCTGCGTGTATGTCAACAAACCCACGGAGACAACAACAACAACAGCAGCAATGGAGGGAGAGGAAGAGAGAGGTAAGGAAGTAACAGCCACACTCGTCACGGCAGCTGATACCGGTAAACTTCTACTCCACCGACGCACACGGAGTAAATCATCTAAAATATCCATTCCCACTGTAAGTAACTAATACCATACAGGTTATATTAGTCACATGAATTCACACACACTGTATGTATATGTAAAGAGAGGTTATTCATTATTGTGGAAGTACTGCAATGAATGGTCTACCAAGTGACTCAGTGATTACCAAAATAACAAACATAATAATAATAATAATAATAATGTTGTATTACAGTTACATAGTCTGACATTTCAAAACAACAAACCTAATGATAATAATAATAATTATGTTTTATTATAGTTACATAGCCTGACATTTCAAAACAAACCTAATAATAATAATAATAATAATAATAATAATAATGTTTTATTATAGTTACATAGCCTGACATTTCAAAACAAACCTAATAATAATAATAATAATAATAATAATAATGTTGTATTACAGTTACATAGCCTGACATTTCAAAACAACAAACCTAATAATAATAATAATAATAATGTTGTACAATATTACAGTTACATAGTCTGACATTACAAAACAACAAGCCTAATAATAATAATAATGTTATATACGGTAGCAGTTACATAGTTTGACCTAATAACAATCAATCAATGAATTACAGGAGTTGTTCCAAGCAAGCAGCGACTTACTCACCTACCCCGCGGCCTACGACCCCAGTCTGGCCATCTGCTCCGAGGTGGTGCCGTCGCTGTTCTCGGACAACTTTGACTACGGTTCAAGAGACAGCTTACTCCGAGGGGTGATAGAACAGGAGGAACTATTGGGTTATTCTATACGTTGTCAGGTGGTGCAAGATGGATATGCTTGTAGGGCGTCAACACTACAACAGTATCAAAGAGTTAGGTAATAAGAATAATAATAATAATAATAATAGTGATAATAATGATACAGTAATACACTCTCCTCTCTTTTTATGTGAGTTTAAATTATGCGAATTTGAAATAGTGCGTATCATGAAAAAAATTAAATAAATACAATTTACACAAACTCTTAAAATAACAGGAACAAGGAGGCTCCATTTTCAAGTTAAAGTACCATTATTTCTTATGGAAATGTACAATTTACTTTATGTGAAATTCACTTTATGCGACACAACCCTTCACCAACCTAACCTGTAATAAAAAAAGAGGAAAGTGTAGTAATGTTAATTTTAATAACAATAATAATTTTAATAACAATAATGATTTTAATAATAATGATGATACCAGTAATAAGAATAAGAATAAGAATAAGAATAATATTTTTAATAAGAATAATAATACAGGAGAGTAATAGTAATGTTAATTTTAATAACAATAATAATTTTAATAATAATGATACCGGTAATAAGAATAAAAATAATATTTTTAATAATAATAATAATAATTTTACTACTACTACTACTACTATATATTGCTGTGTTCCAGTGGTGAGGTGATGCGTCGTGAGGCTTACCCCATGGTGTGTGAATCAAGTCTAACCAGTCATCGTATACGCTACACCTACGACCCATTTACTACCACCTACTGGGAACCTTCTGCTAAGTTTACTAAGTGTGTTGACATTGTTTATATCCCAATGCACACACATACACATACTGTACATACTTACCATCTTGTACACACACACACACACACACACACACACACACACACACACACACACACACACACACACACACACACACACACACACACATACACACACACACACTATCTCCAAGTTGTAGCCTATAGATCTTAGAATTAATATTAATGTAATTTTCCCCTATGTATATTTTCAGTCTCTGACTGCTATGTAAATAAACCATTAATTATTACTATTATTATTATTATATCTTGTACACATGCTCACACACATACATACTGTACAGTACTATATTCTGTACACATGCTCACACACACACACACACAGAGGTAATTTCATGTAATATTAGAGGTGGTGGTGGTTGAGGTGGGACTGTAATTATAACATGTAATTTATTTCAGAGGTAATGGAGGTACGAGTGAGGTGGTGGTTGGTGCCGGGACTGAGGTTGTAGATGCTGGTACTGTAATTATAACATGTAATTTCAGAGGTAATGGAGGTGCGAGTGAAGTGAGACTGTAATTAAACCATGTAATTTCAGAGGTAATGGAGGTACGAGTGAGGTGGTGGTAGGTGCCGGGACAGAGGTTGATGCTGGTGTAATATTGACATGTAAATTATTTCAGAGGTAATGGAGGTGTGAGTGAGGTGGTGATTGGGGTGGGACTGTAATTAAACCATGTAAATTATTTCAGAGGTAATGGAGGTACGAGTGAGGTGGTGGTTGGGGCAGGGACTGAGGTTGTAGATGCTGGTACTGTAATTATAACATGTAAATTATTTCAGAGGTAATGGAGGTGTGAGTGGAGTGGTCGTTGGGTTGGGTCTGTAATTATAACATGTGTAATATTTAAATTATTTCAGAGGTAATGGAGGTATGAGTGAGGTGGTGATTGGGTCTGTAATTATAACATGTGTAATATTTAAATTATTTCAGAGGTAATGGAGGTACAAGTGAGGTGGTGGTAGGTGCCGGGACAGAGGTGGATGCTGGTGTATTACTGACAGCATCGGTGGTGGGGGATCACTGTACACTCTCTGATGGGGTCCGTGCTAACGCTGCCTTTATCATGAATAATGTACATATTAAGGTGAGAAGTGGTGGTGGGTGTGTGTGTGTGAGTGTTGTGAGTGAGAGTGTTTGTGTTGTGAGTGAGTGAGTGAGTGTGTATGTGTGAGAGAGAGTGTGAGCAAGTGTGTATGTGTGTTGTGAGTGAGTGAGTTCATATGAGAGTGAGTGAGCAAGTGTGTATGTGTATGTGTGTGAGAGTGTGTGTGTGTTGTGAGAGTGTGTATGTGTTGTGAGAGTGTGTGTTTGTGTGTGAGAGTGGGTGAGTGTGTGTTTATGTGTGTGTGAGAGGGAGTGAGTGTGTATGTGTTGTGAGTGAGTGTGAGTGTTTATTTATATTTATATTTCTTGTTACAGAGTGGATGTAAACTTGATCATTGTTACATTGGAGATGACGTAGTATTGGAGGAAGGTGTAGTGGTGAGTAGTGGGTGTGTAGTGGGGCCCGGGGTCAGGCTCGGCCCCCATGTCACTATACCCCCCGGCACCCAGCTTGTGTCTCGTCCACCCTCATCCACACCCGACCACCACGATGACTTTGATGAAACCACTCGGGTGAAAGGTGAGTATTGTTTTCGGTGCTGGATATTTATTTATTTATTTATTTATCTGTTGGTGTGTCTGTTTTAAATCTAGCGTCCACAGGTTTAGTCGTATGATGTTCATTTTTTTTCTATTGATAGATATTCATTATAAAACAAAATGATCAAATTTTGGGCAAAGTCAGTCGAAGGTCAAGGTCACAAAAAAATAAAGATAGCAGGTTATTTTCTCTCACAAACACAAACATTCTCTCTCTCCCATACACAATTTCTCTTTCACAAACACACATTCTCTCATACACCAATTCTCTCACACAAACACACACATTCTCTCTCTCTCTCACAAACACACACATTCTCTCTCTCTCTCTCAAACACACACATTCTCTCTCGTACACAATTTCTCTCACAAACACACACATTCTCTCTCTCCCTCTCCCTCTCCCTCTCTCATACACAATTTCTTTCACAAACACACATTCTCTCTCACACACAATTTCTCTCACAAACACACACATTCTCTCTCTCTCTCTCTCCCATACACACATTCTCTCATACACAATTTCTCTCACAAACACACACATTCTCTCTCTCTCTCTCTCTCTCTCCCTCTCCCTCTCTCATACACAATTTCTTTCACAAACACACATTCTCTCTCTCTCTCAAACACACATTCTCTCTCCCTCTCCCTCTCCCTGTCCCATACACATTCTCTCTCTCTCTCTCTCTCATACACATTCCCTCTCTCTCTCTCATACACATTCCCTCTCTCTCTCTCATACACATTCCCTCTCTCTCTCTCTCTCTCTCTCATACATATTCCCTCTCTCCCATACACATTCTCTCTCTCTCTCTCTCTCTCTCTCTCACTCACCAATAACTCCGCCCTACCTAACTTAACCTAACCTAACAGAGGCTGACCCCAGCATATGTGGTGTGAAGGGCAAGGCATTTATTCTACTCCCCGAGGAAACTAACCAAGATGACGACGACGATGACGAGGAGAGTTCAGACGATGACGGAAGGAGCAGCGGACAAGACGATGGCGATAGTGAAGACGCCCTGATGATGATGAGTGATGATGAACACAGTGAGAATGGTGAGGAAATAATTAATAATAATAATAAAATAATAATAATTAATAACAATGTTATATATTGCAGTTACATAGTCTGACATTTCAAAGCAAAAATCCTAATAATAATAATATAGTAATAATAATAATAATGAAATAATAATAATAATAAATAATAATTAATAATAATAATAATAATAATGTTGTATTGCAGTTACATAGTTTGACATTAGAAAACAACAAACCTAATAATAATATTAATAATAATATTAATAATAATAATAATAATGTTGTATGACAGTTAGGCGGGGTTCTCACCAATACGTTTGCAATCCGTTTGCACGGAGTCCGTTCACGTTGATGACGTCACGAACGTACGTGTATGTGCCCAAACAGTGGGAATGCGGTACGCGTTGCGACCTCACGGAAACGGACCACGTCCAACGTTGAGGATGAACTAAATTCATCTTTTTGAGTAGCAACGTTGGCGGTGGTGTCCGTTTATAAAGTTGTTGACTCATCAACATATGAAAATAATATGAATTAAAGTTATTTGTTCGCAAAATGATACGATTTTATGTAAATAAAATAATAATCATAATATATTTGTGTATAGTTCGTCAATTTATGTACGATTAATAAGAATGTACATTGGAACTGTAGGCTTGGCAACACCGCACTCTGGTGCTGGGTAAACAAACAGCCTACCAGCCAAAACAGCAGTTGTAGCTGCTCACTACATTAAAACACAATTATTAAAAGTTGAAGACCAGGTACAACAAAATGATTGAATTAAAAAATTATTTGATATCATCCATGATTCTAAATAATATTTGTAATGTAAATGCATATATATAGGGTGTAATTAAAAGTACTAGAAAACATCCGCATTTTTAATAGGCTGATATGGTATCTAGTTTATTGGTTATTATTTTATGCCTTTAGTAAATCCTTGTCCATCTCCGGTAAAAACTCGGCCATAGTCGCTTGTTGTTGATGTGAAGAAACGGGCGGGAAACGTCGCTCAACTCCTCTGTGTCCGTCTGAACGTTGTGTTCGTGACGTCATCAACCTGAACGGACTCCGTGCAAACGGAGTGCAAACGTATTGGTGAGAACCCCGCCTTACATAGTATGATATTTCAAAACAAGAATCCTAATAATAATAATAATAAATAATAATAATGATGTTGTATTACAGTTACATAGTCGGACATTACAAAAGAACAAACCTAATAATAATAATAATAATAATAATAATAATAATAATAAATAATAATAATAATAATAATAATAATAATAATAATATAATAATGTTGTATTACAGTTACATAGTGTATCATGAATGACCTCTCTTTACATAATTATACACTGTGTAAGAATTCATGTGGACAATAATACAGTATACACTCTGCTCTTTTTTTATTACAGGTTAGGTTGGTGAAGGGTTGTGTCGCATAAAGTGAATTTTGCATAAAGTAAATTGTACATTTCAATAAGAAATAATGGTACTTTAACTTGAAAATGGAGCCTCCTTGTTCCTGTTATTTTAAGAGTTCGTGTAAATTGCATTTATTTCATTTTTTTCACGATACGCACTATTTCAAATTCACATAATTTAAACTCGCATAAAAAGAGAGGAGAGTGTACAGTGCAACCGGATTGTGTGTGTGTGTGTATGTATGTATGTGTGTGTATGTATGTGTGTGTGTAATTTAATGGACTCGTTTTGTTTGTCACCACAGAGTTCCGAAGAGAAGTGCAAGAAAGTTTGATGAACGGAATGAGTAAGAAGTCGGCAGCGGAGAATATGGTGTTGGAGATTAATGCCTCCAGACACGCCTATAATGTCAGCATGGAAGATGTCCTCACTACAGTAACACAGGTAACATAACATAACATGGGTTTTTATTTATACAGTTAATATTGGTTTATATTTATACTGTAACATTGTTTTTTTATTTATACTTTAACATAGGTAACATAACATTGTTTTTTTATTTATACAGTAACACAGATAACATTGTTTTTTTATACAGTAACAAAGGTAACATAACATTGGTTTTTATTTATACAGTAACACAGAGAACAAACATAACATTGGTTTATATTTATACAGTAACACAGGTAACATACATAACATTGGTTTATATTTATACAGTAACACAGGTAACATAACATAACATGGGTTTTTTATTTATACAGTTAATATTGGTTTATATTTATACAGTAACATTGATTTTTTATTTATACTTTAACATAGGTAACATAACATTGGTTTTTTATTTATACAGTAACACAGATAACATTGGTTTTTTATACAGTAACAAACATAACATAACATGGGTTTTTTATTTATACAGTAACACAGGTAACATAACATAACATGGGTTTTTATTTATACAGTAACATTGGTTTTTTATTTATACAGTAACATTGGTTTATATTTATACAGTAACGTTGTGTTTTTTATTTATACAGTAACACAGATAATAAACATAACATGGGGGGTTGGGGGGGGAATATGGGGACAGGCTTGGGGTGGGTAGAAAGCCTGTCCCCTATTCCTGCACCCCCTAACCCCCCCCCCCAAACCTGTCCCCCTATTCCCTCACCCCCCCAGTCCACCCCCAAGTCTGTCCCTTTACTCCCGCACCCCCCCCAGTCCACCCCCAAGCCTGTCCCCTACTCCCGCACCCCCCCAGTCCACCCCCAAGTCTGTCCCTTTACTCCTGCACCCCCCCAGTCCACCCCCAAGCCTATTCCCCTACTCCCTCACCCCCCAGTCCACCCCCAAGCCTGTCCCCTACTCCCGCACCCCCTTACTTAATGGCGCGTTTTATTCCCCAGGGTATACTCCGGGCAGGTCAGAAACAAGATGGCGGCACTGAACCCACTTGGCCGGGCATCAACACAGCACTCAAATGTTTTGTTGACGTTTTGAGGAACTATGTGAGGAAGGGCAGAGATCAACTACTCGTACTTAATGCTATTGAGGTATGGAATATTGATTTATTTATTTACTAAGAATTATATATATATATATTCTATATTTGTTTTGTTTTTTATCTTTTTTTATTTTTATGAATAAGGTAATGCGACAACTATTGATACAACAATAAATATATTAATGTCTATAGTTGTTTGTAGGGATTATAAGTATGTATTACAGAAGGATATGTATATTTCCTTCTGTTATACATGTTTATAAGTATGTATTACAGAAGGATATGTATATTTCCTTCTGTTATACATGTTTATAAGTATGTATTACAGAAGGATATGTATATTTCCTTCTGTTATACATGTTTATAAGTATGTATTACAGAAGGATATGTATATTTCCTTCTGTTATACATGCTTATAGTCCATACAAATATAAGTACTGTATATATTACAGAAGGATATATATACTGTATTTCTTTCTGTTATATATACTTATAGTCCATACAAATAGTTGTGGATATTACTAGGGTTAAAGTTCTATCAAGATTTGTCGCAATACCTTTTTTGGCAACAAGTACAGTACATTGTGTATTATGTGTGTGTGATTTAATATACAGTATAAGTGTTTACAGTACATACATACATACATTTATTACATACATTACACACACACACACACACACACACACACTATTACTTCACACATATAATTCCAATATATAATGAAGGATTTATATATTACAATTCATAAACAAAAAAAAATCCTCTCTCATTCATAAAAAAAAATCCTCTCTCTCATTCATAAAAAAAAAATCCTCTCTCTCTCATTCATAAAAAAAAAATCCTCTCTCTCTCGTTCATAAAAAAAAAAATCCTCTCTCTCTCGTTCATAAAAAAAAAAAATCCTCTCTCTCTCTTTCATAAAAAAAAATCCTCTCTCTCTCGTTCATAAAAAAAAAAATCCTCTCTCTCTCATTCATAAAAAAAAATCCTCTCTCTCTCTTTCATAAAATAAAAAAAATCCTCTCTCTCTCTTTCATAAAAAAAAAATCCTCTCTCTCTCGTTCATAAAATAAAAAAAATCCTCTCGTTCATAAAAAAAAAAATCCTCTCTCTCTCGTTCATAAAAAAAAAAAATCCTCTCTCTCTCGTTCATAAAAAAAAAAAATCCTCTCTCTCGTTCATAAAAAAAAAAATCCTCTCTCTCTCTCTCTCTCTCTCGTTGCAGAAATTGATGGTCGATTCGCCCGAGTTTTTACCCGCTACTCAGAAAATTCTCTTCAACCTCAACCAGACGTTTGAGATCTTGGAGGGAGAGGTAATATTACACTGGTACAAGAAGGGAGGTGCCGGAACAACTGCCTTCACTACCATTAAAACATCAGTAAGTTAATTCATTGTAGTGGTAAATAAAAAATAAAATAAAAAGGAAAAATATAATACTGTAATAATATGAAAATTTCTAATCTTCATGCACATTTCATCTCACCATTATCTCACCACTCACTTCACCATCTCACCACACACTTCACTTCACCATCTTACAACTATCTCACCACCACCACACTTCACCATCTCACCACCAAACACTTCACCATCTTACAACTATCTCACCACCACCACACTTCACCATCACACCACACACACACACACACACACACACACACACACACCATCTACATCTATCTTAATACCACTGTTGAATCCACCCTAAGTTTTTATAGTTATTTACTTTTGATTTATGTCACAGCTGTAGGTATAATTATAAAAATTTCTATTTCAGATTGCTCAGTTTATTGAGTGGCTGGAGAAGGATAGTGAAGATGAAGAGGATAGTGAAGATGAAGAGGATAGTGATGAGGAATGTTCTTAGTAGACGAATTCACCAATCAGAGTTTTTGATTAATCGCAAGTCTAATATCTATCAATCAATCAGTCAAACTCCAAATGATATCATGATACGGAAACCCCATTGGTAACACTGATACGGAAACCCCATTGGTAACACTGATACGGAAACCCCATTGGTAACACTGATACAGAAACCCCATTGGTAACACTGATACGGAAACCCCTATTGGTAATACTGAGTTTATTTATTTTCTGGCATAGTATAGTATGTAGGAATTATTAGTGTCTTAAAAAATAAGTGGATCTCTTAAGTGGGTGTGGGAGTAGGGGACAGGCTTGGGGTGGTGGGGGAGTAGGGGACAGGCTTTGGGTGGGAGTAGGGGACAGGCTTTCTACCCCCCCCTATTCCTGCACCCCCCAAGCCTGTCCCCCTATTCCAGCATCCCTTAAATTTTAACTTGATTAAGGGGAGAGTATACTTTTGGTACATTGGAGTGCCTTGATTCCTCCAAAGTATGCCAGGAAACAGACCCAGATAAAGAAAAATAATGGTATCCTGTTGCCTGGAATAATTTGCTGGAATCATAATCTCCAAAAATGTCAGAACTATACTCTCTCCTTAATTACTCATTGACTTTTTTGTACATAAAGTATTGAATAAAAACTCATTCCAAGTGTTAGTATGATACATCCATAACATATTTGTACAGTATATGAATGTAATAACACTTAAGTTATTGTAATTTTCCCCATTAAACAAAATTTCCTCGAGAAAATCATGTTTTTCTGTACTGTACAATATACAATACCATATCCTATATTTTGCCATGTAAAATTTTAATCTGTATTTTATATATAATTTATAAAATGTCTTTATTTTGTTGCATTGTTGTTGTTATGGATGTGAATTATAAGTTTGTAATGAATGTGTACAGTCAGCCTTTTTTCATGTGTTAGGTTGTGTGTTTACCGTCTCACCTCTCAATAATTACCTTCCTTCCTTGGGCCCCATGTGACGTCACCGTTGCAGTGCCTTGTTATCAATCAATCAACAAAATTATAGACTCTTGCCCACCACTATTTTGGATCACCCCCTAAGGCTACCAATGAAAGAAGCTAGGGGGGCCAAACCTGTACAAAATACCCCCCGCCCCCCACCAAGGGAGTGTGAGTCCCTGGTAATGGCTTTGGTCAACCGGGCAATACCACTCCCTTGCACAACACACATTTTTTCATCACTGAGGAAGAAGTCGGAGATATTGAAAGCAATCCTGGACTCACCAACAAACACACACGTCCGACATGCTTGCAATACACCTCACATGGATTTTAATCTATGTGGGCAGATCTTGTCAAATCCCCTAGAAAGTGACCAGATCCTACAACAATATTCTAGCCCTGTTGGGGATGGCTACAATTCACAAAGAATATAGTCAGCCTCCTCTGGGCACTGGAAGTAAAGTTGTGGGACCTGGTGTGAGAGGCAGACCACTGGTTAGAAGGCAGAACAGATTGTAAGAGTACACTCTCCTCTTTTTTTTATTACAGGTTAGGTTGGTGAAGGGGTCGCATAAAGTGAATTTTGCATAAAGTAAATTGTACATTTCCATAAGAAATAATGGTACTTTAACTTGAAAATGGAGCCTCCTTGTTCCTGTTACTTTAAGAGTTCGTGTAAATTGCATTTATTTAATTTTTTTCACGATACGCACTATTTCAAATTTGCATAATTTAAACTCGCTTAAAAAGAGAGGAGAGTGTATTTAAAAGGAGAGAAACATGAGGGACAGAGGAAGGAATGTTGGAACAATGGAAAAGTAAAGACACTTCTGCCATGGCCATCACCTTGAGGGAATGAGGTGGTAAAGTTATAAATAGATAGACACTTCCTTTGAATTATATTTAATATTTATACACATTTGTCATTTTAAATAAATATATTCAAATAATGTACAAAATTGGGAACAATTATCGCATCTACTCATCCGTCATATAAACATCAATTATATCCATATATAAATAATGTGTGGATGATTATTATTGACTGTGGCTATACAAAATCATATAAACATTAATCATATCCGTATATAAATAATGTATAGATGATTATTATTGACCGCGACTATACAAAATCATATACTGTAAACATCCACGACTATACAAAATCATATAAAGATCAATTATATCCGTATATAAATAATGTATGGATGATTATTATTGACCACGACTATACAAAATCATATAAACATCAATCATATCCATATAGAAATCTCTCCCTATAAGCTTTGTGCATGTCTAGTGAGTTTCTCCGCATCCTTCTGCCGATGGGTTCCAGGTCGTTGTAGCAGCGATCAAACACACGATCGACGACACCGGTAGCTTCTTCTTTGGTCACACGACGGACAGACAGCACCGAGTACATCGCCTTGGTTTTAACACAGTCCTGGAATATACAAATAAATTAATGTTATATATATATTTAACTTCCAATATAAAAATCAGTTATATTTTACTTTTTAACACCTTCTTGAAATATAGAAATTAATGTTATATATATTTCACTTTAAGTCTGTACCTTACTCTCTTAATATTATATCAAGGAATTAATATTATAATCCATTATAATAATATAATTTATATAATATGATATGATTCAGCAATATGTATGGGAAAAAAATTAACATTATAAGTACAGTAATATTATAAAGAATTAATATTATAAGTAATATTATAATTCACTATAAAATATTATAAATTACCTGATGTGACTTGGCAATATTTATAGGTGAAGAATCTCCTTGTATCATTGAAGACATAAATGAACAATGAGTTAGGTTGGCAGCTCTGATTTCCGTACAGGCGAGGTGTTCCAAGTTGGTGAAGTCCAGTTTATTACGACAATGATCAAACATGTGTATTAATTCGTGTGTTAATACAGCCTGTGTCATGCCTTGTGAACGCGACACATTCTGACACACCACTACCTGTTATGGAAGGAAAAAATACATAAATTGATATATTCTGACACACCACTACCTGTTATGGGAGAAAAAAATACACAAATTGATATATTCTGACACACCACTACCTGTTATGGGAGAAAAAAATACACAAATTGATATATTCTGACACACCAAACTTAATAATAAATAAATACATAAATTAATACATTCTGACACACCAAAACCTAATAATAAATCAATAAATACATAAATTGATACATTCTGACACACCAAAACCTAATAATAAATAAAAAAAAATACACAAATTGATATATTCTGACACACCCAAACCTAATAATAAATAAATAAATACATACATTAACACATTTTGACACACCAAAACCTAATAATAAATAAATAAATACATACATTAACACATTTTGACACACCAAAACCTAATAATAAATCAATAAAGAAATACATAAATTGATACATTCTGACACACCAAAACCTAATAATAAATAAATAAATACATACATTAACACATTCTGACACACCACTACCTGTTAACAAAGAAAAAAATACACAAATTGATACATTCTGACACACCAAAACCTAATAATAAATCAATAAATACATAAATTAATATATTCTGACACACCAAAACCTAATAATATATAAAGAAATTAATTAATATACATTTATGGTTATGTTGTGAAAGGGGGAATAATAATATAATAATAATAATAATAATAATGTAATAATAATAATATAATAATAATAATATAATAATAATAATATAATAATAATAAATATAATAATAATAATAATAATAATAAATATACAGTTAAAGTTATGTTCTGTACAAGGAGGAATAATAATAATTATTAATATTATTATTATTGAACTCTCTGATGTAGTCAGAAAATTGGAGGTAAATGAGTCCTTCAAATATTGCCACAAAACACACACATCTAATATACTACACACACACACACACTTCTAATACACACACACACACACACACATCTTCTAATACACACACACAAACACACATCTTCTACCACACACACACACACACAACTTCTAACACACACAAACACACATCTTCTAACACACACAAACACACACATCTTCTACCACACACACACACACACACACACATTTTACCTGATTAAGTTCGGAGTCATAACCACCGTTGACCGTCACGTCACACACTTCACACGATATATGTCTCTTTAAGTCAACCTCACTGTAAATAGATAGATGGGAAATTAATATATGTGTGTGTGTGTGTAGTAAATTGGATGTGTGTGTGTGTGTGTGTAGTAAATTTTAAGATGTGTGTGTGTGTGTAGTAAATTGGATGTGTATGTACAGTATGTGTGTGTGTAGTAAATTTGAAGATGTGTATGTGTGTGTGTAGTAAATTTTAAGATTGTGTGTGTGTGTGTAGTAAATTAGAAGATGTGTATGTGTATATTACATTGGATGTGTATGTGTCTGTGCAGTAAATTAGAAGATGGTATTTTTATCATAATAATAATCCAGTAATAATAAAAATACTACTACTACTACTACTACCACCACATTCCAATACTACCACAAATACTACTACTACTACCACCACTACTACTACTACTACTACTACTACATACCATCCAGATGATTTAAGTGCTGACAACATCAGCTTCACAAGTGGACCTGAAAATGATAAAATAATAATAATAATAATAGTATAATTTTGGTACATTGGAGTACCTTGATTTTTCCATAACAATAATGATAACAACAACAATAATAATAATAATAATAATAAATAAATACTTAATATTTTGCAAACAGTTCCATCACATTCTTCTCACATTTGAATAATAACAATAATAATAATAATAATAAATAAATAGTAAGTACCTGTATTTATTTATTTATTTATTATTATTATTAATTAATACTTACTATTTTGTACACAGTTCCACACATTCTTCTCACACTTGAATAATAACAATAATAATAAATAAATAAATACTTGAATAATAACAATAATAATAAATAAATAAATACTTGAATAATAACAATAATAATAATAAATAAATACTTGAATAATAACAATAATAATAAATAAATAAATACTTGAATAATAACAATAATAATAAATAAATAAATACTTGAATAATTACAATAATAATAAAATAATAATAATAAATAAATACTTGAATAATAACAATAACAATAATTAATATATACTCACTATTTTGTACACAGTTCCACACATTCTTCTCACATTTGAATAATAACAATAATAATAATAATAAATAAATAGTAAGTACCTGTATTTATTTATTTATTTATTATTATTATTAATTAATACTTACTATTTTGTACACAGTTCCACACATTCTTCTCACATTTGAATTTATCGGACGACTCCCTTCCCTCGCCCAGGAGAGCAATGCGGGCAAAGGAAGGGTTGTATTTCTCACCTCGTCTCTCAGGGTATAAGTCATAACCCCATCTCATCAAAAGAAAACAAAACAATTGATTAGATTGATTGATAGGTAGTTAGTTGGTTAATTAGCCCATCTGAATAAAAGAATTGATTGATTGATTGACTGATAGGTAGGTAGTTAGTTAGTTAGTTGGTTAATTAGCCCATCTGAAGAAAAGAATTGATTGATTGATTGACTGATAGGTAGGTAGGTAGTTAGTTAGTTGGTTAATTAGTCCATCTGAAGAAAAGAATTGATTGATTGATTGACTGATAGGTAGGTAGGTAGTTAGTTAGTTGGTTAATTAGCCCATCTGAAGAAAATAAAATAATTGATTGATTGGTTAGATTGATTGATAGGTAGTTAGTTGGTTGAAGAAAATAATTGATTGATTGGTTGGTTAATTAGCCCATCTGAAGAAAATAATTGATTGATTGATTAGGTCCCAGTAGTTTGTCCAGGTTAGGTCCCGGTAGTTTGTCCAGGTTAGGTCCCGGTAGTTTGTCCAGGTTAGGTCCCGGTAGTTTGTCCAGGTTAGGTCCCGGTAGTCTGCTGTGGTCTAGGTTAGGTTAGGTCAGGCTAATTTCAAAATGCCCCATTTGAATATCTTGTGGAGGAAATGGCATAGAAGAAAATAGTCTTAGAATGGTCTGAATAAGTGGGTAATGAAGGTAGAAAAACCATACAAAATTACGGTAATTCATTCAATATTTACCCAATATAGTGAATGAACCACTTGTGTAAATGTTCCTTATCATTATTTTTATTATTATTATTATGGTATTATATTAGAATAACTGTGTTTTGGGTTAGGCTTGAGCAGTGTTACCACATTAGGTTAGGTCCTGGAAATTTGACCCAGTCACTTTATGATAGTTTACACTGGTTATACCCAGTAGTTTGTCCAGGTTAGGTCCCGGTAGTCTGCTGTGGTCTAGGTCAGGTCAGGTCAGACTAGTTTCCAAATTATGTTTGTAAACGGGACATCTCCGAGAAACGCTATAGATGAAAAGTGTGTTAGGCAGTAAGTCCAAAATAGTGGATAATAATACTACTATAATTTTTTTTTATTATACAATATAATGAACACAGGTTTTCTATAAATTTACCGTATATCATTATTATTATTATTATGGTATATCATTATTATTTTAGAAAGGTAATACTAACTTACTTTTCGTCACTGTTGTCCGATTGGTTATTTAATGGTTCCTGTTTTGCTTCACTATTCATGGTAATAACTACATTAATTATATCATCAGATGGTTAATTATATATTATTATATGTATATTATATGTATTAATGGCTAACTAGTTCCCAAAACACTTATATAATATCAATATTTTAATTTTTTTTTTTTACTTCACCCCGGCGGGTTTGTTTACATTGACTCAGTGTTGCCAACCACCAGTGTACTCCAACAAAACTAGTTGATATTTTATTAATTTTATTAGTTTTAACTCTAGATAATAAACTAAATTATAGCAATATTTTAACTAATAATACAATTTATACATTAATATAAATTATAAACACAAATGGGTCCATATGGAACACATCCCAACTTTTTATTTCATATAACATTATATTCATTTCATACTTTATTCATTTTTAACCATAAAATAATAATAAAAAAATGATAGAAATACCCTTACTATACTACTACTACTACTACTTCTTTTTTGCATATAAACAATTCAGAATAAAATAATTTCATATTTCATTCATTTAACATTTTTAACCATAAAATAATAATAATAAAAAAATGATAGAAATACCCTTACTAACAATTAAACTTGAGCATATAAATAATTCATAATAAAATAATAAATATAATAATAAAGAATATCAAATAGAACCATTGGCTCAGTTCTTCTTTCTCGTCCAATCCCCAAGGTGGTAAGGTAATAGTCGTGAGCTGCTGTGTTTAGTACTATTTATTGGATATTATTACTAAGTCTGGGTATCTGAGACTTTATTGGTGGGTGGATAATGTAGATAATAGTTTGTTAGATATGCTAGTAAAAGATTAACGTGAAATAATTAGTGGTTATTATATTAAATTGAATTAATATGTTGCGTTTATGTATGCCATGTGGTGTCAATTTTTTTTTTTTTTTTTTTTTGATAGTCGAGAATATAATCTGATATTTATATATTTATTATCATATTAACGATGGTGTGGTACTGATACGATGGTTCTGTGGTGTATATATGGTATCATCGTACCGGCACCATATAAAAAAATGTTCTTGAATATGGATAAATAAGGATAATATTATTTGAACTTATTCTGGGTTCGTATACATGCAACAAGTGTGGTGTTTACGACGGTGTGGTACTGGTACGATGGCCATGTGGTTTGTCAATAGATCCATCGTACCGGCACCACAAATGTTCTTGAATATCGATAACGTAAGTTAATTGTAGATAATGTTAAAATAATTCATGTAAAGTCAGGCTAATTTCAAAATTTTGAATATCTTGGAAATTTGTGGAGGAAATGCTATAGATGAAAATAGTCTTTAATAAATGGGTAATGAAGGTAGAAAAAACGGTAAATATTGAATGCTTACCGATATTGCATATGATTTTATTTTACCTTCATTACCCACTAATAGTTAACTAATTTAGACCATTCTAAGACTTTGGGATAAGTTACGTAAGAGGTCCACCTGGATTGTTCCCACATTTTATATTTACTTGTTCATGCATATATTTACTTGTTCTATAGATTTACTTGTTCCATAAAATTGTGAGGAGATAACTTTGGTATAACTGCATAAGGGGAGAGTATACTTTTGGTACATTGGAGTGCCTTGATTCCTCCAAAGTATGCCAGGAAACAGACCCAGATGGAAGAAATATAATGGTATCCTGTTGCCTGAAATAGTTTGGAGGAATCATTTGCTGCAGAATTTCCAACAGTGTCAAACATAATAACAATAATATGATAATAATATACCATAATAATAATAATAAGTGTCAAACATAATAACAATATGATAATAATATACCATAATAATAATAATACACAATAATAATAATGATAATGATATACCATAATAATAATAATAATAATAATAATGATAATAATATACCATAATAATAATAATACACCATTATAATAATAATACACCATAATAATAATAATGATATACCATAATAATGATAATAATATACCATAATAATAATAATCTTTACACCTACAGATCACACCACCACCGCCGCCAAGATGGGGGCGTATAAATACATGCAGGAGATTTACCGTAAGAAGCAGAGTGATGTAATGAGGTACTTGTTGCGTCTGAGGTCTTGGCACTTCCGTCAACTCAACACCCTACACCGAGCACCAAGGCCAACACGACCAGAGAAGGCACGAAGGCTGGGATATAAGGCCAAGCAAGGTGTGTATATAAGGCACGAAGGCTGGGTATGTGTGTGTATAGTATAAGGCACGAAGGCTGGGTATGTGTGTGTTTGTGTGTATAAGGCCAGAGAAGGCTCGAAGGCTGGGATATAAGGCCAAGCAAGGTATGTGTGTGTATTTGTATGTATATGTGTGTATAAGGCCAACACGACCAGAGAAGGCACGAAGGCTGGGATATAAGGCCAAGCAAGGTGTGTGTGTGTATAAGGCCGACACGAAGGCTGGGATATAAGGCCAAGCAAGGTGTGTATTTATTTGTATGTATGTGTGTGTGTATAAGACTGGGATATAAGGCCAAGCAAGGTGTGTATATAAGGCACGAAGACTGGGCATGTGTGTGTTTGTGTGTATAAGGCCAACACGACCAGAGAAAGCACGAAGGCTGGGATATAAGGCCAAGCAGGGTGTGTATTTATTTGTAGGTTGGTTAAGTGTGTATGTTATAAAATAAGTTTGTATGACAGTCGACCAGTTAATACATTTTTTTGTATCTTTCTTTTTTGTGTTTACTGTCCCACCTCTCGATCACCCTCCTCTCAGTCGCGGCACCTGACATTGACATATCCGCTAATCCGACCCTAATAATCCCCACACAGGTTTCGTCATCTGCGACACCTGACATTGACATACCCGCTAATCCGACCCAAATAATCCACACACAGGACGTATCCGCTAATCCGACCCTAATAATCCCCACTCAGGTTTCGTCATCTCCGCTAATCTGACCCTAATAATCCACACACAGGTTTCGTCATCTACCGTATCCGTGTGAGGCGTGGGGGGAGGAAGCGTCCCGTGGCCAAGGGTTGTACCTATGGCAAACCCAAGAGTCATGGTGTCAATGAACTCAAACCTACACGTAACCTACAGTCCCTGGCTGAGGTTAGTACAAGTTGGTATGTCTGTTAAGGGGAGAGTATACTTTTGATAGATTGGAGTGCCTTGATTCCTCCAAAGTATGCCAGGTAACAGACCCAGATGAAGAAAATTAATGGTATCCTGTTGCCTGGAATAGTTTGGAGGAATCATGATCTCCAAAAATGTCAAAACTATACCCTCCACTTAAGGGGGTGCAGAAGTAAGGGGACATGCTTGGGGGTGTGAAAGTAGAGGGACAGACTTGAGGGGGGTTTAGGGGTGTGTGGGAATAAGGGGACAGACTTGGGGGTGCTAACCTAACCTACACGCAACCTACAGTCCCTAGCTGAGGTTAGTACTACTTAATTAACATAACATAATCCAACCAAACCCAAGAGTGATGTGTTGCGATGCGATGGTGTCGAGGGATAGTCTTTACAACGGCCCCTCTTCTGTCTTTTATTTCTAGCCGAGTTCCTTTAATTTATTTTCCCTTAATTTCCAGCACTTGTAGAGATATTCTTTTGCATTTTCTAAACATTTTCCTCTATCAAATAGCAGCTCTCCAATGATGTTGTCCTTGCATTCGATATAAGGTTGTTGTAGTTTTCCTATTTTTCTTCAATACTGTATATCCATTTCATTCCAGCACAAAATGTTCTAGCTTTTCTGAATCTTTCTATCCTAAATTTAAGGTATTTGTCCTACATTTAAATAACACCACTGATGCTGGTGTGTTGTCATATAGTTCCTTAGTTATTCCCATTTCCTTTTTCCATTTTCTATAGATCTTTAGGGTGTTCTTACTTTCCATTTCCTCTCTCCAGTTCTTCATGGTTTTTGGTTTATCTAAGTTTATATCTAATGTTTTAATTCCTTCCTTACTTTGGAGGAGTCAAGACACTCCAATGTAACAAGTGACTTAGGCCCGTAGTTTTAAAACATTTGAGGTCCCTTACTGGAGCTCTATGAACCCTCCAAATAATCCAGGCCACAAAACGCTTCAGTGTTTCGAATAGGGAATCTGTTGCCTGGAGTAGTTTGGAGAATTCATAGAGCTCCAGTAAGGGCCCTCAAATATTTTAAAACTACGGGTGTTAGTAACCTCCTTAATACTATTTTGTAGGAGCGTGCTGGTCGTCGTCTTGGAGGACTACTGATGCTTAACAGTTACTGGGTGGCTCAAGACTCCACCTACAAATATTATGAAGTCATAGCAGTAGACATCCGTCACAATGCCATCCGTCGAGATGCTTCCCTCAACTGGATGTGTAACTCCACCCACAAGCACCGTGAGCTCCGAGGCAAGACTTCCGCCGGCCGCAAACACCGCGGTCTTGGAAAGGGAATCCGCTTCAAGAATACAACGGGCGGTTCACGTCGTGCTTGTTGGCTCAGAAGGAACAGGCTCTCACTACGCAGAAAGCGTTAAACAATTATGAAGCCGTGTTTACTAATAAAAAAAAAGATTATACATAACTGTGTTTAAATTGTAGACCATAAAATTATATCAGTAAGGATAAATAAGGAAACTTAAAGGGGGAAGTACAGTGTTGGCAAATCTGGAGCAACTGATTCCTCCAAACTATTCCAAGCAACAGGACGCCTTTAGTTTTGTCCATCTGTGTGTCCTGTTTCCTGGCATAGTTTGGAGGAATCAAGGCACTCCAATGTACCAAAAGTATACTCTCGCCTTAATGGTGTGACTACTTCTTTCAACTCGTCCCCACCCCACCTTTTTTTAATTATTATTTATTTATTTATTTATTTTTTAATGTCCCATCTCAATCGCCGCCTTCATGACCTCGCTGTTACAGTTCCTAATATTTGATACTTTATTTTTGTTGCTTAAAATTGTTGGGTTGACAGAGACTTGTTTTTATTATGTCTGGTTCTTGTTATTTATTATGGAGGCAGACAGACCTAAACATTTTTATCCTGTATTTATGTCGGTTATACAGTGTTTCCTTGTAATTTGTTACTAATCTTGCACAGTGTATATGTAAAGAGAGGTCATTCATTCATTATTGTGGAAGTACTGCAATGAATGGTCTACCAAGTGACTCCGTGATTACCAAAACAACAAACATAATAATAATAATGAATTAGTTACATAGTCTGACATTTTCTATAGTTTGTATGTATGTTTGTTTGTGTGTGTATGTATGTATGTATATGTGTGTGTGTATGTATGTATGTATATGTGTGTGGAAAAAACACATTTAATATTCACTTTTCCAACTATTCTTTTATTATGATTTATTTTTTATTTTTTATTGTCACCTTTTGTGTTTATTGTTCCAACTTACATCAATCACCATCTTCCTCAGGTGTTATATTATTATTATTATTATTATTATTATTTATTATTTATATGACCTTGCTGTTTGCTTAAGGGGAGGGTATAGTTCTGACAGTTTTGGTGATTATGATTCCTCCAAACTATTCCAGGCAACAGGATACCATTATTTTTCTTCATCTGGGTCTGTTTCCTGACATACTTTGGAGGAATCAAGGCACTCCAATCTATCAAAAGTATACTCTCCCCTTAACTTAATATCAATCAACCTATCTTCATGAAAATTTCCATCTCCTTTATTTATTTTTATTTTTCTATCATCCTGTATACTATATATTTCTCTACCTTTTCTTTCCCTCCTTTTCTCCTTTCCTCTCTAACTATTTCTCTACTCCTTTCCTCTCCCTCCTTTTCTCTATCTCTCTTTCTCCATCCCCCTCCACTCTTTACTCCTTTCCTTTCCCTCCTTTCCTCTATCTCTATCTCTCTCCTCCACCCGCATCCCCCCCACTCTTTCTCTACTCCTTTCCTTTCCCTCCTTTCCTCTCCTCTTCCCCCCCACTCTTTCTTTACTCATTTCCTCTCTCCTCTTCCACCCCCATCCCCCCACTCTTTCTCTACTCCTTTCCTTTCCCTCCTCTATCTCTATCTTTCTCTCCTCTCCTCTCCCCCCCCCCTAGAGAGGAGATAGGACAAGAGGGTGTATTGGGTAATAAGTGTCTCAGGGTAGGGTTATGTGGATGTCTCTCTCTCTCTCTCTCTCTCTCCTTCCCTTCTCTCTCTCCACTCCTTTTCTCTCTCTCTCTTCTCTCCTTCCCTTCTCTCTCTCTACTCCTTTTCTCTCTCTCTCTCTCTCTCTCTCTCTCTCTCTCTCTCTCTCTCTCTCTACTCCTTTTCTCCTTCTCTCCTTCCCCCTTCTCTCCTTTTTTTCTCGTTTCTTTTTCTATCTTTCAAATCCGATATACCTTCACACTCAAATTCTATATAACCACACACACACACACAATCTCTCTCTCCACACATACACTCCTTTACTTTCCCTCCCAACCTCTCCTTCTCTCTCCCTCCCCTCTCTCTCTCCCCCCCTCTCTCTCTCCCCCCCCTCTCTCTCTCCCCCCCTCTCTCTCTCTCACCGTCGTAAAATTCCCCCAGTGACACCCACGCCTCCATTCGCTATACCCTGAAGATGCCATATTTTCACCACCTGATATCCCGGCTCTCTGGTATTGGAGTTTGGCTTCTTGACAGTACGAGAGAGAGAGAGAAAGATGGAGAAGGTTTGGGAGAGAGAGAAAGATGGAGGAAGGTGGGTGGGTGGGTGGTTTGGAGAGAGAAAGATGGAGGAAGAGAGAGTGAGAGAAGGTTTGGGAGAGAGAAAGATTGAGGAAGAGAGAGAGATGGAGGTAGGTAGGTGGTTTGGAGAGAGAGAGAGGAAGGTAGGAGGCTTGGAGAGAGATAGAGAGGAATGTAGGTAGGTGGGTGGTTTGGAGAGAGAGAGAGGAAGGTAGGAGGCTTGGAGAGAGAGAGAGAGGTAGGTAGGTGGCTTGGAGGAAGGTAGGTGGTTGGGTGGTTTGGGGGGAGGGAAAAAAAGTGATGAGAGGGAGAGGAGGTTTGACGAGACGGTAGGAAAGTGATGAGAGAGAGAGGAGGGTCAGAGAGGGAACAAAATTGATGAGAGAGAAAGATAGAGGGATAGGAAGGGTCGCACAAGAGGGAGGGAGGGATAGGAAGGTAGGTGTCTAAGAGAGAGAGAGATGGAGGGATAGGAAGGATTGCACGAGAGATAGATGGGGGGGATAGAAAAGGTCACACGAGAAAGAGAGAGAGAGATGGAGGGATAGAAAGGATTGCACGAGGCAGAGAGAGAGATGGAGGGATAGGAAGGGTCTTACGAGAGATAGATGGGGGGATAGAAAAGGCCACATGAGACAGAGAGAGAGAGAGAAAGATAGAGGGATAGAAAGGGCCACACGAGACAGACAAAAAGAGAGAGAGAGAAAGATGGAATGGGTAGTAGAGAACAACAACACGAGCTGAATTCCAAGCATCTTTTGTTTGTCGTGTTTGGGTGGTGAGATATAAGAGTGAAAGATTGGAATACCTTTACGCTTGTATCCCTTTTTTGTTTACATTCCTCTCGTGTATAAATATAAGAAGGGGGGCTACGAACTCACTCCCCCTCTCCCCTCATCCCCCCCTTCCCTCCCCCCCTTTCACTTTTTTAATAACTATACATTTTTTTTAATCTATTACCTTCTTTCTTGGACCTCATATCAATCGATCAATTATTAATTTTGTTAGAATACTTTTACACTCGTATCCCATCTTTGTTTACTTTCATTGTGTTGGTAAATCTGGAGCAACTGAATCCTCCAAACTATTTTTTTCCAAGCAACAACAACAACAACAACAACAACGAAAGAACAGCATTATTTATTTTTGTTCATCTGTGTGTCCTGTTGTTTCCTGGCATACTTTGGAGGAATCAAAATACTCCAATGTAACAATAAAATAATTAATGGTATTTATTGAAAAAATTACCACATTAATTAAGGCAGATATTTCGTTATTGAAACATGGTAAGTATTTATTGTTATTATTAACTTTTAATTAAGGGGGTGTGGGATTAGGGGACAGGCTTGGGGGGGTTTTGGGGGGTGCAGGAGTAAGGGGACAGGCTTGGGAGGGGGGGTTAGGGGGATACATTCGGGAATAAGGTGACATGCAGGCTTTCTACCCACCCCAAGCCTGTCCCCCTATTCCCGCACCCCCCAAACTCCCCCCAAGCCAGTACCCCTATTCCCGCACCCCCCAAGCCTGCCCCCTTACTCCCCCCCACCTTAATTGACGGTATCTAAGAATGAACTTTGTATAATCGAGGGTTTTTTTATGTACTCAAAATTAAAACCAAAATATCATACAAGAACGTGAAAAAAATAATTAATAGTTTGGCCCGTAGTTTTAAAAATATTGAGGTCCCTTACTGGAGCTCTATGAACCCTCCAAATAATCCAGGCCACAAAATGCTTCAGTGTTTCGAATAGGGAATCTGCTGTTGCCTGGAGTAGTTTGGAGAATTCATAGAGCTCCAGTAAGGGTGTGTGTGTGTGTTGTTGCCTGGAGTAGTTTGGAGAATTCATAGAGCTCCAGTAAGGGTGTGTGTGTGTGTGTGTGTGTGTTGTTGCCTGGAGTAGTTTGGAGAATTCATAGAGCTCCAGTAAGGGTGTGTGTGTGTGTGTGTGTGTGTTGTTGCCTGGAGTAGTTTGGAGAATTCATAGAGCTCCAGTAAGGGCCCTCAATTTTTCTTTTTTAAACTACGAGTGTGAGTCATTATTTTGTGTGAATTAAATATACGTGTATTAAAACTTATGTCCACAACCAATGTATATTTTGAACGAGTATGTGTGTGTGTGTGAGAGAGAGAGAGAGAGAGAGAGAGAGAGAGAGAGAGAGAGAATTATTATACAGGTGTGTGTGTGAGAAAGAGAAAGAGTGAATTATTATACAGCCGGTGTGTGTGTGTATGTGTGTGTGTGAGAGAGAGAAAGAGAATAATTATACAGGTGTGTGTGTGTGTGTGTGTGTGTGTGTGTGTGAGAGAGAGAGAAAGAGTGAATTATTATACAAGTGTGTGTGTGTATATGTGTGAGAGAGAGAGAGAAAGAGTGAATTATTATACAGGTGTGTGTGTGTGTGTGAGAGAGAGAGAGAATTATTATACAGCCGGTGTGTGTGTGTGTGTGTGAGAGAGAGAGAGAAAGAGTGAATTATTATACAGCCGGTGTGTGTGTGTGTGAGAGAGAGAGAGAGAGAGAGAGAAAGAGTGAATTATTATACAGCCGGTGTGTGTGTGTGTGAGAGAGAGAGAGAGAGAGAGAGAAAGAGTGAATTATTATACAGCCGGTGTGTGTGTGTGTGAGAGAGAGAGAGAGAGAGAGAAAGAGTGAATTATTATACAGGTGTGTGTGTGTGTGTGAGAGAGAGAAAGAGAGAATAATTATACAAGTGTGTGTGTGTATATGTGTGTGAGAGAGAGAAAGAGAAAGAGTGAATTATTATACAGGTGTGTGTGTATGTGTGTGTGAGAGAGAGAGAGAGAGAGAGAGAGAGAGAGTGAATGAAAGAGAGAATAATTATACAGGTGTGTGTGTATGTGTGTGAGAGAGAGAGAGAGAGAGAGAGAGAGAGAGAGAGAGAGAGAGAGAGAAAGATAGAATAATTATACAGGTGTGTGTGTGTGTGTATATGTGTGTTTCGTGGCAATATTTGAAGGACTCATTTACCTCCAATTTTCTGACTACATCACACACACACACACACACACACACACACACACACACACACACACACGGGGTCCCTTAAAACCGTATATTATTGAACGGGTGAATGGTCATGTTAACAATATTGATGCTCTCATTGGTTTTGATGTCTGTACGGTTGGCGTCACATCAAACTAACACACCTTCATTATTTTGGCTCCAAGGGTGGGTGGGTGCGGGAGCTTGGGGGGGACTGGGAGGGTGCGGGAATAGGGGAACAGGCTTGGGGGGGATAGAAAGCCTGTACCCTATTTCCACACACCCCTAATTCTCTCCCCCCCAAGCCTGTACCCTATTTCCACACACCCCTAACTCTCTCCCCCCCAAGCCTGTCCCCTACTCCCGCACCCCCTTATGGTTTGAGACAATATTTACACTGTTATTTCTTAGCTGACTGTACAGTTGGACACAGGAATTCACACACAGTGTATGTATGTATGTAAAGAGAGGTGATTCATTATTATGGAAGTACTGCAATGATTCAATGGTCTACCAAGTGACTCAGTGATTACCAAAACAACAAACCTAATAATAATAATGTTGTATTACACATACAGTCGTGGTCAATAATAATCATCCACATATGGGTAACTTTAACAATTTGCTGTTTAATGTTTTCACGTTCACATATAATATTATTGTTTTAAGTAGTGTGTAGCTGCTTGTTGTAAATGAAACGATAGTAATTAACCTATTTATTGGAAAGTGTATCAGATAAGGAACAGAGGGAAGCTGTCAAACTCCTAAGTGATTTACCCCTTTATGGATGATTATTTTTGACCACGACTGTACATCCATATGTTATTAGGGATGGACCAGGGTATAAGGAGTGTTGAACACCAACTCAACACAGTTCAAACAAGGGAATTTTCCAAACCAATTTCAATGTTGAGAGAGGTATAGAAGACTCACTTTTTCAGACTCTGTCCAGTTACTCTCCAACACTCCTTGTACCCTGGTGAAGCACTATCACCCATGGCTGTAAAGTCATGGTCTAATGTACTGCAACACCTTCCAATGAGATGGCTTCGAAAAATAATCCGAAACTATAGCTGTTGGTGTGTGCAAATTTGGTTCATAAAATTAACTCAAATAGCTCGCTTTTATTCACCAGGTTGCAGTACATTTGACCATGACTTTACATTGTGTGACTTTTCCTATATGTTGTAAATCCTTGAAATAAACAGGAGGATAAAAAAAGCAAGTGTACACCAATTAAAAACTTGTATTTTTATAAAAGCTCTCATACAAAACTTTCGTCCATGTCGTGATGGTGTGTGTCGTGGTGCGCTTTGTCATGATACACATGGTACATTTTCTCATACCTACGTCCTGCAGTATTACCAACACCGATGCCAGGACCAGTACTACCAATACCCTCATTAACACCAACCACAACAGTGTCCTCAGTGGATGGGTCGGGTCTGGCACCACTGAAAGGCAAATCAAAGCGACGATCAAGTGAACGATATTTCAACAGTGCATCATTTTCAGCTCGGTGTGATTTAGCAGGTCTTGGTAGTGAGCGATATCCCCCTTCACCTCCTCTACGTCCCATACCACCACCAGCGCTGGGACTCTTCTTCATACACGACACTGGGTACTGATGATCTTGACTTAGTGATCGGACTGGTGGGCCACGGGTTGGATCACGGGGTAACTCACGACCTCCTCCTACCTCACGTATGGGTAGGTCACGTTCACGGGCTATTAGCTCACGTTCACGGGGTGCTAAGTCACGTTCACGGGGTGCTAGGTCACGTTCACGGGGTGCTAAGTCACGTTCACGAGGGGGTAAATCTCTATCACGTGTGGGTATGTCACTTTTACGTGTAGGTAAGTCACTTTTACGATGAGGCAGATCACGTTCACGGGGGGGTATTAAGTCACGTTCACGAGGGGGTAAGTCACGTTCACGTGGGGGTAAGTCTCTATCACGTGTTGGCAAGTCTCTATCACGTGTTGGCAAGTCCCGTTCACGTGGTGGTAAGTCCCGTTCACGTGGTGGCAAGTCCCGTTCTCGTGGTGGTAAGTCCCGTTCTCGTGGTGGTAAGTCCCGTTCACGTGGTGGTAAGTCCCGTTCTCTGACCAGATCACGGTCTCTAGGGAAATCACGTTCACGGTCCCTGGGAGGAAAATCTCTAATATGATGATCCCGTACAAAATCACGTTCCCTGGTGTTATATGGACCAGATGGACCTCTTAATGGACCTCTAGGGGAACCATAAGGACCGTGGGGTTCAGTACGATTATCGGGTAAACTACGGTAACGTGTTATTGGAACATCACGGTATAGAAGTGGGTCTCGTCCCATGTCATGACGATCCCAATCTCTATCAGAATAATCCCTAGACATGTGTATGGAATCTTGACGTGGTACATGTAACGCGTCCTGCCTTGGTACATGTAAAGTGTCCTGTGATCTGGGTACATGTAGGGTATCAGGATAAGATGAACCACGAGTATAATGTCCACTTAAATGCCCACTTAAATGTCCCCCACCTCCACTTCCACCTAAATCCCCATTTGGGCCTTTGAGAGTAGGTCGACGAGGTAAGGGTTGTGTTGGGTGTGGTCTTGGGGGCTCAACAAATAATACTGTTCTTCCTTGTGTTACGCTTCTACCACCATTATCACCACTACCACCACCACCACTACCACTACTACCACGATCTTTGATAATGGGACGTATTGGTACTGCCTCTTTACCACCTTTTCTGCCTGGTATGGTAATGGTGGTAGTAGTAGTAGTAGTGGTAGTATTAGTAGTGGTGTTGATTGTAGGTTTACTGGAGCTGCTACTGATGTGGTTGTCACT